>CAJHNH020008541.1:242500-322500 GCA_905116865.2 Candidula unifasciata
CAGAGCTTCAAAAATCGATCAGGTGCATTTTAAAAGTCTACAATTTTTGGGGTCGATGCAAATTCTTAGTGAAACAGACTGCCAGACAAGGATTCAGGGGAGACAATGTAACAACCAGTTTAATCTGAGACATCGTGTTTGATGTATCCGGAAAATCTAGCCCCGCCACAAATGTCTGAAGAAGTCGGATGTGTCGCCCCGAAGATACAATAATCTCAACCATCTTATAAAACCGTGCAACGTAGTTACGTTCTCAAATAAACGTAGATGAAGTATTTGATGCAGTTTTGTTGTGAACCTTGGTCACTACTGCAGTGTTGCAGTCAAAATTGGTCTACTGCTTGTCGTTCTGTATTAGAATCATAGAAACCAATATAATTAGCCGTTACAGCACAATAAATATGGTGGAAATCTAATATTCGTCCAGGTCAACAATCATCAAAACGGTGCTTGATGTTCGCTCGAAAAGTCAATACTCGTCTTTCATCTGACGTAGCCAGCGAGTTAGTTGACACGAAAAAGGTACACGCATGACCTGTTCAAAATGCGGAATTTATGCAATGGTTGTCGGCTAAGGCAAAACTGCAGGTTTTTATCGAGAAATGGCGCCCAGACTTCGCTATATTTAATGACCGTATTGTTCTATTTCATGACAATGTGTTGGAACATTTTCGCCACATTAAAGAGGTATGAATGAAAAACATGGGAGAAACGCTAAACACACACACACACACACACACACACACACACACACACACACACACACACACACACACACACACACACAAACGAGTGTCGGTGACTCGTTTGGAGATGCCAATCAATCAGGACATCAGTCACCAGAAATGACATTGCTTCATGTGGTAATAGTAGGTGACTCCTTTCCCAAACATTAGCCAGCATTGTTTTTTCACCCAAAGGGTAACGTTCTTTTTATAACTGTATTTGTTTTTTTTAGGCCTGCATTATATATGATGACAATGATAAAACAATAATAAGTACAATGGTTAATAGGTTATAAACAGTATTTGCAATGATTTTGGAGATCAACTTGCAAGATCAATTTTCGAGTCAAAATTGTTGTTGTTGTTGTTGCTGTTTAAGAAAAGACAGGGAAATTCGGGGCTGGAAACGGATAGAACCATTATTAGGTAATTCTAATGGGGAAAACTGGTTTCATATTCGTCCCCGCCGGGGAAACTGATTAATGATGGAAATTTGGCCCCATTATACTAGAATTCGTGAAAATGATCTTATTCGAAGAAGGACCAAAACAAAAAGAAGAAGGAAGAAGAAGAAGTAGCAAAATGAAGAAGAAGTTAAATAATGAATACAGTGACACTGCTTATGTGACTAATATTGTTATGATTATTATAGACACGAGATGAAGTTTCGGAAGTGGCGAAGAAAACTGATGAAGACAAAAAAATAAAAAAAAAACGTAGAGTCTCTTGCTTTGACAGTAACTGTAAATATCAACAGATAACTTTATCGGCGAGCCGGTGAAAGTCTTCAACTGACGCCACTGAACTGGAAGATCGCTCCAGGACAGAAAGCAGACGCGAAAACCAGTGAGATGTCGAGAAATGGCCAAATGAAGCGGGAACCTTGTGGGACAGTAGACAGTCAAGATAAAAGCCGGTAGTATTGCCACCACATTTGGCAAAGAGGCCAAATAACCCATAGAATGTTTGTTAAAGCTTCAGGGAGAGACACAGTTTGGTAAGCTATATCGGGAAACAGTTGGTCAGGAACGTTGAATAACTCTTGATATCCACTAGCCGCTTATGTTCTCACTATACAGGCATCATCGTTAATATCGTTATCATTGAATCTGATCATAATCATCACCACTATCATCCTCATTATCATCATCACTCATGTGTGTATGGATGTGTGTATTTGAATGCCCGCATTGACCATCCAAGCTTTTGTGGATATTTTTTTTAAGGTGACATGCATGTAATGCATATTCTTATAAAAATATAACATCCAATATTGATAAAATACAAGTGCGGTCCATTGTTACACACCATCGTTATCATCATTATCATCTCGAGCACATTTATATTCAATATCATCATCACAATCATCATTCCTATTGCGTAGGCTATAGTTCACCATTCTTAATGATACCAGAATCACAGATCAAGTCAATACCCCTGTCCCTAATCACTTCCTTGTGGCCAAGCCAAACCATCAGTTTATCCCTGGCTTCACTGTGCTCTACAACAGCAATCTTTCCAGTTGAAACCAAGTTCTCGAGGAAACCAGAAAAGCAAGAAGCAGAAGCATCAGTATCATAAGCGGTAGACGAGGAAATGAAGAAGAGAAATCAGCTATGTGAGCAGGCATGTCAAGTTTAGCGTTTGGTAAAGAAACAGACTCAGTACATTTACCTTAACGGGGCAAGGTTAGCGTTTGGTAAAGAAACGGCGTCAGTAAATTTGCCTTAACGGTTCAAGTTTAGCGTTTCGTTTCACTTGAAAATCTGGCAATGGGTTTTAAGCTCAAACCAATACATATAGTATACCATCAAACGAATAGTATGCACACCAATCGGTATTTGCTGTATAATATGCTAAACATTATTTCCCGGAACTTGTTTCTTGGTAACCATATTTGGGTGGGTCTAAGCAGGGGCCTAAGCCACATATTAAAATTCTCCCGAATGCGGATTCAAATTCTAGAATTTTTCGCTTGTAGGCTAGCGTTGCATAAAGCCAGAAAGATCCTTTCAATAGATCAGTCTTCAAAAAATTCTTAAGGTATTTCCTTTATTTATTTACCTTTTTGAAATAGCTTCCAAACCCTTTTTTTTTTTAAATATAATCAAGAATGAGACTAAGGGGAACTTTGTTACTGTTAGTTTTAGCGGCTTACGAGTTTGGCCTAGAACAGCGGAGGAAGAGGAGGATTAAACAGTTCCTAACAAGTTGTGATGCTGTTGCACCATTTAAAAAAAAAAAAAAACGCATGCTGATGGTGTTTTTCAGGTCATATTTCTTCTACTTCTTATTGTCATCTTACTGAATCCAGGTTGTAGCTTTTTGTCGTGGCTTTCCGTATTTGTCTTGCGTTTCTCAGGTGCTTGCTTGACAGATTTGTTCATTTTTTTTTGGTTGCAAGTCTCACTACACCAATTATAGACTTCTTTGCTGGTCTTCTTCTTGCCCTCCTCCCAAATGTTCTGCTATAAAAAGTATTGTAGGCAGTTTGGTTTAGCTGTGTTCTCACTATATGAGCGAACAATTTCATTCTTTGTCTGTCGATTTAAGCCAGACATGGTCTTTTCCCAACTTTTTTTTTCTCTAATGCTGGTATTCTAACAATTTCTCTTCTGTGTTGTTAGTGACCTTGCGGGGAATTACGTCTATGGTAATAACCTAGTCATCCCCTTGTGAGATGCAATTTTTCGTTGTTTTAAAGCCCGACCCAGGCTCTTTCCAGGGGCCGCAATATAGCCGGGCCATAAATATGGTCTAATGGCTGAACTCGGTTTTCAGGACCTTATCACGGGTGATCCTCTTTCATATGGTGGCACTTTGTGTCATCGGGTGAATTTCGTTTGTGTGATGCCCTAGTGGGATAAAATGTACTACTACTACCACCTTGCAAAGACAGTGCATTTCACATATAGTTATTGGTTATACAATCCAACATAAACAGAAAAATGGACTTCAACACAGATGAGTCACGATGCACTGTGAGACCATGGTTTGGAAGAAGAAAACTAGAGTGACTTGTTGATTTCGACTTTGTTGTTTAAAATATTCTAAACAGTTAACATAGTTTGACTCTTACATTAAACTATAACATATATGTTTCTTATTGTTCACGACTGTAAAGACGGGCGTGCACATCTGAACTTTACTTTTGTTCAATAATTAGGTTTTTGCGTGCACATCCGTTATTCATATTTGACCTAATAGTGTGCAGACTGCCAATTCCTCATCTTTCAAGCATATGCACTCCAGTTGTGAAGAAAATAAACCGCTAATTAGCTGGTCGTCTTTTAGGACATGCTTGTTACGAGGGTAGTTGATCTATTGTCTCTCCACCCCAACCCCCCCCCCCCCCCCCACTCCCCCGCCTCCAAAATAGAGTTCCGGAATCCGCACAGAAGAAGAAAATAACAAAAATGACGTATAAAATGTAAATGCATATAATTTCAGTTTGTAAATCACAAGGAAGGACAATTTTACCACAAAGCACGAACTCCGCAGAGCTGCTGATGATCCTAGTGCTGGTAGAATATAATAATATTCGCACTAGTTATAGAAATGGCAAGTCATACAACAGTGATGCAGAGCAGCGTCAGTTAAAAAAAGGAGATACTTTGCTCGTTTTTCTCGTAGCAGCTCTTTCAGACTTGTATGCAAATGCTGTAAGTTCACTAAAATTCTGATCCCATCTGACCAAAAGACTGTTTTACGCTGAACGAGACTTCGCCATAGCAGTAAAAGTGTCGGCATCTTGCTTCAAGTTCTCAAGTTTATATTCGTATACAAGGAGATAAAAATCAAAGCGGTGACACCCAGTGTCAAAATATACACTCTTTTATTAAATGTATATATGTACATATATACACACACACATATACACACACAATCACACAAGCTGAATATCACCATAGCTTCTCACAAAATAGACTTTACTGCTGTTGCTGTTGTCGCCCAACAACAACTACTATCACAACACCCACAATACCTCTTGATTCAACCACTACCACATCTACTACTAACACTGCTACTACTAAGACCACCACCACTACTACTACTTATGTTCGTTCGTCAGTCACATGTGATGAGGACCACTTTTGCTTTCATCCGTCATGAAACTGCAGTTCAATACTACTACTTCTACTACCACCAACACCTCCACCACCATCATCACTACCACCACTACTGCTTCTACTTGTACTACTACTACAGCTGCTACTACTACTTCTACAACAACTACTGCTGCCACCACTGCTGCTACTACTGCTACAACTACTCCGCTATCGCGCTGTTAGCCAAATAAAGTAGAGTGAAAACTAAAGTCTCACCCATTGATTAGCAGTGACAGAAGTAGAGGAAATATATTAAGATTTTATGGACTTGTGGGAGTGTCGATCAATACTAGTGATATTATTTCCCAGGGTTGTTCCATTGCGCTCAAGGCAGTGCTATCTTTACCACTAGCTAGAATGGAGGGAAAACATGCTCTTGAAACGGCTCTCAGATCATGTGACATCTAGACGGAAACATGGGAGGATGTTGCACAATTCCGATTTGAATGGCGTACATACCTCAAACATGACATATCAGCCTGCAAAGCATCAGACTGGGTGCTTTAATAATATTATACCCCAGATAACGGAACGGGACAGTCCAACATTTGAGAGTATGGTAAGACTGGGTTTCCAAGTTTTCTGATGCTTTTAACGTCCCCAAAACATCTAGAACTGGCCCTAACCCCAACCCACCTACGCAACACGAGAGAATGCAACCTAGGTCACACGACTGCTTATCTACCACCACATGAAATATTAGACCGTCCCGTGACCTGTGGATTTTCCTGTGTGGGGTAGGATATTAATAAAGCACCTCAGACTGCACCGGATACGATACGGTGGCAGACTAGAAAGAAACGTTTGGCAAATCCCACCTCAGCTGTTGCTTCCATCTGCTGTGCACAATGCTCAAGAACACTCCATGTTGGACTCCATCAGTCATCTTCGTACTCACAATCGCAGATATATTTGTATGGTCTGTGCATGGATTAGCATAGTCCCTATCTTCTTCTTGTTCTTCAGCATTCTGAGATCTTCAGGTTCATAGCTGCAGATATCACCCGCCTCCATTCATCTCTCTGGTTGGCCTTCTTTTTCCACATGGTGACATCCAGTGTTTGTAGGTCTGTCTGGATAGTATCTCTCTATAGTCTTCTTGGTCTGCCTCTCCCTTGTGTTTACAATTGTTACTTCTCTGTCATCTGACATTCTTATCAGTATGCCCCAACCACTTCAGTATAGCATGGTCCCTATACAGTCGGTTTTTTTTTTTTTTTTTTAGAACACGATTTCATTGTGTGAGATTTAAGACACCATTTTCGGAGAAGAAAGAAAAAAATATCCCAATCACTAACAAGTATGTCGAAAACATAAGCCGACTAAAATAAGGGTGTTGATTAAATCTGGAAATCATCTCCCTGAGAGACTACACCATTTGTCTGCATACAAATAAGCCAGATAAGTAAAAACGGATGTGCGCATACGAAACTGAAATTCTGGAAAACGACTAAGTTCCAAAAGTGGACGAACAATCAAAACATTTAGCTGGAGTGTAAAGCTGTGAACGCTAAGAAGAATAGGAAGAATAAGATTCGTCTGAGGATGTGCTTTTCAAAAACATCAGCAAGCACGAGCACGCACACACGCACGCACACACACACACACACACACACACACACACACACACACACACACACAAATGTCATAGCGGGTTGCGCTTTGCCTGCTGACCCCAGGGTCTTGAGTTCCAATCCACATTTTTTTTTTTTTTTGGGGGGGGAATGATATTGACTCTTCGGTCGAACCATCTAAAAATGGGTACCAGATAAAGCGTTAATCATACAACAGAGAGTTTCTTTGTGAACACATGAGTCAGACAGGGAATACATCTATCCCTCTTTTTGTTCAATTTGGCCATCGACTGGCTGATGAAGGAAGTTACACGAGATAGAAAAAGGGGCATCAGATGGTCACTCACCTCTGTTTTAGAGGACGTGCTCTATGCAGGTGACATCAGCCTTATATCGAGCCGTGGTGTGGACGCTCGGGGAAAGATTGAAAGGCTTTCAACAACAACGCTTAAGATGGGACTCAAATAAACCAGTAAAACTAAAGTAATGAGAAATAATTTCAAAACAGAAAATCCAATTATCTTAAAGGATGAAGCAATAAAGGAAGTTAAAGAATGTTTATAAATCGGAAGTAAAGTTTCTCCAGATTGAGATTCTAAAAAGGATATAACATCAAAAATAAACAAAGCAAATGAAGCATTTGCCATGCTTAACAATATATGGAAGTGAAAGGGATTTAGTTTGAAGACAAAACTCAGAATATACAAGAGCAAAATTATAGGAATACTATTATACAACAGTGAATGTTGGAAAATGACAGCGGGAATATACTTGAGACTTTTCCACACACACACACACTTTAAGGAGAATTCTACGAATATTTTGGCCAAACGAGATCATAAATGAAAAACTGAGGAGGAACACAGAATGTGCATCACTGGCAAATGTTATCAAAGGAAGACGATGGAGATGGCTTGGGCATGTTTGCAGAACGCCTTGTGACACTGACAAAAACAGCTCTCCTGTGGACAGCAGATGGGAAAAGGAGACGTAGACACCCTAAGGAAACCTGGAGAAGGACAATAGAAAGGGAAATGAAGGAATGTAAACGGACACGGGATACCATAAGCAGAAAAGCAGCAGACTGGCAGCAATGGAGATTGCTTGCGAACAGCGACCTGAAGAGGATATAGAGAGGTAAAGCCCTGGGAAGTCAAGGCGTTCGGTGTGTTGTTAATGATATTATTTCCCAGCGGGCTGTTCGGTCTGTACAAAAACTATGAGTCAAGAATCGCATGCTCGATGCCCCATTTATCATTATCATCAACAGTTCTCTGTATACCTAGTAGAACATGAGATTGCAGTGAGGACTTTCCATGCTTTCCTGTCCTGTTCAATCTTCAGTGCAGTTTTCCGTGTAAAAGATGCCGCACTTGTGTCACTTTCCATAGTTCGTCTCCTTGTTGTTTTTGGGCGCCCCTTAGTTCAGCATTTCTTTAATCACTGGGATGGTTTTAGCCTTTTCAAACATGGTTCTTATATATTCCAGAAGCCGATTCTTAATTTGATTGTGACGTCCAATAGACTTGTTTTCCCATCACGGGCTTCCTTTCGGCTTTCACCCATGTTGTTCATGCCGACAGAGGGACTCTGTCCGCCGGACGTTTAGAGCATTTATTTTCTCTTTAAGTTTCAGTAACGTTGTAGTTTTTTACAGGGCAGAGTTGTCAACACTTTGCTCAACCCCCAAGCCTGGAGGACAGTGAGGCCATCTCAAGTCTGGCCCGTCACCAATGACCTGTCCGGCTTGGGTGACCCTGTCAGGAACATACGTTCCCGCTGGCATAGCTCACAAGATCACTGAGGCTCTCAAGCTCCCCCGCCACTACAAGGTAATGGCCTCTGGGGAGGGGGACCGTTGAGCGATTTCCCATTGGCGTGTAAAAAGGTTCTCTGTGATATTGTAGATTTTTTTTTTTTAATATGTATTTTGCTGTCGTGTCGTGTAAGGGGTCTTATTCACTGCTAAAACAATTTATATATTTAATATTCATTTGCTGTTTGGCACTGTTTAAAAAGAAGTAGAAAGATGGATGGATACACTAGACAACATAAAAATCGAGGAGCCCTAACTACCTCGAACCTACCTACTACTAAATCGAACATATCACCTCCAAATAACGAGAGCGTCTTCCTGCAGAGCTTCACAAACTCAGGTACTCAGATACGCATGAACCAGCCAGGATAATTTCTACTAACTTGTAGATCCCCGCTGTATAGTCTGTGAGGATCCTTCTCTACGCCTTTAGGCATACTGGCCATATAAGGATAGACCAATATTTTATAAACCAATCCACGCCTGGTGGGCTCTTAGCATCACACCAGCCACCTTTACTTCCCAGAATTTCACCGGGTACGAATTTAGGGCTGGGTCGACATGTGAGCCAAAGTCTATTAAAAAGGTGTCTTCATTAGCCATGTTTTATGAACAGCTTGATTCCACGACTACAACATGCAGACATAATTCTTCTGAAACTAGTGGAATAGCACCATAGCTAACATAAATTTATATTACCAAAGTTGAATATTAAATACAACAGCAATTTTGAACACACCACACCATATATTGGTAATATATATATATATATATATATATATATATATATATATTATATATATATATATATATATATATATATCTACGCATATATATATATACGCATATATATATATATATATATATATATAATTACATATATATACAAATATATGTATATTTATATCTACGCATACACACACATACGCATGTATATATATATATATATATATATTATATATATATCTATATACACACACATATATATATATATATATATATATATATATATATATATATATATATATATATATATATATATATATATATAAATCCGTGACACTGCTGTGAACTATCTGCGACACAATGGAAACGAGTAAACGAATATTTTCCTGTATTGTTTGTTGTAATCTAGACACATATTTACGCGTGATAATTACAGTGTTCGATGTTTTTGTTGTCTAGTAATGGCCATCCATATTTCTACTTCTTTCTATGAGTGTCGTTCAATACATGTGTGTTTATTATTTAAATTTTACTACGGCCTTAAAGGTTCCACAATTGTTTAATTATGCTAAAACAATAGGACGGCAACTGTGGCTTAGGCGCTGCGAACGCACTTCGTAAAGCCGAGGTGCGGGTTCGCAGCTGTGGACGGTTTGTCTTAAGTTGGTTTCGACAGTGGTACTGAGAACTGACCGTCCAAAAAGCAATAGCAAACCACCGAACGTAAAATTTGCCTACAAAAACCACAACAGCTAAAAAAAAAAAAAAAACGTGGGGTTAATTTTTGCAACCTCGTGTAAAGAAAACGCAACTAACTAAATAGGACGAAGCATAAGTCACAGGTTTAAATAGCCGTTTTCGTTTTACCAGCTCCTTTAGCTAAAGGACTGAGCGGTCTCGAGGCATGGTATCCGCATCGAGTGCTAGAGGTTCCGGGTTCAATCCCCGGTAAGGACTGGGATTTTTTCACATGGACTTCTAGTAATTCCCACTGGTCTCTGGGTAGTGAGATCGGAGGCCCGTGTGTACTGTTGTGCACGTAAAAAAGTCCCTTGGCAGTTGGAAATTGAAAAGAGTAGCCTAACGACGGTGCCCAGGCACAATCTGGAGTTAGAAATCTACCCAAAGTATTTCAGGATCCTCGCCGATGCTAAGGAGCCTGTGCACTGTGCTGAGCTTCTTCGGACTCAGACTTGAGTTAGAAGAAGAACGGAGCACTTATGGGTTACTTACTATTCGTGTACCATGATGTTGATCCATTGTTTAAACTTTAAACATCATACATTTGAGCGACTTGGTCATTGTTTGTGTTTAGTGAAAGTTTTTATTTTTTAACAAAAACGTTCACGAACATATCTTAGTTGAAAGATTATCCGTAATATTTATAACAATTTGCCTGTTTAAAAATGCACAAACCGGTAAATGTGTGCGACAGCAGAAATTTTACAAATAAATTTGTGGTTGACAATTTTTCATCTTGTCATCAAGTTTCATTAAAGTGCGGTGAATGACAAATCAGACTACGGGAAATCATTGAGCCAGGGTGGAAACTAAACCGGATAAGGGGGAAAAGGCAGAATCGCAGTCTGTTAGATCAGAATAGAAATGAGAAAGTTTATTGAGAAAAAGGTGAATCGTTAATGTATGAATAAAAAGTAGAGACGCTGTCAAGAAATATTTGAAGTGTGTTATAATTTAGTGAAAAAAGTGACATCAGCAATGGTAATATTGGTAAGGGAGCTGCGTGGTATTAGGACATGGTGTCCGCCTCGAGTGCTAAAGGTTCAGGGTTCAATCCCCGTTAAGGGCTGGGATTTTTTCACGTGAACTTGGGCTTCTAGCAATTCCCCCTGATCTCGAGTAGTGAAATCGGACGAAAGTTGGCATTATTGCGTACGCAAAAAATCCTGTCAGTTGGAATTCGAAAAGACTAGCCTAATGGCGCTACCGGGCAAAATTTAGAGTTAACATCTACCAAAATTATTTCAAAATCCTCGCCGGTGCTACAGAGCCTGTGCACTGTGCCGAGCTTCTTCGGACTCAGACTTGAGTTACTATCCGTGTGCCTAGATGTTAATCCGTTGTTTAAACTTCAAACTTCAATGGTATTTTGCCAGAAAAGAACAGAGACTAAATGTTTAATAAAATTGAAAGGAGTTATTTTAGGACAAGTACAGAAATTAAAGTATCTCGTCACATGGATAACGTCTAACGAAAGATGGGCCACAGAGATAAAGAACAGAATAGGATAAGCTATAAAAACAATTTATGAATGAAGAACATTTTGGACAATACAGTTTATGTCACTGGGTGATAGAACACATACATATCGCATGTTGTGTAGAGCCAGTTTTAACATATAAATGTGAATCCTGGACAATGTATAAGCAAGCCAAACAAATTATCGAGGCCTCGGAGATGTGATTTTACAGAAGAATCCTTAGGATTCCTTGGTTCCCAAAGAAGAACCCGCCTAAAGTCAACTTGCAATTACTTCCTTAGCCAGAATATCAGCGATCTACTCTTAACCACATACGTGGTTCAGACCCAGCCAATCACACAGACATAAAAAAAATCGACATCTGGGTAATAATGTAAGCTAAAACTATCTATTTGCGGTTGTTATCATTTGCTAAATTTAGCTTCTCGCTAACAAGATGGACCGACTAAACGAGCCATCGGTTCCTGTTACCCCAGGCTTACATTTACAAAGCCATTTTGTAGCGGTCGTCTGTGAAAGGCAGACACTAATGGTGACCGCGGTTGTTTCACCAAGAAATGGTTGCCACTGGCTACAATAAGCAGAGAGATAGTTTGTCGATCACAGAAAGGACTGAACCCAAGTCGCTGTTGTCGCCCAGCAGCCACTATAACAACACCCACCAACGTATATATTACTAACCACCACCCACCACCACCACCACCACCACCACCACCACCACCACCACCACCACCACCACCACCACCACCACCACCACCACCACCACCACCACAAACAACAACAACAACAACAACAACAACAACAACAACTACTACTACTACTACTACTACTACTACTACTACTACTACTACTACTACTAAAAGGACTACTACAATTACTACTACTATTTCTTCTACTACTACTGCTAGTAATGCTCCTACTACTACTGCTGCTGCCGATGCTAGTGAACTTATACAACTACTTTAGCAACTACCGTTGCTTGCACTACTACTGTTTTCTACCACTGTGTCACAAAAACAACAATTGCCATTACGTCTAATGCCACCACAACTACTACTACGTCTACTGCCACCACAACTACTACTACGTCTACTGCCACCACAACTACTACAACGTCTACTGCCACCACAACTACTACAACGTCTACTGCCACCACAACTACTACAACGTCTACTGCCACCACAACTACTACTACGTCTACTGCCACCACCACCACTACCACTACTACTACGTCTACTGCCACCACCACCACTACCACAACTACTACGTCTACTGCCACCACCACCACTACCACAACTACTACGTCTACTGCCACCACCACCACCACCACCACTACCACTACTACTACGTCTACTGCCACCACCACCACCACTACCACTACTACTACGTCTACAGCCACCACCACTACCACCACCACTACTACTACGTCTACTGCCACCACCACCACTACCACTACTACTACGTCTACTGCCACCACCACCACTAACACTACTACTACGTCTACTGCCACCACGACCACTACCACAACTACTACGTCTACTGCCACCACCACCACTACCACAACTACTACGTCTACTGCCACCACCACCACCACCACTACCACTACTACTACGTCTACTGCCACCACCACCACCACTACCACTACTACTACGTCTACAGCCACCACCACTACCACCACCACTACTACTACGTCTACTGCCACCACCAAAACCACCACCACTACTACAACGTCTACTGCCACCACCACTACTACTACTACTACGTCTACTGCCACCACCACTACTACTACGTCTACTGCCACCACCACTACTACTACTACTACGTCTACTGCCACCACCACTACTACTACTACTACGTCTACTGCCACCACCACTACTACTACTACTACGTCTACTGCCACCACCACCACCACCACGTCTACTGCCACCACCACCACATCGTCTACTGCCACCACCACCACATCTACTGCCACCACCACCACGTTTACTGCCACCACCACCACGTCTACTGCCACCACCAACACCACTTCTACTGCCACCACCACCACCACCAGGTCTACTGCCACCACCACGTCTACTGCCACCACCGCCACCACCAGGTCTACTGCCACCACCGCCACCACCACGTCTACTGCCGCCACCACCACGTCTACTGCCACCACCACCACGTCTACTACCGCCGCCGCCGCCGCTGACGACGACGACGAAGAGGACGACGAAGAGGACGACGACTACTACTACTACAATTACTACGACTACTACCACTTCTACACCAGCAGCCAATATATCAGCCTGATCGTTACCCCTAGCTCCTAAATGTCAAGAAGGGAAAGCCGAGTATTATATATCGGAGGTGATAGGATGACACGAAACTGAGAAGGGGATCGTATCCGTGCAGTGCCAACTGCATTGTTTTCTAAGATTACGGGTTCGTTCATCGAGTGCTTTATTCAGCTTAACAATTGCAGTTTTTACAGAGATCTTCGGTGATGGTTAGCGGAGCTACGGAGTTTGTACTGTGTTTTCCGCTTCTGACAAGCGGCTGGTGGTTCTGCTGAGAAAGACCTAGCCAAAGGGGATACAGTCCAGTGCCATGAAGTCGATACTGTGGATAGTAGGATTAGTTTTTGACTAAATTAAGGATGGATTAAGTTATCTGATCTGCACTATCACTGCATCTGACCATCAAAGGTGGAGAGATCTGATCAGACATTCAACATTAACTGATGACCCAGCGACACGCTGTCTTACGGGATGATGACTATGTTGATGGTTACCACTGCCAAGAAGAAATGCTACGTCAAACCAGCCTCTTCAAGTTGCTAAGCTAAATCAGGATGCGAAAACTGACACCAATAGCAACCATATGATTAATGATTATGGCAAAATATGATTTCATTTAACAAACAAACAAACAAAAATTAAACAAAATGTTTTCCCTTCCAGATTTGCATTCTGTAGCATTGCCATCTCAGTGATGCGAATCAAACACCAATGCGTCACGGAAATCACCCCTTTCAAGAGTACAGCTATATAGCGGCTGTCCATAAGCATCATAATAAATAGCAATGAGACTGTTTAACAGAAATGAAAAAGAAGATTAAACAGCATTAAAAGTCAATGGCTAAGCACCAGCAAGGAAATCATAATTACCATTTTGGGAGAATAAATCTTCCCTGTAGCAACATACAGATGTGAGTCGTGGAGTATCTCCAAGTCTTTAAGAAAGAAAATAGTGGATTTCGAGCTGAAATGCTATGCACAGATTCTCAGAATACCATGAACAAAGAAGAGACGAAACACTGACATCTTGAAAGATCTAAACATCAAGAAAGATTGGATAATAAACAGCATTTTCGTCATGTCAAGCGCCACGGCGGATTGAAAAAAAAAATAGCAGAAGGCATGGTATCAATGAGGGATAGTGACCGACCGACGCGAAGATGAGCACATGATGTAAGTGACTCCATGAAGATGAAAGTACAAGAGGCGGGAGAACTGGCGAAAGACATGAGTTCTTTTTGTGTGCAGACTGTCATGGGAGTGACGTTCTGCAAATGACCTGCTACACATGATAATGAGTGGACACTACAAAACAGGAAGTAACCTGTCTGCATTCCAGTGCTTGTTGGTTGCAGAAGGCATCACCACCACATTGTTAATGACAATGCCTATAAGAATAAATCAGGCGTGGGCTTCGAAAAGGAACTTGCTTCATCACGATGGTGCTGTCAGACGAAACAGCTGAGCGGTTAGTCAGACATTACTCCTGATACTGGTGTTGCCACAAGCCACCGTCGACAGGATGAAACATGCCAGCTACAGCTGTTGAATGTCTGATTGAAATCTGGACAATGTCCCTCTTGAGAATAAGTGTTTTCAGCACGCCAAAGGTCAGATCATGATCCCTCTAGTTTGTCTTTCTGTTGGGAGCTGTCATGATTGGCTTGATCGATGTATGGAGTTTTCTTTTCTTGTATGGCTATAGTGTAAATCTGTGTGACTGATTGTATTCGATTATCTGACAGCGTGTATTTTTCTCGCCTTCAAAAGTTTTACCCGAACGATTCATCTGAGAATTGACAAACTATTTAATGGCACAGTATGTGAATAATTTTTTTTTTTTTAAGTGGGGAGGGGGGGGGGGGGTTGTCTACTAAGTCTACTAGAAATGTAGATATACACAAGAATAGGTCGTATTTCATGGAAACAGAAACAAGAAAATAGAGAAGTTCTGGAGAGACTGTATATGAAAAGTTTACTTTTAATAGTTTAAAAAAATTATAATAATAAAAACGAGACATTTGAAAATATTTTTGCTACATCAAAAGACACAGCTCTTTTAAAACGATACTGGTAAGAAACAGTGAAGGCAAGAGGGTATGATGTAAACAACGATACAAGTGGGAGGAGAACGATATAGACGAACAGCAGTCTGTTGGAGATTATTATGAAGACAAGAAACGGAACATGTTTAAGCTCCATTGCAGCCAACCTTTATTATGGAGAAGACACGTGATTGATTGATTGCTTGAGGACAGTTTTTTAAAAGTCGCAGAAGACCCGGTGACCCTTCGGAAACCAGACCTGGGACTTGAAGAAGATGACGAATTCGAAGAGTTTCCTGCTGAAGACTGGACAGGTGAAGACGAGGCACCTAAAGACATTAATGTGTGGAAGGATAACTGGGACGATGATAACATAGATGATGACTTCTCTAAACAGCTTCCAGCCGAGCTGGAGAAACAGGGCAAGAATCTCGATGCTTCCAAGCCAATGAAAACATGATGTGTGAGATTGCCCGTTGAGCATTTGTATCATTTTCATTATCGATTTTATTAAATTGACTTCAACGTTAAAAAAAAAAAAAATCGGCCGGCACTGCTGTTTGCTAGTATGATGGTCATATTACCCAATTAGAACAGAGAAGGCTTTTGACAATTAACCTTGACGGCCTTGAAATCTTTCTGTCTGTTCCACAGTCACAAATGGTAGATTCATAGATTTTGTGGTGGTGATGGTGGTGGGGGATGGGGGGTTTTAAGACCGGGTATTCCTATCCGATGACTACAAATTACCTTTTGCTCAATTTTTTAAAACCCGGGATAAACGGTTAATTACTTGCTCGATAAGAGTATTAAAACATGAATTCTTGTAGTCAATAAATAAACAAAACGATATGCTCTTTAACTGTGCAACTGGAGAAAAATATAATAACTGGCAACAATATAATGAAAATTCTTATCAACACATTACAAGCATTAGAAACATCTAAAACTATTAATTCCCAAAGGTCTACGGCCAAAACAATACGTATATATTTTATTTTCTAACCTATATCTAGAGTAGTTGTAAAACGTAACATTTGGCGTTTATGTTTTGGCCGGGACACAAGAAAAAACGCGACTGTCCTTGTGAAAACGAGACGTAATGTCAACTGGAAAGATCACTGATAGAAGAGACAGACCAAGAGAAACGATGAACTTGATCACGAACACCAAAGACCGAGAACTGGAGTTACATAAACGCCCACGCCAGCTGGCGAGGCACTTGATGATGACGATTGTCCCCCTACCCAAAACTGTCGATCCACCTACTGTCTGTACAGGGTTAAAATTGTATGTATGTATGTATGTAAATATATATATGTATATATATGTATATATATATATATATATATATATATATTTATATATATATATATATATATATATATATATATATATATATATATATATATATATATATATATATATATATATATATATATATATATATATATATTGGAAACGGCAACGAAAGACAGTTACAAAACAAATTTTCCACATTCAAGGGATGAACAAGACACCACGAAAAAAAAAATGGTTATTCCCCCCCCCCAACCCCCACCCCCCCCCCCCCCCCCCCTTTAAAAAAAAAATTTGGTTATCTCTGGCCGGACTGATGTAATATGTTCCCCAACGCCATAAGCTAATCCTAGACAATCACATGCTTGCTTAACCGACCTGGCATCATTTCGTTTTAGCCTGAAATGTGTTTGTCTTAGCGCGGGCATCTTGACTCCTCGGCAACACTTCCACTCATGGACACGTTGATGGATATTTAGGTTCTGTAATTATGTCCCAGGAAATGCCTGGTCATTGGGCCGCTTCAGCAAACATGTTCTGTGTTGTCTCATAGAGCCTGGAGCTGTGGTAGAGGGGCGGCTGTTTAGGTCGATTGATGTTAAAGTGTTTCGCCTTGATCACGTAGTCACGAACACAGTTTGATGGCCACTTTATGGCAGTGATTCTCAACGTTTTCAAAATCAACAACTTTGGTGGCGTCGTCACAGTGCAGACTGGCTGCAACAGATGTTCAGCCTTCTATCTATGTCGTGCTGGTTGTTGTGAGACTGCTGTTCGTGTTTGTCACAAAGTTAACTGTCCATTTGTATCGATGTGTAGATCTTGTTCACCTGTCTTAAACTTCTCGCTCCGGTGATATGTCTTTCGCCTCTAAATACGACCTAACTATTTTACTTCTTCAATTTTCCATTTCTTTTAGCTGCTCTGTTTTCCTTTTCACTATTTTCAGATCTTCTCAATGTAATTTTCTTGTTTAGTAGTAGTAGGAGATTTTTACCACACAAGCGATTAACACCCGATGACACAAAGTGCCACCATGTGGATGAGGATCACCGTGGAGAGGTTTCAGAAACCGCGTTCAGCCATTAGACCATATTTAAGGTTGAGCTATAGTGCGGCCCCTGACAAGAGCCAGAGTAGGGCTTCAAAGAAGGAAAAATTACATCTCACAAGATGACTGGATTATAAAGTATTTTCTTGTTTTCTAGAACTAATAAAATACGACAACCACACATTCTTAGTGTATACACATTTCCGTGATTTCATTATGCATTCTTATTGCGTTTTTTTTTTTTTTTTTAAACACGATTGGCATGAGACGACTGGACACTACAGAGAGACACAGCCGAAAGTGAGCCAGAGAACAACCACGCACAATATGGACCGCAGAAATATCAGAGACATTGAAAAGTACTATATACGAACCGAACAGAAGTGCTCGTTCCAGAGATAAGATTTCTGCCCTGACGCTAATAGGCATTCCAAAGCAGAGTAAAGAAAAAGATGAAGATTGCGTTCTTCTTGTACATGCCACTGCAACGCACAGAATGATTAAGTATACCTATCACTTCATGATCATCATTATCGTAATGTTAGGCCATTATATATCACATAGAGCTCTCAGTCTATACCTTCATTCTTCATTTCTGGTGGCGACGGGCTTTGGCGTGTCTAGCCTCTGTCTTATGTTTTTAATGAGTGCGCTTATTTCTAGAATGTGTCGGGACATATTGTTTGTTCACAAGTTTTTTTGTTTTTTTCAGATGGGACAGTGAAGGGCATTTTATTAGACTCTCACTGGCACATGAACAACAACAACAACTACTACTATTACTACTACTATTACTATTACTTCTACTATTACTACTACTATTAATATTATTATTACTACTACTACCACTACTGCCTCTACAGCTACTACTACTGCTACTACTACTGCTTCTGCTACTACTGCTACTACTAATGCTGCTACTACTGCCGCTGCTGCTCCTACTGCCGCTGCTGCTCCTACTGCTGCTGCTACTTCTACTGCTGCTGCTACTACTACTACTACCACCACAAACACCTTCCTTCTGTTCTATCATGTGTTGTCCTTTCTAAATTGTGGATGTAAGTACCTGCAACTTTGTCTTCTCTCTTCAATGATTGTTTTCGGTTAGCTGTTTTTTAAGGGGGGGGGGGGGGGTGGTGGCGTCTTTGCTTCCCTAATCCTTTTATTTCCTGTTTCAGTGCCTGCTTTTGCTTTTTTTTCAGAATATTATTATGTATCAGGTCCTTTGCAGAACGACGCTCTCATCACGATCTGCCTGAAAGAAACTTGGTCTCTCGCCAGCTCTCCCGCCTCATGCACTTTCATACTCAAGTAGTCACTTATATCCTGTGCCCATCTTCGTGTTGGTCGGCCTGGTCACGTTGATGAATAAAAATATCGGTGAAATAGGTGTGTGTCTTTTATTATCCCCATTCTTCCCCATCCTCTACAACATTTGTTTTTTTCATTTTAGAGATTTCTGGTCATTGTCTTTGATGACTTGATTTCTTAGGAGTTAGTCAAATCTTTAGAGGTAGATAGGGAGGAGAGGCGGCGAGGCAGCACATCAACTACCACCATTGATGAAAGTGATGCCTAGAATATGATAAATCCTAGCACCGCTACATAAACGATCGATAGGTTTGCCCCCTCCAGGATGCTACCTACGGGATTATCATTCTATCCGGTTATTAAAAGTTTCAGTCTGGACGGCAAACCAACATCCTTGATCTTAGATACCTCGTTCAACCTGTAAGGAGTTATAATGAGGGTCCCAGCAAGGGTTACATCCACCAAGTGTTACCCTTAGTTCTGTGCTGACAAGGAGGTGGTATAATCTGAGACCGGATTGGGTTTATCTGTTTCAACCAGATATCAGGGTTGTTGTGGGTGCATCACGTACATAGGTAATCACAGGTTATGACTGTAGCCGACCCACAAAGTTTGTTAAGAAAAACTGAGACAGGTAGGCTATATGCAGAGTGGCAAGCATTACTTTATAGCTCGTGGGTAGGTGGCATTCTTTAGATCTTTTCCTATTTTCTCTGGCGGACGCAGGAGTGTTGAGAAATTAACAAGCGGACAGGATGGGTGGTTCTGCACCAATGGGGATGAATGTTTGCATGTTAAGCCCATTTAGGGTCAAGTGAACAATGCAGAGGCAGGAAAGATCATTATGGTCTGGAGAACATGGGATAGCCAAGAGTGACCAGGCGATCTGGTGGACAGTCTACACTCAGAGGAAAAGCAGGACTGCCATATGATTAAACTTTAACTGGTACCAGATGAATAGGAACTCCTTGGTAAAAAAAAAAAAGTAAAGACCCTTTTCCACGCCTTAAGGCCTATAGGGCATATAGGGCTAGACCTATATTTTTTAGAGATCAATCGGCACAAGATGGGTGATGTGGTCAGCAATACGACGGCCGCCTCTACTTTCCGGGACTGCACCCGGTACCCACTCAAGGCTGGGTCAACCTGGGAGCCAAGGTCATTAAAAAAAAATTGTTTGGCTCCTCCTGGGAGTGAATCCACGACCTTCCAATCTGCGGCTAGCGTCTAGCCGCTCCACCACGGGGACTCCCTTGGAACTTTTAACTGGCTACTAAAGAATATGACAGACCGCTTACAGTAATGTCTTTAATGCTGTGATGTTCGTTCTCAGTTCAACAGTTAACACGGGACACTTAACACACAGGTAAGGTAGAAGATCTGTTTTCATGGAGGCATCCAGATCATATCATGTTAACTCTAAACCGTAATACCCTAATGGTCACTAGCTGTATGCTGTGGTCAGTATCATATTTCTCCCCCTTACTTCTGAGAACATTTCTCGGCGCACAAATTAGTGTAGAAAATTAGAGCCCTATGTCAAACTCAAAATATACGTCTCAATAGGACATGGCAATTTATGTGCGCTGGTTGGACAGGCAATCGTGCCAACTATTGGGCTATAAACTTCTAGGTGACTCGTGTAAGTCTTGTTAATCAAAAAGAAAGACTAGCTTTAACTAGAAATACGAGTAGAACAGAGTCTTTACTGGCAACTTTCCGTCTTTCCGGATCAAAGTGTTGCAATGTGCTACGAGAAGGCACAAGACTCACAGCCCATGGCGATGGCAAGTGTGACTAGCAAGACCCGCCAGCGTCAAGAAGTCGTCCAGAATGATAGCATGGGATTTCAGGACCATTGTTGACAACATGTGTGTTTAGTCTCGTTCTTCTGAGACGCTCAGCTCTCAATCTTTTTGCAGTCACTTCCTCCATTTTTATTCCCTTCCTGACGTGTCTCCTCCATATAACACGGTCCATAGCATTCTGTTCCCACTAGTCCACCTCATTATCTGTATCGGTCAAGTCCGGCTTGCACACATCTTTATATCGTAGTAGAGGTCCGGTCCGACATCTTCTACCCGTCTTTAAGCCACCATAAAGGATGTCCTTAGAGATGCTGCCATCCTCTATTCTCCAGGTTTTGCCCAGCCTCCTGAGCCTTCGTAGACTGAGCCTTCAGAAGACTGCTGAAGTACCTGCTCTTTCCAGTACCTCAGTGCTTGTAATTTTGTCCTGCTACTTTATGCCAAGTATTCCTCTTAGGCATAGCCTTATGATAGGTCTATCGTTAACAGCTTGCACCATAACTTTTTTTGTTTTTGTTTGTTGATTGCTGGTTCAAATTAACACCATGCATCGGCAAGTGCAGACAGTAAACATTTCAGCTCCGCCTCTGAGTGAGTTGTTACTGCTGCATCATCTGCAAACAGCAGCTCTCTGATAAGTACCTTTCTTATACTGGTTTTGAGATTCAGCCTACGAGCATTGTAAAGGCTGCCAATAAATAAATAGAGAATGGATGAATATACCACCCTCCTGACCTCGAAAGGCAAGTTCCTAGAGAAGTGAGAAGTATAATCGAAACAGGATAGGAGCAGGTACACAGCTCTTCTTCATCCGTTGTTGATTAGAAACTCCTCCGACGTTACACCATCAAAGGTGATTGTAACTTTCATACCTGTGTGGACGACTCAATAATGTTCAGTAGGGAAGGTGGAAACCCAATCTTTTCCAGTGTGCTGAAAAGACCTTTTCGACTGACTAAATCAAATGCCTTGGTAAGATCAATAAAAGCGACATGCTGTGGTTGATTTTCTTCACGGCATTTTTCCTGCAACTGTCGTAATAAGAATATAAACCTGTGTAAACCTGGTCTGCTACGGTTTGAAGTCTTCGCAGAACACTTCTCGCAAGTACTTTTCCAAAATTACACCTCAGTGATATTCCCCTGTAGTTATCGTAGTCCTCTCCATAGCACAAAGCCTGGGCAGTATTGCAGAGACCATATACTGTCCTTGCATCATGATCTCTCTCGACCTGCCTTGTATGCTCCAAAGGAAAAGTAACACCAGTATGTTTGGAGCAGAGCAGTCTGCAGAAGCTGCCGGATAAGGAAAGCAGTGCTCTGTCCGCCTGTCGGAGCCTCCCTCCTAGACCAGCTGACAACCAAGGCTAGGGGCCTGGTCTGTCCTGCTATAACATACAGTTTTCAGTTAGCGTTTCCTCTTCCTAATATAAAGGCAAGTATCCTCCGCCCGAAGCCGTTGGCACAACATGGGATGTCAGATTTGGTATACGCCGGCCAACATTCAGCGTTAACGAAAGACGGTTAGTACCGGCTACAGTCCTACTAAAACTCAGTCATATCTAAACAAAGACCTGACCAACTTGATGAGAGTATCATAAGGTTACAAAATATTATTCATATACAAAAACGGATTAGCTATGCAGTTGAGAAACCAATGTCCCCTAATGAAGTCTGCTGTCACCGAGTCAGTTAATGTGATTTTTTTTACAATAATTGGACGAAGACAGACTATAAGCTAGTTGGGGCTTGATTTTCGTTAAGAAAATGGTATATCAGTTGGGTAGTGTGGTAAGTGCCTTGTTTACTTCTATTCTTTTTTGTCCTAGGAGAGACTGGCCTGGGTTCCCTATTTGTAAACCTTTGAAGATAAAGTTCGTCCGCTGGTTAGTTTTTTCGTTTAAATCGACTGTTTCTGTCAGTTGGTAAATATAATTATGTGCTGTAAGTGGCCCATTTTTAATGAGAATTAACGTTTCTGATTAGGAGAGGGTAAAAATTATATATTCAGAAGACTGAGGAGATTATGAGTGCCAGCAGGATAAGAGATGGTATTGACACAGGTAGACAGGAAGAAGAAAGAAAGAAAGAAAGAAAGAAAGAAAAAAAGAAAGAAAAAAAGAAAGAAAAGAAAGAAAGAAAGAAAAGAAAGAAAGAAAGAAAAGAAAGAAAGAAAGAAAGAAAGAAAGAAAGAAAGAAAGAAAGAAAGAAAGAAAGAAAGAAAGAAAGAAAGAAAGAAAGAAAGAAAGAAAGAAAGAAAGAAAGAAAGAGAAAGAAGAAGAAAAGAAAGAAAGAAAGAAAAGAAAGAAAGAAAGAAAGAAAGAAAGAAAGAAAGAAAGAAAGAAAGAAAGAAAGAAAGAAAGAAAGAAAGAAAGAAAGAAAGAAAGAAAGGAGAGAGAAAAGATAGAAAAATGAAAATTCAAAAAACAGAGAGGTAGATAAAAGAGACAGACCGAAATAGGAGAGAATCAAAAATAGCAGCCAAAAAAAAAAAAAAGGAATAAAGATAAAGGAAGAGAAAACATAGCAGGCAGAGGCGAGATAGAAATAACAGAGAAGAGACACAGAGGACGAGAGCAAAGAAATAGAAGGGAAAGGGGAAAAAATGTAAGAGACGGAGATGAAAAAGAAAGCAGGAGAGAGAGAGAGAGAGAGAGAGAGAGAGAGAGAGAGAGAGAGAGAGAGAGAGAGAGAGAGAGAGAGAGAGAGAGAGAGAGAGAGAGAGAGCGCGAAGCGAAGGCGAGAAAGTGTTTAATAGGCTAGCCACAAATCTTTTAAAGCTCTTTACATAAACAATTTAATAGTCAGCTAAACGGGGTGAACGAGATCTATGCATTTATGTGTAAATCAGTTCTAGAATCATCTTTCTCTCCGGCTTATCTTTATACCAGCTTTCGCATTTTTAAATTTTAACCATAATTAGAATAAGTATATATTCTTATTTAAGTTTCTACCAGATCAGTATATATGATCATCACTACCAGATCAGTATGTATGATCATCACTACCAGATCAGTATTAATAATCATCACTACCTGATCAGTATTAATGATCATCACTACCAGATCAGTATTAATGATCATCAATACCAGATCAGTATGTATGATCATCACTACCAGATCAGTATTAATAATCATCACTACCTGATCAGTATTATTGATCATCACTACCTGAACAGTATGTATGATCATCACTACCAGATCAGTATGTATGATCATCACTACCAGATCAGTATGTATGATCATCACTACCAGATCAGTATGTATGATCATCACTACCAGATCAGTATGTATGATCATCACTACCAGATCAGTATGTACTAGTAAACTGCAAGTACCAGGTGATGCTGGCATACTGATTGAAACTGAATTAAAGTAGGTGAAGGGCCATTTACCACGCCTTCAGGTGTATTGGACATCTAGTGCTTAGCCTATATTTTCAGAGCAATCGGTGGGAGCTCTGATCAACATCACGCAGGCCATCTTTACTTTCCAAGACTTTACCTGGTACCTATTTTAGACTGTATGGACCTAGAAGACAAGGTTATGGTTTTGTAAAAAGGCATGGCTTCATTCGGATTCGAGCTCATGACATTCGGATCTGCAGGCAAATGTGTAGCCGCTACACCATAACTATTACAACTAAGCTGCGATATCTGCGCGTTTCAGCCCAACACATTCGATTATAGCGAACTCCTAATTAGTCACTCTTACGACATGCATGAAAGTAGTCTATTTCTACATTCTCCCCTCCCTCACCTTTGTCATTCCCCATAAAATAAAATATTGGAGCATTTGAATCCATATGGGAAACACTGAATTAAACTGAGAACTGATCTGTTAGAAACAATTCTTTACCATTGACGTATCCAGGATTAGAGGTGTAGAGCTATGCACAAACAACAATCGTGACTTTAGATCCTATATATTGTATAAAGAATAAAGACAAGCAACACTTATGTGTTCAGATTCGACTGAAGTGTCAAGAAAATTACACTCTTCGGGAGTATGCATATGTAATCTTCAAGTATAGAATTTTATGTTCAAGGACAAATCGAAGTAGCCACAGATTCAGCCAGTAACAGGACACCGTAAGAAAGAATACAAATACTTTACGTGTGTGTATATTGTAAGAACTCTGCTACATTAACTATTGTAGAACAAAACACCTCACGATTCGTTTTTCTCTTGCTACACACAAGATCTTCATTACTTTATATCTTATGACCTATTTTTCTCATGTCCAAAGGGGGTAGTGAAATAACAGAAATGTCTGGGCAACTGCTAGTATCACCAGTTATAAGACAGAGAAGATTTCGATGTATTGGCCACATCCTGAGAAGAAGCCAGCGAACAATCACTAAACAGGCATTGAAATGGGAAAAGGGGATTGAGGAGGCCAAGGCGCATAAAAGAAACTCTAAAACGAACGTCGATGAGAGCTTGTGTCCGCATTATTTAAGTTGATTTGAGAGGCCAAAGCTGCTGGATTGAATTCCATCGATGATATCGAACCAATTGAACATGAGAGCACAGAATGAAGGAACACACGGTGTCATCTGATGTCACAACGGGTTAGTGAATGAGTGAATTCTCTTACTTAAATCCATATTCTATATCAACTTCCTGATACTCGAGTACTTGACCTAGCTGTCTTCGGGACTCTGTTGGTTCTCGAATTGTAGCACTAGTGAGACCGTTGGAAAGATTGCGACCTTTGTCTTCTCTTGCCTTCTATTCCGCCAATGGAGCACAAGCCCTCAAGCAACTCACGCCAATTAGTTCTATCCTTCGCTGTTGTTTGCAGCTTACTCCATGAGCTCTTCATCTTTCTAACTTTATTCTATAGTTTCCTCCTCCATATTTTGGTATGACTTTATTTCTACGCCCTTGTGAGTTCCGGTGCAAAGACGCTGCAATGAGTCGTCTAGGCGATGATGTGTGTAGTGAATGCTCTTAGCACACATACTACGATGAGATAACTGGGGCAAGCCGACACCGACTTAGCAGTGCGATACATCAGTTTATTGACATCTCATCACTTACATAAATTCTGGTCCTTGTTCTAAGAAACAGCTTTCACACGCCACATTACTCAGACTCTAACATGCTGGTTTCTCACGCAGTCACTAACCAGAGTTCGCACAGATGAATCTGGTTCTTCTCCTCGACTTCATACAGAACTGCCTGGCTGGTCTTGGCCTCAGTGCTTTTCCTCTCGCAGCAATCAGTCTCACGTAGTCATTCTCGCGATCACTCTCCCATCCTTTCACTCCGACAGTCAACACATACTAACTTGATCAGACTAGGATCTGAAGATATAGCCAGTGTTCGTTTCACGTGGCAACATGTGGATGTCCTTTACTTCCATGTTACGACCTGTGGTCGCTATCATCGGGTTCCACGTGATATCTCGTAGTCATCACCTATCTCGGTTAATCAGAGTATCTGGCTTCTCTCTGTATTCTTGTTAACCTTGGGCTTTCCCCCAACCTTCCTAATCAGGGTGAAAATATCCCCCATTACTGGCATTCTACTTATATTGTTCTCAGGTTTTCTCAACGTGTGTCCTATCCAACGCTAACAACTTTTCTACACCTCCTGGTCCACTGGTACTTGTTTAGTTCTCTACCAAAGCTCAACATAAGCGACTCCATCATGCCATTTAATTCCCTCAATTCTGTGAAGGCACCAGTCAGGAATGTTTCTACTTTATTAGTAACTGTTTTAGTTGTTCTCCATTTTTCAGGTACACTCAACAGTAAGTATTTGACATTAGAATTAAACATCAATGAAAAACGAAAGAGCTGATAGGTGGGCTGGATCCGCTATCACTACCGACAGTCGACCTATGGCTCATGCTGATAATAATAAAGCCCTCCGAGAAATGGAAAGGGTGGACGACTTTGAGGGCAGTGAATCCAAATCACTTGCCAAAAAAACAGACTTAGGAGTACATCTCGGCATAGAAAACATACACCAGGCACATCAAGGGACTTGATAATCAACATACAATTGGTACTATTAGCCACCAGACGCTGGGATTCACACTGAAGAGGATCTGAGCATCTATGGAAATTGCCGGAGTGCTATGACTATAACCCATTTAACTAACTAACTAACTAACTAACTAACTAACTAACTAACTAACTAACTAACTAACTAACTAACTAACTAACTAACTAACTAACTAACTAACTAACTAACTAACTAACTAACTAACTAACTAACTAACTAACTAACTAACTAGCTAACTAACTAACTAACTACCTAACTACCTAACTACCTACCTAACTACCTACCTAACTACCTACCTACCTAACTAACTACCTAACTAACTACCTAACTAACTACCTAACTACCTACCTGACTACCTACCTACCTACCTACCTAACTACTACCTAACTAACAACCTACCTAACTACCTACCTACCTAAGTAACTAGCTAATTGTAAATCTAGCATTGGTTTGTGGCCTCGTCATGAGATATTCTCTAGAGCAGCGGTTGGCGCATTGTAAGTAAGGTAAGCTCCCGTTACCACACCTTCATGTTAGACCTATATTTCATAAACAAATCGGCACTCGGTCATTGATGTGGTCAGCATTACACCGGCAGCCTTTACTTCCCAGAACTGTAGTTGGCACCCACTCAAGGCTGGGTCAACCTATGAGTGAAGGTCAATTTTGAAAAAGACCGGCTCACTCAGAACCCGAACCGATGACCTTCCGATCCGCATTAGAGCGTATAATTATGTAAGCCTGAAGGCAAGAATAGTAAATAATTCCACACGTAAGTCAAAAGTAAAGTAAAGGACTCCTTCCCACGCCTCTAAGCGTATAGGGCATATAGGGCTAGACCTATATTTTTATAGACCAATCGGCACAAGATGGGTGATGTGGTCAGCATCACGCCGGCTGCCACTACTTCTCGGGACTGCACCCGGTACCCTTTCAAGGCTGGGTCGACCAGTGAGTGAACCAACGACCTTCTGATCCGCGGCGAGCGTCTAGCCACTCCGCCACGGGGACTTCCATTCGACACGCAGCTGAATGTAATTGTTCACAGCGTGATTACATAGGCGAGTATCGTCTCCATATATGTAATGGCAGTCGCAGAACTTTTGTAAGCGGACTTGGTCTGTGGCATTAGTTTTGCGAAGCCCCTTACGTGAACCGATCCCCGGCTTTCAGCGGTTGTTCTCGCGTGTGAGGTAATTACACAAGAGTGAAGTAAACGTCGATAAAGGCAGCGACGTAATTATACAGTGTTCTGTTTATGGAAACATGATTTTTTTGTTGTTGTGTGTAGCAGTATTTGTTTTCTTTGCTTAGAACAATGTGCATCGTCTTTATCGTTGACTTGTAGGCAGGTATATTTCTTATTTAAAGTTAGGTGTGTATGGTATAGTTTATCGTGGGAATTTGTGGGGTTGCCACTCCAGTTAAACGTCCGCGTCTGTGGCTTAAGCGTTGCTAACGCGCTTTGTAATGCAACGGTGCCGGGTTCGATCCCAGCTGCGAACCTTGCGCCTTGTGTTGGTTGTGGCAGTGGTATCGAGAAGCCGACCATCTAGAAAGCAATGGCAAAATAATTGACAGAAATTTCCGTAGAAAAATCACAACAGCAAAAGAGTTCTGGAGTTGTTTCTGCAACGTCATGTAAGGGAAACGAAACTGACCTTTTAACTGCAGTTAAAGGGTTTAAAAAAAAAAAAAACACAGACAATGTATTGTTTGACACTCATATAAAGAAGAAGATATATATATATAAATTAAAATAAAAGTAAACATGTACATGACTTTTTTTCACGCCTTAACGCATGTTGGACATATAGGGCTTGATATATATTTTATAGACTAATTGGCATTTGGTATGTGATGTGGTCATCATCGCGCCGGTCGCCTTTACTTTCCAGGACTGGACCTGTTACCCATTCAACCCTAGGAGCCAGTGTTATTTTTGAAAGAAAAAAAAAGTCCCTATTCATTAGGATCCGTACTTATGACTTCCAATGAAAGAGTAACATCTTAATTAGAAACAAAAACCAGAAGCATAGAATAGATAAATATGCAATTAAAGAAAAACAGCTAAATATACAATCAACAGGTAGGTATAAAACATATAAAGTTACAATTAACTAACTTCTAAATATGGAATTTAGAGAGAAGTATACACAAGACCGACATGGCGAAAATCGCACACGTCTGGGGTCTATTATAGAGACTGACATAAAACTTCAGAGCAATGACATCAACTGTTTGCTGATTCCCCCGTGAGTGAGTAAGGTTTAACCCCCACCTGGATCGCACAAAGAACGATAAACATCTGGTGAAACAAAGTGCCACAATTTGCATTTGGTCCCGAAACTCCATTCAACCGTTAGGTTATATTTGGGCCCTCTACAGCTTCCGGGGTGGGGCTTTCAAAAAATAAAACATTGCGCCCCTTATGGGACGAGAGGTAAGAAGAGGTTTGAAGTTTTAACAACAGATCAAAATCTTGGCACACGGGTAGTAACCCATAAGTGTTCCCTTCTTCTTTCAACTCAAGTCTGAGTCCGAAAAAAGCTGAGCACAGTGCACAGGCTTTGTAGCCAGAGCGAGAATCCTGAAATACTTTGGGTAGATTTTTAAATCCAAATTTTGCCCAGGCAGCGCCGTTAGGCAACTATTTTTGATTTCCAATGATAATGGGATTTTTTTACGTGCGCATTAAAGCACGCGGGCGTCCGATTTAACTACCCAGAGTCCAGGTGAAAAAACCCTAGTCCTTACCGGGGATTTAACCTGGAACCTCTAGCACTCGAGGCGGACACCATGCATCGAGACCACGCAGCTCCCAAGTAAGAAGATTGATACTCCATCAGCATCTGCTTGGGGAACCAAGCTAGTGCCTGTGTGTGTAATGATGCAGACGAGGATAAATAAAGTAGACCATTAACTCGGAATAATTTTAAAAAAAAAAATCACAAAAAATAGTGAATTACGAAAAAACAGAACAAACATGAAAATATTGACTCATCAACCTCCTCTGAATAGGGGGGCGTTTCCGTGAAGATCATGAAGTATAATCCCCTGTCACAGGGTGTTGAAAGGGGCGCCAACCTCTTAGACTCCGCATATACAGGGGATTAGTTTCATAAGCTGAAGAGACTATTTAGCTTCATTTCGCGAAACCTAACGTATTTATTAGCGTGTATGAGCCAGACAGCTTTGATAACGGAAATGTAAATTGGAACTCCACATATTTCAGAAAGTAGAACAATAGACACATAGACACATTTAATTTATAAACAACATCTGGGAAAAAAATACAAAAAGTAGCACCAGATTACATATTAGAAAGTTGATCCCAGTCGTCCCCCCTGTGGGATGCACTTTTTCGTTATTTGAAGCCCCATCCTAGATTTTGCCGGGGGCCCTGAATATAGTTAGGCCACAATGGCTGAAAAGGGTTTCTGTGACCGCTTCACGGGTGATCCTCATCCGCGTGGTGGCACTTTGTGTCACCGAGCGTTTATAGTTTGTGTGATGTCCTGGTGGTGTACAACATGCATGCAAGCAATTACCAAGTTATAGAACTAGTGGGATGCAATTGTTCGTTATTTTGAAAGGAAATAAAAGTAAAGGACCCCTTTCCAAGCCTTTAGGCGTATAGGGCATATAGGGCTAGACCTATCTTTTATAGACCAACGGCACAAGATGGGTGATGTGGTCAGCATCACGCCGGCCGCCTTTACTTCCGGTACCCACTCAAGGTTGGGTCAACATGGGAGCCAAAGTCATTTTTGAAGAAAAGTTCGGCTCCGCCAGGGAGCGAACCCGCGACCTTCTGATACGCAGCGCGCGTCTAGCCGCTCTGCCACGGCGACTCCCGGCCGCAATATATCCCGGCTATAAATATGGTCTAAAGGCTAAACGCTGCTTCCGGTACTTTTTCATGGGTGATCCTTATCTACATTGTGGTACTTTGTGTCATCGGGTGTTTATCGCTACTTATGATGTCCTGGTGGGATACAGTTTACTTACTAATGAGAATAAGATTTGCATAGTTATTATCTCGTCAATAGTTCCCAGTCAAAGCGATATCATATAAGTTACAATTTTTATCATTTATGTTTAGATTATATACATACATATACATATAGATATTTCCTTTATTTCATTTTCACTTCTTTCTTCCATTATATCTTGCCTCTGCTCTCTCTAAATTTCTTGTTCAGAAATCCAAATATATTGTGCATAATTTAACACACAAAAATCCGAAAACGTTTATTGGTTTTCTGCCACCTGGCTGTGTTATATTGAATTGAAACATTCAAATGTTTCAGATTTTTTTTCTTAGACAATCGTGAACTTTTCCTTCTTTGTTCACGTCAATATTCAGTACTCTTTTCCGAACCTAGCAAGTTCTGTATTTTTATTTTCTCTTTCAGGCACAACCAGATGTGATCACAACCCTGTTACGGCGTTTAATTATCTTTGCCTCCTTCTTTGTATTTTTTTAGGGTTTGTGGAAAGGGGGTGGGGGTGGGTGGGGGTTGTTCTTCTTCTTCGTTGTCTACTTCTTTTGTCTTGTCGTCACCTTCTTTGTACGTCGTTTTAAATTTACCATCTTCAATGCGTCACTCACCTTCTATCTACGCAATCTTTCCTCCTTCAGCTTCTCCCTCAGTTCTGCTTTTTTTCATAACATTATCTTGTGTAGATTCCCTTTTTATCAATTAGTCTCATTACGTAATCTTCCCCTCCTCCTTTCCATGTCTTTCGTCTAAAGGAAAATTGTAGCTCAACACTAAACATCTTCTGAATCATCAAAACACCTTCCATGAATGAAAATTGTAGCTTAACACTTAATATCTTCTGAATTATCTAAACAGGTTCCATAAAGGAAAAGTGTAGCCTTACACTAAACATCTTATGAATCATCAACACCTTCCATAAAGGAAAATTGTAGCTTAACACTTAATATCTTCTGAATTATCTGCACCCTTACCGTAGGCAAATATTTTGGCCTAACACTAAACATCTTCTGAATTATCTAAACACTTTCCATAGGGGAATGTTATAGTCTAACACAAATAGCCAATTTATATATTTTGCATAGTGGACACACACAGTAGACGACGTTTTGCAGTCGCACTGGAGGATACAGGGAGATGCCGTCTTGTAGCGGCTAGAAGCTCGCCTGCAAATGAAAAGATCCTGGGTTCAGGTCCGAAAGGATAAGTACTAGAAATAATAACCTAGGCTTCCAGGTTGACATAGCCTTGAACAGGTATAAGGTAGACTCGAGGGAAGTGAAAGCGACCGCTGTTATGTTGAGCATATATCACCTGCCCAGCATCGATTGGTCTATAAAATATATGTCTAGGGCTATATACCCAATGCGCCTGAGAGTTTGATAAAAGGATCTTTGCTGAAGAACTGTACAACGATATCGACATTGCTCATGTACTCACACGCCAGGTCACTCTTCTGGGCTGTAACATTACATCAATGTCGCACAAACCATTGCGTTTCATATAAAAGGTTGCGGACCGACACAAGTATCAAGTGTAGGTTCCTGACACCTGTGAAAGGCAAAATACACCACATCCATCCGACCCCCCCCCCCCCCAATCTTCCCCCCACTAATCTCGCCGCCCCCCTAATCTCGCCCCCCCCCCTCCCCCAAAACAAAAGACTGACAATCCACATGTTTTGAACAAGACGAGAGTTCGAAGAAAAATCATTACAAACATTAAAAAGAGACAGCCATAATTGTTGGTCATGCTATGAGAGGGAAACTGACAGACTGTAACCACTATAAATATATCTGGTTAAAAGCGACAGCAAGAGACAGATCGAGACGTTTCTTGACAGCCTTTCGTCGCGGCAAAGAGTGAACTGCTACATGCTGCTGTTGAAGATCGAGGATTGGGGAGAAAGATGGTCGCCCACGCCAGTCGGTAGGGCACTTGATGATGATCCTGAAGAATCCAGGAAAATGAGTTTGAGAAAATTTTTCAAATGTTGGAGCAGTTAAAAACTGCTAAGTAAAAGTAAATGTCTCTTTTCCCCGCCTTTAGGCGTATAGGGTTTATAGACCTATATTTTTATAGACCAATCGGCACAGCCGTCTTTACTTCCCCGGACTCCACCCGGTAGGCACTCAAGGCTGGGTCCACCTGGGAGTCAAGGTCATTTTTGAAAAAGTCCGGATCCGACTGGGAGCAAACTCACGACCTTCCGATCCGCATCTGAGCATCTAGCCGCTACGCTACGCGACTCCCAGAACAGCCAAAGCATTATCATCATCATGTAGCAGATCCTTTGCAGAACGTCGCTCTTATCACGGTCTGCCTGAAAGAAACTGGGTACTTTCGCCAGCTCTCCCTCCTCATGCACTTTCACACTCAAGGAGTCACTTATATCCTGTGCCCATCTTCGTGTTGGTCGGCTGTCCCTTCTTCCTGGTACTATGCCTTCTGCTATAATGTTTTTCCAATCCGTCGTGGCGCTTGATATGACCAAAATATTTCAGTTTCCGAGACAGGATGCTGTTTATTAGCCAATCTTCCTTGATGTTAAGATCTTTCAAGATGTCAGTATTTCTCCACTTTTTAGTCCAAGATATTCTGAGTCTTTCTATAACAGCCAAAGCGAGCATGCAAATATTTTAAAAGAGGCTATGATTAACTAACAGTTTATCACAAACATCGGAGAGTGATCATTTTTGTCGCATTACACATATGCTTAGGAAAATAAACACGGGAACGTGGGACAACCAGAAATAATTAAAAAAATGTTTTTGTGTGTGCAAAACCATCGGTATTGGCAATGTATGGTCGTTCTAAACAATTTTATGTTCACAAGTTTACCATTAGGCCTTATTACAAACTTTCGACAACAGATTGTTACGACGAATCTTTGGACCAATCAAAGATGCAAACAGCGGGGAATGGAGAGGGAAAGACAAAAACAAAATTCATAATCTGTTTAAATTACAATTGATCACTGGCATCACGATATTTAATAGACTACAATGGCTTGGACATATTGAGAGAATTTCAGATGACGGGGGTAAAAACTAAATACACAAGAGATCTGAATGATCGTAGACCACGAGGCAGACCAAGAAGACGATAGAGAGAATTTCCAGGCAGACCTGCAAAGACTTGGTGTCATCAACTGAAGAGGATTGCCAGCCAGAGAGATGAGTGGCAACGAATGCAGATTCTTGACCCTTTTTCGTCATGGGATGAGTGACTTTCGGCACACGAAAATGATACGTGCAGTTTGGATACTGCAGGTTAAGAGACAGCACGTGTGTCACTTGGGTCCTCACGGGAATCAAAGAATAGTAACAATGGACTCTACCAGGTATGTCGTAAGAGGCGACTAAGGGTAGGGTTGGGCTTGAGGTTGGCTACCTATTGCTGTAAAAACTATAGTTAAAAAAAGCAACAACTTATGAAAAAGTCAACAACAAAAATGAAACAAGAAAAACCCAACCAACCAAGATCAGGGGAAGCTTTTCTGTTTGAAAAAGTATGACACGGTGCGGAGGAAGCCGGAACGGAGCGCGCATCGTCGACGTACCTCCTCTCACGTAGGGCTAGAGTAAAGTTGGGGAGGATATGAGGAAAGCTGCATGCTATAGTATAGAAAGACTTGGCTAAGTTGGTAGACGGCGTATGCTCCACTGGCGGTTAGAACGAAAGAAGAAAAAGATCTGAAACAGTGTGTTCGCCTATCCCTCAGTCTACAGTACATTCTGAAAAGCTTCAAAAGTTAAGTTTCCTCGTAGACTAAGACTGATCCTCTAATTAGAGACACGATACAGACAAAAATTACTGGCCGCAAAATGCCAACTATGTACCCAAAATAAACCGTCTAAAGATGGATGTATCGCGTGTGCGAAAATTCTTAAATAAGATTAGGTCGTCAACAGACGGTTTTTTTTTTTTTAATATATATATGAAAAGATTCAAACGAATTTAATGATCTGAAATATCCCAGTGAGAACGTACGAAAATTACAATTATAGCTCGTAATGAAGAGGAATTTATAATATGGGTTTTATATGGGAGTAAAATGTCACTTTAATATGTGTTGTCGACAAAACAGCATACATTCATTCATTTACTCTTTCATTCATTTACTTTCTCATGTGTTCATTATTCTTAGCTATACGTTCTCCTTTTAGTTCCCAATTCAGTTCAATCCTGCTCCTTTGTCATAGTGTGCAGAACCTTCAGGAGGAGAGCGTATTTAGAAAACGGAGGGGGGGGGGGAGGGGATGGTATCCGATTATTAGGAATGAGAATTGCAACAAGAAAACCTAATATAGTTAACTCGTATTTGTTCGTTTTGATAAACTTTTGATACAGCTTAGACGAGGCATTTGTGGTGCAGACAATGAGACAATGGCAATGGCATCAGTCAGTCCACGGGGGACTATGGAGATGTGCCGCTGGCTTTGGGAACAGCATCTGCTGTGACTGTAAAGTCCGATGCGGGGAATGGCAGCCTTTGCCACACAGGATACACACAAAAGCAGATACTTCCTCGTTGTGAGGCAGTTTTACTCTCCGGTGTCTCCTCTCTATAGCTCGTTGTGTTCGGTTTCTTTCAAAATGTGACATTCCGTCTTTCACTATCTGTCTCCATAGTAGTCGATCTGCAGCTGATTTTTCCAATGTCTCTGTGCCTATGTTGGTATCTATTAGGTCACGTTTGCATACATCTTTATAGCGCAGATTTGGCCTTCCTGTAGGTCTATTCCCAGTTACCAATTCACAATATAGGAGATCTTTTGGAATACGACCATCCTCCATGCGGGAGATATGTCCCAGCCAGCGCAGACGTCTTTGCTTCAGTATACAATACATTGATGGAAAAAAAAAAGTTAAAAAAAAAAGAGATAAACACCTCGATGGTTTAGCAATATGGGCTGATGCGCGGGGGGGGGGACCTTCATTTTGGGGGGAGTTAGGGGGGGGGGGGGGGTAGCAAACAAACTGACGTGCGATATCATTGATACGGTATACTGGCAAATTATTACCGCCCCTGATTATAAATACGGCAAATGATGTCTTCTCTTGCCGAATTTCCAAGGAAGACATGAAAAATTCAAGAGGGGAGTGTCTAAGGAAATAAACAAATTTTGATGATGAATTTTTAGAATTGATAAAAACTGGGATTAGCGGTGGGGGGCGGGGGGCGGGGCGTTGACCAAAACTGTTGAGAAACCACTGCGATACGATAAGTATGGCTAAGTGGTTTAGCTTCAACGATGGGTTGCTGTTCATCACTGCGATACAATAAGTATGGCTAAGTGGTTTAGCTTCAACGATGGGTTGCTGTTCATCAGCCAGCAAGATTTCAACGATTTTCACATCATAAATTCCCCGTGTGGGTTCCGGGATCCCATTTTAGGAGATGAAAAAAAAAAAGACTTATTAGCCGCTGAAAAGCGTGTCGTAAAAGGCAACAAATTATGGCTATTTCCTTTGAAGTCTTATTGAATCTGCATGGCAGGAGGGAACCAACAGTATGCGTTGAAATGAATCAGCTGGGTAAATCGGATATTCAAGCAAAATCCAAGATTGGGAACAAGAGACACGTCCAGAAGTAAACAACGGAGTTTACAGCAGGCAAGCGCTTAAACAAAGACAAAGAAGAAAAAGAAGATGAAGAAGAAAAAGAAGAAGAAGAAGAGAAGAAAAAGAAGAAAAAGAAGAAGAAGAAAAGAAGAAGAAGAGAAGAAGAAAAAGAAAAAGAAGAAGAGAGAAGAAGAAGAAGAAGAAGAAGAAGAAGAGAAGAAGAAGAAGAAGAGAAAAGAAGAAGAAGAAGAAGAAGAAAAGAAGAAGAAGAAGAAGAAGAAGAAGAAGAAGAAGAAGAAGAAGAGAAGAAGAAGAAGAAGAAGAAAGAAGAAGAAGAAGAAGAAGAAGAAGAAGAAGAAGAAGAAGAAGAAGAAAGAAAGAAGAAAGACGAAAAAAAAGAAGAAGAAGAAAAAAAGAAGAAGAAGAAAAAAGAAGAAGAAGAAGAAGAAAGAAAGAAAAGAAATAAAGAAAGAAAAAGAAGAAAAAGAAAGAAGAAAGAAGAAGAAGAAAAAGAAGAAGAAGAAAAAGATGCAGAAGAAGAAGAACAATAAGAACAAGACCACCATATACTAAATGCAAATCTGCATACACAAATGAAAAAAAAGGTCGACATGATACATTTTACAGTCAGCAATAAATTCTAATTTACTAGCATCTTCGTGACCCTATGACATATTGGCTGTGAAGATTGGCAGCAATTGATTTCCAGCAGTTTATGCATGGAACATTGTTCGCACATGCTGTAGGTTAAAAACATTACCGAATCATTCTGTTTATTAAATTATATAGTTGGTGCCCCCAGGCACTTTTGCCATCATCACCTGCTTTCATTACGGTCTTTTGTTTGTGTATGTGTGTGTGTGTGTATATATATATAATATATATATATATATATATATATATATATATATATATATATATATATATATATATATACATATATACATACATACATACACACACACACATATACATATATAAATATATATAGATATTGTTATACAGGAGAATGCTTCTCATGTGATTGAAATCGTTCTGCCGTTAGGCAATGGGAAAAACAACACAAAAATAATTTGGGGGATTCGAAATTCGAGTTGGGGGGGGGGGGGGGGGAGGCTGGTAGGGGAGCAGAGTTGAATGCGAAGAGTTGTATCAGGGAAAAGAAATTATTTAGAGAACGCGAAAACTGAAATTGATATAATGGAAATGCCAGAACACACAATGGAAAGAAAAGGATGCTCTTGACGCACTATATATATATATATATATATATATATATATATATATATATATATATATATATATATATATATATATATGTGTATATGTATATATATATATATATAAAAAAGATGGACATAGGCCAGTGAGTGAGGTCGCGACATAACGCAACTCTTCCTCGCTTAAATCCAAATCACTGGCCAAGTCACTTTAATCCAGTTATCTTGTCTGCACTTGTGATGGATAAATGAAACACAATGCAACTGCTGTTGCTGCTACTATTGCAGCTACTACTGCTGTTGCTTATTCTGCTGCTACTACTACTGCTGATTTTGCTGCTGCCAATACCACTGCTGATTTTGCTGCTGCCAATACTGCTACTACTACTAGTACTACTAATGCTGCTGCAGCTGTTACTGCTACTATTACTGATTTTGCTGCTACTACTACTACTACTGATGCTGCTGTCGCCTAGCGCGACATGCTTGTTGGGAAGGAAGGGGCAATGGTACTTTTCTTCACCAAAGAATAGGACACCGGAACTTTCACAGGGTTCTGTTACTATTACTATTAGCATTACATTAATTAATAGGATTTTATTTTAAAAATAAAGCCATACCATTAGTCAAGCTTTGATATAGGGGCTTACCTATCCTTTTTATTTTAACATGTGCATATTTTCTAGTCACATTTAAATGTACTGATAAATTAGGACACGTACACCCATTAAGTTATGTATGTATACGACAAAGAGCCAATATGTTATAACAACACCGATTTAAAAAAAAAAATAATTAGAACATAAAACTAATTAAATTATTCATAGCACGGATAGTCACTTTGTCGAAATTATCGCAGTTCATTTGCAAGTAAAAATCTTAACACAATCCACATTACTAATATAATTACTAAAATAAAATCACTAACTCGCAAGTGGTTATAGCAGTAACGTTTTAAGAAGTAAGTAGGACATCACACTAAACGATAAGCACCCGGTGACTCAAAGTTCCACCATGTGGATGAGGTTCACTAGTGGAAAGGTCCCTGAAAACCGCGTTCAACCGTTAGGTTTTATTTGGCCCCTGGCAACAGCCAGGATAGTGCCTCAGAATAACGAAAAATTGCATCCCACAAGGGCACGAAGAAAGGTGCTATGAAACGTACAAGCATTCAAATAATAACAATTTAGGGTATCAATTGCAAACTCTTTCGGTATTCCATGTTTTTATCTTCCATGTGTTTATTATAAACGAAGTGTTAACTGTTCCCACTTCGTGACCAATACACGGGTTAAACTTTCATTTGCCATGATGCCTATAATGTTTAATTTAACAGTCACACTAGCGGCCCAGGTTATTGTGCTTATTTTTTAAATTGCGTAATCAGAAAAAGTTAAAATTCGCTGAGTTATATCCCTTTCAATAATTCTTCCTAATACTTTTCTTGAAAACTAATTTCAAAAAGTAAATTTTCTCTTTTATCTTGCCTAAAACAACATATCTATATGTGTTCGAGACAATATGTGTCTGTCTCCCAGTCTGTTAAATACTTGTGTTATTATTATAGTGCATGCCTCAGATACACTTAGGGGCAATGGCTAAAGATACAGCAGCGGTGGAGACAAATATGAAGTAGAAGACGGAATATAAAAAAATAGGGTTTTAGTTAGACCCCTATTTCCACTAGGACTACATAGAGGGCAGCGGTGGAGACGAAAAAATCTGTCTTTCACTATCCCAGGCGAAGCCGAGCAATTAAATCTAAAAAAAGAGGGACTCTTTCACACGCCTTTCAGGCATATTGGGTATTTAGGGCTATATCTATATTTTTATAGACCAAACGGTACTGGATGGCTGATGACCAGCGTCACACTAACCGCCTTTACTTCTCAGGGCTGTACCTGGTAGCTATTCAAGGCTGGGTCGACCTGACAAGCCAGGGTCATTTTTGAAAAAAGTCCGGCCCCTGTCAGGATACAAACCCATGACTTTCCGAACCGCAGGCGAGCATCTAGCAGTTAGACCACGGTGGCTCCAAGTTTAACCTAGTAGGGTTATCAAAATAAAAATTATAATGTTCGTACAAAATAGGAAGATGCATTAATTGGAAAATAATGGTGATTTATAAACGGTGATAATAATAATAATAAAATATGGTAATAGTAATAATGATGATAATAATAGCAGTTAATGAGACAAACACGGCGACTTACCTTAAAAAGGCGAAGTATATTGGCCACCATCATGGAGACGGGACTGTTGGCTGCTCCAATAACACCCGCTACAGGTTTCATAGGTTGGTGGATCGGCGGAGTCTTGTCCCGGCACCAGTAATCGTCCACATTAATGCTGGACAGGTGGGCTTTAATAAAATCCATACTTTGTTCTAAAGCAAAGGTGTCATCACCACACGTATCCAAAATGTGCACACCGATCTCCAACCCAGGTAAGATATTTGGATCGTCGTTCAGCATATCCACAGCATAAAGCATGGCTTCCAGTCTTTGCACTCCTTTATCGTACTTAATGGCACCACAAGTTGTGCCCCCTAGAACACTCTGCTCATGAATTGGAAACAGTCCGCCAAAGACAACGTCTCCTTCTGTGATGATTTTGAGTAACTGCGGCTGAAGAACCGGGTTGACGGTGGGTGGTTGACTGTTGGTGTTATCTGTCATGAAACTCGGTAGGAAGGAGGTGTTGAAGCTGTCATCTGTTGAGACTCCAGTATGCAGCATTAGCACCAGTATCACCAAAAAATATATGTTTTGTGTTTTTACTTTGTGGAGGTAAGATTCCGACATTTGAAGTGTAGTGGTAGTCATTGTTTCTGTTGATGCAGTTATTATACATTAATCTTTCTTAATAAATGCATTTCACTATAGATAGCATTGCAACAAGAGAAAAACTAGAAAGAAACAGAGATATCAGAGAAAAGTACTGCAGGCAGGTTAAGAATTGACCGTCTGACAAGAAACATGACAGATACATGAGATGGCAACAATAGTCCTGTAAAACTTTGCTTACATTTTTTTTAAATGTATCTAAAAATTAAAATTTAACAACCATAAAAACAAATCAGAGCTGCTAGTTTGTGCTCTTGTTGTTGCCTAGAGTATCTCCGTTGTGTCTTGTCTAACATCAGACCAAAAAATAGACGATAGCATCAAGATAAAACATCAACCATCACATTGATATTTGCACACTAAATTACCCGTTTTGAGGTGATTATTCCTATTAAGTTATTTGACAATTTGATGTGTATGGATATTTCTCTGCAGTTGATTGTCAGTGGTGCAACTTTTATTGCATTGTGGTTGTTCTCTTTAAGATCGATTTTTTTTTAAATTCGGTTGGGTGGGGCGGGGCGTAATTTCTGGCCATATATTCAAAAATGAGTAAGGAGGAGGCCGGGAGAAGGGTTGGGGATGGGGGCGAGGGGGGGGGGGGGTGGTTGTATTTTAAAAAAAATATTTAATAGCACGGAACAGCAATATGTTTCTCCCCATGGCGCTTAACGGACGGTATAAGTGGATGTTAATGATAATGATGGTAATGATGATCATGATAATGACCGAATTAGTGGAATATCACTTTTTTTTTTTTTTTGCCTTTGTAACTCCCAATGAAGCCCGGCTCTCTAGCGTAGTTGGCTAAACCGGATCGCGCGGCGACCGGTGACTAACTACTTGTGGTCCTTGTTCACTCCCGGGGTTAGGCAGAAAAGCCACATTTATCCCAGATTTAAGGTATTTACAATGGAATCAAGCCGAAAAGTTTGCAATATCCATAATATCGAGCCTAAGGGTTAACAACTCATGGCTTCTGGATACTAAAACAAACAAACAAACCTCTCCCAATGAAGCATAGGCCCTCAACCAACTCACGCCAAGTTGTTCTATCCTACGCTATGGCATGCAACTCTCCCCAGGTCCTACCCATCTTTTTAACTTCACTCTCCAGCTTTTTTCTCTGTGTGGTTTTGGTCTTCCTATATTTCTATGCCCTTATGGGTTCCAGTACAAAGATATTCTAGTTATATCGTTCTCAGTTTTCTCAGTGTATGTCCTATCCAACGCCAGCGTCTTTTTTTTTTTTTTTTTTTTTCACCTCTAGGTCCCCTGGAACTTTAGTTCTCTGCGAAAGCTCTGCATTAGTGATTGTATCAAACCATTTAATTGTCTATATTCTGCGCAGGCACCAGTTAATAAATATCTTGAGTATATTAGTAATTACCTTAGTTGTTCATGTTTCCGGTACATACAACAATATGATTTAACATAAGAATTAAACATGTTAAGTGTAGTATTTTTTAAAATATTTTTTTGATTTACATAAATTCGCTAGTGCTATGAAAGCTCCTCTTGCCTTTTTGTATTCGTATTTTAATATCTCCATCATGACCTAGCACAATAAATGAAGACAGTAGAAGCAAAACGAAACCTCAGAGATCTTTAGAGTAACTTTATAAAATTATTAAGTAAATTTAGTCAGCTAACTGGATCATTAAAAAAACTTAAGAAAGGGTGCTCACCAACACTAGAGATCAGATGGACAGATGGGCTGAATATTACCTGAACATAATCTGAAATTAATAACGAGTCGCATTTGCAGTTTTTATTTTTTGACATTCCCACCATTGTCCACTAAAACTAATCCATGGGTCAGTAAATTGCACGCACAAACGACATAAACAACTTTTATTTCGACCTCACAACCTATCCCGTTCTGATTGTTCTATATTAATATGGGTCTGGCATTGTATGTCTGATAAACGAGTACGGTTAAAAGCGTTCTTTACGTTTCAATACGTATTCGTCGCACGCGTTACCGACATGAAACGTGTAAGTAAAGTAATTGGCTCTTTTTCACGCTTTTCATGCGTACTGAGCATAAAGGGATTTATTTATATTTTTTTTACACGAAACGGCACTTGGTGGGTGAGGTGGTTAGCACCACGCCAGCCTCCTTTACTTCCCAGGACTGCACCTGGTAGCCACTCAAGGCCAATCTGGGTCAATCTGGGAGCCAAGGTCATTTTTGACAAAAAATTCGGCCCTTACCAGGAACCAAACCCGCGATCTTTCGATCCGCAGCTGAGCGTTTAACCGCGTGACCACGGCGGCTACTGCAACATTAAAAAGAAAATATATGTGGCATGCGTTTGTGTGGGAAAAGTTTTATTTACTTTCTAATATGTGTCGCACACATAACCAGCATACCAAATTTCATTTACTTTTTAAAACATATGTGGCACACATTACCATCGTGAAAAGTGTCATTTACTTTTTAAAAACATGTCCCACGCATCACTAGCGTAAAAAGTGACATTCACTTTCAAAAACATATGTCCCACGCATCACTAGCGTAAAAAGTGTCATTCACTTTCAAAAACTTATGTCCCACGGATCACCAGCGTAAAAAGTGACATTCACTTTCAAAAACATATGTCCCACGCATCACTAGCGTAAAAAGTGTCATTCACTTTCAAAAACATATGTCCCACGGATCACCAGCGTAAAAAGTGCCATTCACTTTCAAAAACATATGTCCCACGCATCACTAGCGTAAAAAGTGTCATTCACTTTCAAAAACATATGTCCCACGCATCACTAGCGTAAAAAGTGTCATTCACTTTCAAAAACATATGTCCCACGCATCACTAGCGTAAAAAGTGTCATTCACTTTCAAAAACATATGTCCCACGCATCACTAGCGTAAAAAGTGTCATTCACTTTCAAAAACATATGTCCCACGGATCACCAGCGTAAAAAGTGCCATTCACTTTCAAAAACATATGTCCCACGCATCACTAGCGTAAAAAGTGTCATTCACTTTCAAAAACATATGTCCCACGCATCACTAGCGTAAAAAGTGTCATTCACTTTCAAAAACATATGTCCCACGCATCACCAGCGTGAAAAGTGTCATTCATTTTCAAAAACATATGTCCCACGCATACCAGCGTGAAAAGTGTCACTTTAAAAAAAAAAAACATGTCACTCAGAAATGTGTCCTTCACTTTTATAAATGGATGCTAGATGCGCTAAACTAACTGACCTTATAGTTTGAATGTGTGCTAATACCGAACTATGAACTGGCACGTACAATAATGCGATTGACAAACTGTATGCAGTTATTTCTTCTTTTTTCCCCTTCAATGTTATCGGTAATTACTAGGGGGCTGAATGGTCTTGAAGCATTACGTCCGCCTCGAGTGTCAGAGGTCCTGGGTGCAGGCCACGGTTTTGGCTGGCAACTTTTCACGTGGACTTCTAGTAATTTCACCCTGGTTTCTGGGTAGTAAATTCGATCGCCCTCGTGTATTGTTGCGCATGTAAAAAATCCCTCGGCATTAAGAAATCGAAAAGTGTGGCCTACTGGCGCTGCCAGGCCAAAATTGTGCAGTTAAAGTTCTACCCAAAGTATTGCAGGATCCTCATCGGTGCTACGGAGTTCGTGCACTCCACTGAGATTCTTCGGACTCAGGCTTGAGTTACCACCCTTGTGCCATGATGCTGATCCGTTATTTAAACTTAAACCTAAGCCAAAAATGATGACTAGCGCTATGGAAATGAACAAGCTCCAGATGTGAAATAAATATGTCTTCTCTTGTCCGACTTCACATACTGTCAATTCTGGAAGAAAGTTTTGTTTTCGTCCATTTCTGGAATGTAGATTCGTTCATGAACTTTTGTTTTGCTTGCACATCAGTTTTGCAGATTTGACTTATTTGAATGCTGACTGTTGGTTCCTCGCCTCTCAGACAGATGCATGCGACTTTGAAGGAGATCTCTTATTCTTCTTCTTTTGTCTTCTAATCCCCAATAGAGCATAGGCTCTCAACCAACTGACACTGCCGTTCTTTCCTATGCAATCCTAGGTGAAAGGAGGTACGTCAAGGATCCGGACGCCTTTTGGTTTTCTCTGCAAGGTATCATACTTCTACTAGAAGAGTCTTTATTCTTCTTTGTTGGCTGGGTTTTTCTCGTTTCACTTGTTAGCTTTTCCATGGCTGGCTGGTTTTTGTGGCGATTGTTTTTACAGAAGAAGGTAGCTAACCCCAAGCCCACACCTACCTTTAGTCGCCTCTTACGACACCCTTCCGCCAGAATGGTGATCCAAAATCTACGAGAAGCAAATTTCTTCAGCTGAGCACCATCTCATTGTGGAGGCGGCATTATCCAGTACACATTTTGCACTCTATAGCAGCAATTTACACATTTCCAGAGCTGCTCTTCATCATCATCATATGCCCTGCCAACTGGCGTAGGAGCTCATGCGTCTCAACAGATCTTGATCCATGGTTGCCCGAAACAGCTTTTTTGATGATATTCCTCCTTGCCATCGTTTCAGCCCAACCAGCATCGTCTCTCTTGCTCTGCCTCTACCCTTTTTTGCACTATTTCAAGTTGTCATGATGTTCTCCAACGGCTCTATTCCTACTATCTGGCCACTGTCTCTTTCTTATTGTTGTATATAGAGATCTATTTTCATTAGCTTCTTTCGAACAATCGTTGTTAGTTACTCTGCAGTGCTGCGGCTTTAACTATCACTTTCCTTTGTTGATTTGATTTGATTTGATTTGATTTGATTCAAGAACTGACATCACAGCACTATGGGCATTCCCATAAGCGCTCCGTCCCCATCTTCAGCAGCCAGCGAAGAGTTCCGAAACTAATGGTGCCAGTAGCTTTCTGATTAAACGTCCGTCTTGCCTTTCCCCTGAGCCCTTTGTTTGTGTGAGTAATGACCACCATCTGCAAATGTAAATACTTGACTAACGCAGTTTTGATACAATTCCCATGGTCCCAATTGTGAAGAAAAACAAGAATAGACTTCTTCAGCAAGCGTGTAATAAAAGTTACTAATTGGGGGTTTCCTTCGAAGTCGGAGTATATCTGCCCGAAATGCAAGTAACAACTAACTGCACACAAATAAGCCAGTAAAACGGATGTGCATGGCAAAACTCAGAGCCTGGAATGACGCCAAAGTCCAAATGGACGAGCACACATGGACATTCCACTGGAGCTCTACAGCCAGATAACAAAGAAGAAGAAACTACCTGTAAGGAAACGGGAAGAATTGATTTTACAGTGCAAATAACGGAAAGGTATTCATGTCAACATCTCTTTGATGGCATCGGCTTGACTTTTAACATTTCAGTAAGCAGATTATATATATACACATTAATAAAATAAATTACTCACGCGCAACAAGATGAAACGGGCTGGCAGCTTTTAACCTGCAGAAAGCCATTTTAAAGTCCACATATTTTACGTTTAAGACTTTATAAATGACATTATACATGATACAATTACTGAGTGCAAATTCATTGATGGATATCTTTGAAAAGAATAGTATAATAAAAAAACTGACATGTAATTATCGGCACTCAAAGAAACAGAGAGATAGGAGGACTCACTAGACAACATAAAAATAGAAAGCTAAAGTTGCCACACTGGAAATTAAACCTGTCACATTCAAATGACCACAGCGCCCCGCTACAGGAACAAATGTACATCGATACATGACTTACTCGACATCCTTAACAAGTTGTGCATTCATTAGCCAAGCCTATCACAAAACTTGACCCCATAAATATGAAATACAGACAGAATAAGTTTCAAAAAGTTGAAACAACCATAGGTTAAAGAAATTCTTATTAGACAAGCATAGGTCGAAAAAAAAAATAAAAGAGGGAATACTTATGTTGATTTTAGTTAAGATAAGGATTCAGAACAATATATTATACATACATACATACATATATATATATATATATATATATATATATATATTACGGTTCCTGTTAGTATGGCTTTGGTTACTGTGTTTATCCGTAGCCTTTATCTCTGCGTATTACCAGTTATTTCTATCTTTAAAAAAAAGGGCAGGAGTGGCCGAACTGATGACTTTTCTGGTTAGCCCTGGATTTGTAGGATTCGTCTTCTTGTTTTGGAGCCTGTTTATAAATATGTGTCCTCTGGGTAAAGAATCCACATCACACTATTAGGGAGAGGCCAAAATCAGCCATTATCACAGCATTCAATGCTATCGCCTTTTATCTATCATCCCAGAATTCAGGAGAAGCCAACAATAACTATCATCACAGAATTCAGGAGAAGCCCAAATCAGCTAACATCAAAGCATTTAGGAGAAGCCGAAATCAGCTAACATCGCAGCATTCAGGAGAAACCCAAATCAGCAAACATCGCAGCATTTAGGAGAAGCCCAAATCAGCTATCATCGCAGCATTCAGGGGAAGCCCAAACCAGCTATCATCGCAGCATTCAGGGGAAGCCCAAATTAGCTATTATCGCAGCATTCAGGGGAAGCCCAAATTAGCTAACATCGCAGCATTCAGGGGAAGACCAAATTAGCTAACATCGCAGCATTCAGGGGAAGCCCAAATTAGCTATTATCACAGCATTCAGGGGAAGACCAAATTAGCTAACATCGCAGCATTCAGGAGAAGCCCAAATTAGCTATATCTGCCTCCTGAACATCCACGAAGGGTGGCCATACTAAAACTTGTGTTCAGTACGGTCTGTCGAAAGCGTAAATTCTTTATCTTTATGCTTTTTTCCCCTTAATTCTTCTTTGACGTTTAGAGTAATAGCTCGGTAAATGGGAGCCTGTCACACCTAGTTAATGAAGCCGTTACGACTGCCACAATTATTGCTTTTTTTTTAAGGGTTGAACAGGCGTATCTGAGACCTGCCATGCTTCCGTTACGTCGAAATTAGTAGCTGTTAAAACTCAGGATGGTAAGATAAACTTTTAGGTAGGGAACAAACTGATCAACCGGTGTACTTGAACACAATTTTCCAAATCAAAGTTGGCCGCACAGCTGTCTTTGGGAATATTACATGGTGGCGCCTTTCGCGATGTGACCCTCATACTATTGTCCTCAACCTGGAGAACAGTTTTTTCTATCAACGGAATCGAACACTAGCTGCTGCTGCTGCTGCTTCTTCTTCTTCTTTTTCTTCTTTTTCTTCTTTTTCTTCTTCTTCTTTTTCTTCTTCTTCTTCTTCTTTTTCTTCTTCTTCTTCTTCTTCTTCTTCTTCTTCTTCTTCTTCTTCATCTTTTTCTTCTTATTATGTGCCTTCTACCTTGCTAACCCCCCCCCCCTCCCCCAAGGAAGCATAGGTTCTCAACCAACTCACGCCAAGCAGTCCTATTTTTCGCTATCGCATACAACTCTCCCCATTTCGTCCAAAATTTCAACTCTACTCTCTAGCTCCCTTCTCTATATGTTTTGGGGTCTTACTTTATTTCTATTGCCCTGTTTGATTGCATGCAAAGCATATTCTAGTTATATTGTTCTCAAGTTCTCTCAACGTGTGTCCTTTCCCTAGCGTCTTTTTCCGCCTGTTAGTTCGCTGGGACTTTTGTTTTCTCCCGAAACATCATCATTTATGATTCTTACTATTTCACCCCCCCCCCCCCCCCCATTCTGCTCAGGCATCAGTTAATGATTGTTTGTAGTGTATTAATAATTGTTTTAGTTGTTCTCCATGTTTCACCACCATACAACACAACTGATTTTAAATTCGAATGAAAAACAAAATTAGGTTCAGTATTAGTTGTAAATTCTTGTGACCTCCACATATTCTCTAATGCTATGAAAGCTCCTTTTGCCATTTGCATTTGTTTTAATATGTCTATTAGTTCCTCGCTCTTTATTTACATTACTGGCCTAATAAGTGTACGGACCCTAGCACTTCAGGCATAAACAAAAATTACAATATTTTTTTAAAACGACTTGTTATTCTAACGTACAGCGATCTGGTAATCTGGTAATCTGGTAATCCTAGTTTCAGCTTCATAGCAAACGGGTCACCCCACAGATGCTCCGCTCCTGTGCCAACAAAAAACAAACACAGCTCACAGTGTCACGCTATGCACTCAACTCAGAAGCTGGGCGACGAAACTACATCCTTCCAGTCTACAAATGGAGCAAAAATGCAACGGCCACAGTTTGGCAAAAAAAAATATTTGCCACGGCTTTAAAAAAAAAAAAGGTGGCCGTGCCTAGCGTCCATTTTGACCGGAAGAATTATATGAGGGTTAATAAACGGTTACCCCAGCAGTACCCTCATTATTAGCTAGGGAAGGGACTTAGAACATTACATCCACCAGCAGGCGTCGCCCCTACAATGACCTGCCTACCAGCGATCAAAACCTACTGCTAGCTGCGTGGATTTTTATCATGGTATGAGGCGTCACAGGTCGACCCAGCCTAAAACAGGTACCAGGATGTATGTTCTAGGGAAGGAAAGACGGCTGGCGCAATGCTGACCACATTACCCACTTAGTGCCGATTATTCTGTAAAAATATGTGTTTTCTTCCCATATGCCCAAAGAGCCTAAAAGCGTGAACAGGGATCTTTACTTTACTTTATTTATACAATAGATTTGGCATTTTGAACACAATACTTTTCAATGCTTAGAAACATATCTTTCACTTTAATACCAAGTAAAGAATGTTAGTATTATACTTACCTTTACTTAAACATTAGTTATCCTGTCAGTTACTTTAGCAGTTAGTTATCCTGTCAGTTACTTTAGCAGTTAGTAAATTAACTTAACGCACACAGTAATTAACTAGCGCCTGTTATTTATTTTTCCTCTGAAGAATAAACACATTTTATCTTCTCCCTGAATTGTACTAGTCTTGACAGCCGCCTAGACGGGACTTTTTTTTTTTTTACTGTGTCAAATAGGAGTACAATGAACGTGCTAAACTTGGCATCTTTTCTTTGATCTTGAACGAGCCTGGCATCACGCGCGACTGCCAACAGGCTAGCTACACTTGACAACTACAGGGGGTGAGAGGAGCGCGCGCGTGAGGTGGTGGTTGTGGGAACCTGTACAGCTGGTGTAGTTGTGACGTTAATGTTAATTGATTATTATTATTATATTTTTGGATTACTGATTTTTTAAGGAAGACGATGAAATACAGATGTAGAGGAAGAAGTGAAAGAAAAAAAAAGAAAACAAAGTAAAATGAAAGATAGAAAAACAGAAAGAAAGAAAGAAAGAAAGAAAGAAGAAGAAGAAGAAGAAGAAGAAGAAGAAGAAGAAGAAGAAGAAGAAGAAGAAGAAGAAGAAGAAGAAGAAGAAGAAGAAGAAGAAGAAGAAGAAGAAAAAGAAGATGACAGTGATGATGATGATGAGATAGAAGTACTAGTGGTAGCAGGAGAAGGAGGAGAAGGATGATAAGAAAACGAAGAAGAAGAAGAAGAAGAGGGAGAAGAAGAAGAAGAGGAAGAAGAAGAAGAAGAAGAAGAAGAAGAAGAAGAAGAAGAAGAAGAAGAAGAAGAAGAAGAAGAAGAAGAAGAAGAAGAAGAAGAAGAAGAAGAAGAAGAAGAAGAAGAAGAAGAAGAAGAAGAAGAAGAAGAAGAAGAAGAAGAAGAAGAAGAAGAAGAAGAAGAAGATAAAAGGAGAAAGAGGAAAAAAAAGGAGGGGGGATGATACCTGAGGGGAAACACAGAAAACAAGCTGGGGTGGGGGCAGAGGAAGAGAAAGAAAGAACTTAAAGCGAAGCACAAAATCAAGAACAAACATAAAGAGATGTGGAAAACGTAAAGCGAGACACGGAAATAAGAACATGAAAAGTAGAAGGAAGGGAATAGAGGGTTAGGAAGTAAAGAAAGAAGAACAAGTATCAGTAGAAAAACTGAAGTGGGCAACAGAGGAATAAGCGAGAAAGAAAGGAAAAAGGAATTAGAAAGTTTTAATTTGTTCCGGAAGTTTTGCCTAAATTTAAAGTAGACGTTGTTTGTGAGTTGTTCACTTTGGTATGCAACTTCTTAATAATCACGTTTTTTTTTTAACTTTACAAAGCAATATAAACAAACACCTAGTTTTTATCTTGCCATGTTTGTAACTATATAAATATATATATATATATATATAAAAAAGACATTTTCAAAGCAAACAAGCAGCACGTTTACAGCTGAACTGAGTAGCAGTAACTATTCAAAACTTCAGACTGCACGTGTTTCTTAGGCGTTTCACTTTCAGGGGTTCTTCTTCGTCTTCTTTTGCGTTCGACATCAGTCATGCTAAACATTGAGTCCCGTGTGTGTGTGTGTGTGTGTTTATTTATGTATGAGTACATATATGCGCATGTATAAATTTGTTAAAGTATTAGGGCATAACTCTTGAAACACACTGTAGTACATTATATATGCATATCTGTCTGCCTAACCAAGTAATCGTCCGCAAGCGTATTGTGTGTGTGTGTGTGTGTTTATTTATGTATGAGTACATATGTATGCATGGTTTGAGATTTTGAACAATGGATCCACATCATGGCACACGGTTAGTAACCTATACGTTCTTCTTTCTTTTTCTAACTGAAATCTGAGTCCGAAGAAGCTCAGCACAGCGCACAGGCTATGTAGCACAAGCGAGGATCCTTAAATACTTTGGGTATATTTTAAACTCCAAATCGTGCCCGGGCAGCGCCGTTAGGCTACTCTTTTCGATTTCCAACTGCCAATGGACTTTTTGCCATCGCAACAATTCACACGGGCGTCCGATCTCACTACCCAGAGACCAAGGGGAATCGCTAAAAGTCGAAGTCCATGAGAAAAATCCCAGCTCTTACCGCAGATTGCACACGGAACCTCTAGCACTCAAGGCGTACACCAGGTCTTGAGACCACGCAGCCCCCGCCCACGTATGTATGCATGAATGCATACACGCATATATGTATGTAAGTACGTCAGGATGTGGGTAAGTGTGTGCATACCTGAATCTATGTGGTATGGACGTTATTAAAAATATCATTAGCACTAACCACACAAGGCCGGATTACAACTGTGTCAATTGGTGTCTAATTCAACCGATTTCATTCATACGACAACATTGGCAATCCCAATACACGATCCCTTATTAGACGGAGCATTCAGCACTCGACTATTCATCAACAAAAATGCTGACGTGTTTTTTTTTTTTTTTTTCGTAATTGCCATTTAGTATCTAGCAAGGTAAGCACACACGCGTGCGCGCACACGCACACACACGCAAAAATTCGTGTGCATGCAAATAAGCAAACTATTGGTTAATTATTGTTAACTATAAACTATATTGTGTACATAAATGTACCGTGGTGTGAATCTATTTGAAATAAAAGCGGGAAACGCGTGTATAGACGAACAAATATAAGGCACCATAATAATAAATCTATATCATGATTTCTCCATCAGATGTATTTAGTTAGAGTGTTCTTTTTGTTTGCGAGAGTGGTTTATGGATTTCTCCATAAGATGTGTTTAGTTAGTGTGTTCTTTTTGTTAGAGAATGGGAAACGCGTTAGCACAGTCGATAAGAAGCTCGCTTTCAAATCCAGCTGCGACTCACTGCAGCCACGGTCGGTGTTCGAAACCGGGCGGCTCCCGGAGTTCACCCAGCCTCTAGGAAATGGGTACCAGAGTGATACTCTGGGATAAATGGAGGAACGTCGTTGTAGCTACACAGTTACTTGCGAACGGCGACACAGGCGGACAATTCTTATCAGCTGTCCGTACTGGTGGCAGAGCACTTGTGGTTTATAACCGTGTGCAATGACACTGGTTCACATGTCCTGTCTCTGTTTGCGAGTGTGGTTTGTATTGATCCTCCCAACAACTGACCATTTATTAAAGGATCCTTTTTCGCGCCTTTAGGCGTATTGGTTCTAAATGTCTAGACCTAGATTTTATAGACATATCGGCACGTAGTGGGTGATGTGGTCAACATCACGCCGGCCGCATTTATTTCCCATTGAATTACCGATACTCATTCAAAGCTGGATCGACCTGTTAAGCAAGGTCATTTTTTTTTAAGTCAGCTTCCGTCAGGACCCGAACATACGACTTCAGGATCTGCAGGCCAGAGTCAAGCCGTGTACAACCTTAGCTCCCTGACCCATTATAGTCTAGGAATTTTGTGTGACTGTTATGATCAACGTTTGGAATCATGCACCCGACCGAAGCTTTATGTATAAACAGTGGTTACTTTGGTCCCGAACTTAATTTGGTTTTTGACTCCGTTTGCGAAACGAAACAAAGTTTTTCTCCAGTGAAATTAATGTAACTACAATTAATCCGTTTGCACGCCCCAGAAATAGGTTAATGGATGTTCAAAAATAAATTTTTAGCAAAAATTTAAAATTAACAGGATAACATTACCTTTGTGTTTGATTGTCACTGGCACATATAGATGGTAGAGAAGGGAAGGGGAAAAGATTATTCCTTCTAAGGAAAATCCCGTTCCAAAATACCTTACGGCATCTGTGTAGGTATTTCTTGCGAGTGCGTGTTTGTGTGTTTTTCAAGGCCATCTCGAGACGTGGTGTATGCCCCAAGTGCTAAAGGTCCGATATTCAAGTCCCGGTGAAGGCTGGGATTTTTTAACGTTGATTTCAATTAAAATAGATATATATATATATATATATATATCTTTCCTATGTGTAAGGAAAGAATTCATGACCATTGATAGCACAATCAGGGGCTTAGGCGCACACAGTTCCGCACCCCCCCCCCCTTCCCCCCACCCATGGCCTCTCACCTAATTTATTTAATGTGCGGAGGTAAGGGCTAAATTTGTAAAGATGTTAAGCTGCCCCCCCCCCCGCCCTCTCTTTGTGTCTTCAAAGTAAGAATGTCTCTTTCTGTTCGTATACATGATATTGTGTAGTGAAGTTGAAACCTCGACTAAGACAAACTGAGATACATCACATTATTTCACATATTTTGTTTTATTCTTTTAAACCATTCAGGATAATATTATTGTTACCAACATCATCATCATTATGATCACTTTTAATAAGCACTTTATTAATGTTTAGGCTCCTTGAAGCACTCCCCCCCCCCCCCCTGAACATGTGTAAGGCGGATTTGTGCCTACCCATCCCAACATGTTGTCTTTGTGTCAGCACCATGCTAATGACATCATCCAGTGCTTTCGTCAAGTGCAGTGTGTCATAACGTTGGGCTTACACCGCAATGACAGGGAGGTGGAGGAGGGGGGGGGGGTTTATCCGATAAGGGTCCAACTTGTTTGTTGAGGGGGACAGTTTGATTGTTAAGGGGAAACAGTTTGATTGCTAAAGGGGACAATTTGATTGGTAATAGGGACAATTTTATAGTTAAATGGGAGAAGGGTAATTTGTTTGTTTGGGGAGAAAAATGTGATGCTTAAGGGGGACAGTTTAATTTTTAAGAAAAAGGAGGGGGCAGGGGGTTGATTTGCTTGAAAAAAAAGGGAGGGGGTGGCATTTTGATTTTTATGAGGACTATTTGATTGTTGGGGGGGGGGGGGGGGGGGTTGAATGTTTGGGCAACAACTTAATTGTTATAGTGAAAGAGGAGTGGGAAGGTGGTCAAATCGACAATTGAGTCATCGCGTTGCAGAACCATCCTTAACAGCCCCTGGCTGTTGTGTGGTTTTTCTAGGCAATTTACATCCAGTAGCTTGCCATTGCTTTCTGGACGTTCGGCTTTCTTGAGACCACTGTCGAAACCAGCGCAAGGCGCTTTGCCCGCAGCTGTGAGTCATCGAGAATTTAACTTAAATTGTTTAGGTTAAACATTTAGTGGTGTTACATAGAGGGCATACGAATTTTGGAAATGTTTAGGTGAGGCATGGCGTGTATGTGTGTGTATGCTTGTGAGCGTGTGCGAGAGAGTGTGTGTGTGCCCGCGTTAAGGTATAAGTGTATATCTCTGCCTGTGTCTGCGTAAGTGTGTATGTGTGTACCTGCGTGTGTTTGAGAGTGTGCGCGCGCACGTGTGCGTGTCAGTGTGTGCGCATGTATTTGGCGTGTGTGTGTGCGTGCGCGCGCATAAGTATCTGTGTTTACGTAAGTTCGCGTTAGTGTGTATGCTTGTGTGTGTATGTATATATATTAGAGCTGTACCGAATAGTGATTTTCACTATTCGGCCGAATACGAATAGCTGGACCAATTATTCGGCCGAATACGAATACGAATACGAAAAGTGAATCATCATCATCAGATGCTTTGCCGACTGGCATGGGCGATTATGCCTCGCCACAATCTGAGATCTCCTGCAGCATGTATCAGTTCGTGTGCTGACACACCTCAATGCCATGCAACAAGACTAAAGAATCTTCTCTCATTGTCTTCCTCCATCCCTCCTTCCACATATATTTCCAGTAGTCAGCACATGTTCCACTTTCCCTCAACGTATAACATGGCCGGAAAATGATGACTGTCTCCTTCTGATGTATGTGAGTAGTTGTCTTCGGGCTCCCGCCTCTTTCAAAACCTCTTGGTTTTTTGTGTGTGTCCAAGGTATTTTAAGCATTCTTCTGTAAAACCACATCTCTGAGGCCTCAAGAAATTGTTTGGCCTGCCTACCGATTGCCAAGGACTCACAGCCATATGTTAAAACTGGATGTATGTAGCAAGCAAGAATTCTTTCTCTAGCCTTCAATGACAAAGATATATTGCATAAGATGTTCATTTTATAAATGCAGTTTTTGCCTGTCCTATTATGTTTTTTATTCCAGTAATGCATCTTCCATCTGAAGTTATCCATGTGCTTATATACTTAAATGTATGTACTTGTCCCAAAATAAAACCATTGACTTTTATAACACATTTAGGAATAATTATTTTCTTTATTTATACCACCATTACTTCTTTCTTTTAACTATTCAAACTGAGGTTCATTCTTCCACTTTCGAATAGTGTATAAAAGAGGTCTAAAAAAACAAAAACATCCATAATGTCAAAGGTACTCTGACATTTTACTTCACAGAAAGTAGTGCAGAATAGTAAACATTTAAAAACATTTCATGTTTTGCATTCTTCAGTCAGTCAGTCAGTCTGTGGTAACTAATACATAGGAATGAAAGTATTCTTGGTTTTATATCAATTGTCACTGTCAGCTTAGTTGATCCATGAAAGCGGCATTAGCTTTCAACAATAACAAAATCGTTCCATGTTGTCAGCATTAAGGCAGCTTCTTGTCTCACTGAAGGTATTTCCAGCTGTACTAAACAGACGTTCACTTGGTGGTGTACAAAGATAACGCTTGACAGTATGAACCAATGTAGGAAATTTTAATATGTTCATTTTCCACCAGTCCAGAAACGGGTGTAAAGTAAGGTAACCACTATTCGTATTCGGCCTGACCGCAACTATTCGGCCGAATACCGAATAGTTATTAGGTCCACTATTCGGCTCCGAAGCGAATACGAAGCGAATATTCGGTACAGTCCTTATGTATGTATGTATATATATATATATATATATATATATATATATATATATATATATATATATAAAGGACGTATTTAAAAATCTTACCCTTAATGTTTCATGGAAGTAAGTGACGATAAAATATGCATAGTAAATGTCCACAGATAATTGTAGATTTGTTCCCCCCGGCATATCGCTGAAGTTCGCAAATTGTGGACAGGCATGTCTGCCCAAGCCAGCCGGCAAAACACTTGATGATGATGATGATGATCAGTTGACAGCAACTGGGTGACCTTACGAAGCACTGTTATTTAACTATAATGTTGAGTTGATAATTTCTCTGTAGACGTACTTTACCAGACAAAGAAAACAAGGAACGTCCACTGTTTTCTGCACTTAACAAAAGTAATATACAACTAAATCAAAGCAATGTTTTATTGTGTAAAAGTGACCAGAGAAGACAAGACCACTGCTTTTAAACTTGTCTCTAGAGTCAAGTACACGGAAAGTTACAGAAGATTGTTGAATCGCCTCAGTGTAACAAGTAAATAAATGGATACAAAATGGATATAAACAAATCACATATACACAGACAACAAAACTTACTTTTGCAAGTAATAATTTCCAGAAACACAGAAAATGAACACAGTTCAGTCCTAGAGAAAAATGTCGAACCGATTTGCTTCTCGTCACAGGCTATACTTTGATATCTGCTGCAATCTTGATTCTCAAATTTTAAAGAGATTAAGGTTTCGTCTTCTAGGGTTTCCTAAATTTAATTTCAGTTTTAATTTGTTGCAATCAGACGATTCGTCGCCACACGTAAGTCCGTGCCACTGTAATCGTGAAATCTAGCTGTGATTAAAACAAGTGGAGACACCAATCCACCTGACGCCTTGCTCAGCGTTGGCTGATTTTATTTGTTTACAAGTACGTCATACACGTTTTGCACGTGTTGTCGCTCCACACTTCGAACAGAAGCTGAGAAAACAGTACCTAGCTCATCGTTTGAGATCACGTTTTCATACAAGCAGGGAGAACAGGTCATCTCTAGCAGTCATATTGAGGTGTTCGCTTCATGATCATTATGTAGCAGGTCCTGCGCTCTCATCACGCTCTGCCAGAGAAACTCGGTCTATCGCTAGTGTTATTTCATATTCACTTTGTCAATCATATCCTGCGCCTATATTCGTGTTGGTCGACCTCTGCCACTCCCTAATGGTACCATGCCTTCTGTTATTATTTTTATTTTCTAATCATTCATGACGTTTGACATCACCAAAATAGTTCAGATTCCGAGACAAGATGCTGTTTATTAGCCCATCTTCCATTATGTTCAAATCGCACAATGTTAGGGAATGAAACTTTCTCACATTCCAGCGTTTTCACAGTTAGCTGTAGAGATTCCCCGTGTGGCTCAGCCTCCAGTTTGGAGGGAACAAAAGTGTCTCCTCTTATAAACACTCTTTTATCTTAAACACTTAACTCTATGTGTAAGATCAGTTGACTCCTTGGAGCAACAACAAAATGTATACAAGAAGATTTTAAATGAAATATGTGGGTGGATATCAACGGAAACCAATTTGATTTTATAATGTTTATTTAGGACAATGAAGAGAGCAAGCACGTCATCATACAAGTTTTATCCTCTAAGGCGGCGGTTGTCAAACTTTTTCACCGCGGCACCTTTGTCAGACAAAATAAAATTTCGCGACACACTCACAGCTAAAGCAGTTCGAATACTTAAAAAAAAAAAAAAAAAACAGTGCAAATGTAAAGCTAAGTTGTCTTTAATGCGATGACTAAATCTGTTTGGATGAATTTTTCATCTGTTATGTATATGGGAAGATTATTTTAATGTACCCCCAAATTGTTTTCTGAATACACCTGCATCCAAAACTATTCTTGGCTTTCTTCATGGTATTTGTGTTTTAAACTGCTGTCTTTGCTGATCTCAAGCAGATTTGGGAAAAGTCTTGATTTTTGTCACGACAACACTGGCATACGCTCGCGGCACCCCCTGTGTCCTAATAGAACTGAGTAATAGAACTGTTTGTATTTGTTATGTTCGGGTTTATATCTTTTCTTGATATCTTTCCTAAAAGAATTGAGCGTTGAACAGTGTTTCTAGGATTTGCACCTTGGGCATTCTCATCCAAATGGTGTCACTTTATTTCACTAGGTATCAATAGCTTGTTATACGGTTATGGTGGGGTAAACCGTCACTCACTCACTCGCTCACTCACGCAGTCACTCACTCACGCAGTCACTCACTCACTCACTCACTCACTCACTCACTCACTCACTCACTCACTCACTCACTCACTCACTCACTCACTCACTCACTCACTCACTCACTCACTCACTCACTCGCTCGCTCGCTCGCTCAGTCAGTCACTCACTCACTCACTCACTCACTCACTCACTCACTCACTCACTCACTCACTCACTCACTCACTCACTCACTCACTCGCTCACTCACTCAGTCAGTCACTCACTCACTCACTCACTCGCTCACTCGCTCACTCACTCACTCACTCACTCACTCACTCACTCACTCACTCACTCACTCACTCACTCACTCACTCACTCACTCACTCACTCACTCACTCACTCATTCACTCAAAGCCTGTTTGTTGATTCTGTATTGGTCTCTTCTCAGAATGTGTCCTTCTGTCTTCTATCTGTCGATACTAAAGGTTGCACGTGCATATATCTTATTTCGTCACTTCTCTTGTATTCCTCTAATTTTCTGTTCATCATTATCCTCGGGCATATTTTGAGGCGTTCTCAAACTTTTTTTTATTTGGCAAACGTTAAAACTGAAACAACATAAGAATGAAACACATGTAACTTTGATCCCTATACTAACAATGACATTTTGCAGATGTGGTAAGTGTCACGTGTGCAAAAAACACATCCAATGAATACATGATATATGATTACAGTCAGAGGTCATATCTGCATACCTAACTTCAACTGCTGCTGCTACTACTTCTGCAACAACAACAACAACTTCTACTACTACTATTACTATTACTACTACAATTACTAGTAATACTGCTACTACAACTGCTACTGCTACTACTACTACTGCTAACTGTTGCTACTACTGCTGCTGCTGTTGCAACAACAACTACTATTATTAGTATACAGTTACAACAACTACAACAGCAACAGCAATAGTAACAACAACTACTACAACCACTACTACTAATCTTAGGTCAGACCCCCCCCCCCCCCACACCCAACCAGTTAGGAAATTTGCACTTGAATGACACGGTCCCCGTAAGCACCCAAGAATGTTTCTGTTTCAGGTATTTGTTTACTCTCGTCATGTTATTTTAAATATATTACAGTTATAATATTATTTTTATAATACACAACATGATGATAACAATATTCTTGAATATAGGTCTGCCTGCCTGACTGCTTGTCTAACTGTCTGTCCTTCAATCCGCCAGTCCTTCAGTCTGTATATTATTAGCGGTAATTAAATTTGTATTATTACTTCGCAGCTACACCAGTATATAGACTCCGTCTACTATAAAAGTGTAATGATGCAGAGCCTCCTCACCACCACTGCACTGTTACCACCAACCCGCCCCTCATCACCGCCTCCCTCCCCCTCACCGCCGCTCCTCAACTCAACAATATTTTTATTCCTGTGCACCTCATCTTCTCCCGGCTTCTCACAAAGCACGTGATATCCAGAAGACTACGCCATAATAAAATATAATAACTAACCATAAAGATCGAATGTTCACGATCAGCAATGAACTCTGAACAAGCCTACTGTGTCTACCTCACTACAATTTACTATTATATCACAGACTCCAGCTTCCGCTGTAACCAGAATACCAACATTGTAATAGGGAAAATCTCACTGAAATTAGTCTATTAGTTTGACAAATATACAACACAACATCTCTGTTAGTTACCTGTCATTGTGATCTACAGACAAAAAATCACTACAAGGCGATTAATTTTAACCCTAACGTCGCGAACAAGGAAGTTTAGCGTGCAAATTACGAACTTCCTTTTCTGTAGTGACTAGACAACGGAAATATTTACTGACAGATAAATAAAACCAAACAAAGAAACTCAAAAGCAACAGAGAGATTAGCACTTGAGAGTCGGCTTAGTGTTTAGTTGTCTGCAGAAATCGGCCCCGAGGCAGCTTTCGCAAGGATTCAAGAAGTCCACATGAGTGCTATCTATCATTGTATGTGTCTGTGTGGCTATGCTATGTCAAGCATGCAATTCTATAGGACATTTTATGAAAGATTGATTTATATATCAGTCCTTCTATCAGGGACACGATTAACATCTTGAGGATATTCGTTACAAGGCTTTCAAACATGTATCCTATATTTTACTAGTTTTGAGCACAAAGGCGTAAGTGTTATCTCAGTTACTGATATACAATCTTGCTCCGGTGGTCAAACTAACTGCTACTCCTTAGAAAATCTTGACAATCAATTTTTGCGAGCTCAGCCACATAGCCATATTTAACTTCTTTTTTTATTTTTTTTTATTTTTAATTTAAAATCTATTTCACTTGTTTATAACTTCCTCCCCACCATCCCATTTTGTTTCCCTAAAGAAAACCCCTTCCTACCTATTTCGCTTCGTAAAACAACCTTTCATGAGCGTATTTGTCCCCTATTATGTATTTCTTGATTTCATGTTGACCTAGGCTATTTAGAAGCTCAGTAGCATTGTCCGTTGAGTTTTCCAGTCACAGTCTGTGTTGCATTTAATACTCCGTTGTTAAAGACTTTGATCGAAACGTTCGGTTGTATTTGTGCGGGTTATTTTCTATTCCCTCAGTTGAGCATTGCATGTTGTTCAGACTTTTTGCGATCAGCTCATGTCCGCCACTGTTTACTTACATCAAATATATTGACATGCAGGTCGTCAGAGCTTTCATAGATAACTGCCTCATATCGGCGTGAAGCTGATATCAAGACTATTGTCCTGAATAGGTGGTATCAAAATTGTATTTAAATTATTCATTATTATCATCATCATCCTATAGACAGCACTGATCTAGGTACACCAGTCAGTCAGTTTGCACCTGTATGACACTGGTAGCACCTAAATGGTGGCTGGAATATTCAAATTCTAAATTGTTTGGACACACACACACACAAGATTCATTGAATTAGCTAGCCACTACCAATGCAATCTACGCTGTTGATGAGCTGTTGACTGCAAAAAGGTTGCCGAATTGTTGCTGGACTGCTTCAGGACTTTGTGGTACCGCATGGATGTCAATGCAAGTCCGTAGTGAAGGCCACAGACCGCACATTACACGCACATAATGGTAGCTGGAATTTTCATGAACTGAATTGTTCTCAAACTATTATTCGGAGGGTTATCAGCCTTTGATATAATCTATGCTGTTAGTGAGATAATGACTGGAAGAAGATTGCAGTTCTGCTGCTGGATTACCCCAAGCTTGTGTCGCTCTGACTACCTTCATGTCGATGGAACCTTTTAATCAACAGAAACAGCAACTTTTTAAACATCATAATATAGGTCAATAACTGATCAAACATGATGAAACTAGCACATAATTTGTTCGGGAAGGATGTAATGTAGCTCAATTACTAATTAACCACCACCTCAACATAAATATGTTTCCTAAGTTTATGTGCCGAAGAACTGAATGGCGAAGGGTCGTTGGTCACTAACGTAGAACATCTGGTGTTTGTGGGGCAGCATGAGGAGTAGGAACGTTTTTTGGTCGTTCCTTGCCTCTTCTTTACTATGCAGGCTTTACTAGGGTTACCGTGAACGTCCTGCAATATAATCATGTTAAGTAAAACTTTCACAAAACTTTCGTTAAACAAGATCCTTTCCGGAGCAGCGGGGAACGTGCTACTGAGCTACAATAATAAGCCCCAGTAAGGAGACAGAAACCCAGGATGAAAGAGGAGAAGAGAACGAAAAAGGACGCACCGGTTTAGGGAGAAGGCTATGAAAAAGAGAATGACGTACTGTCTAACAAAAATACAGGGTGATATACTGGAATTGCGGAAGCATTTATAAAAGAGGTCCTGGTTAATCGATATAAGGTGCTGATGTTGTGACCTTACAGGGGACCCTTCTACGGGACACATGTACCATACGAAACCCACGGTTTCATACCTTCTACAATATAACACATGTAGCAATCCTGGTCATAAAGGACATCCGTTCCACAGAGGTTGATATACGCACTTGGAATGATGACAGATGTAAGACGTGCACACAGCAGGCACCAGGTAACTTCTTATGGATGCAATGACAGTGTGGGTGAAAAAGAATGACAGAGACTAAAGGCAGCACAGAACACAGTGATGGGTGAAATCCTACTGTGTGGGGACTTGAACGCTTCAGGTGAAGATTTTAAAGTTACAACACGACCAATAGACACGGCGATTTGAAGACGAAATGCCGACAGATTTAGATTTGTTCTTTGTGTATCCTGCTCAGCGTCTTTTGCTGTTTGCAATATGTGTGTATATATAAACACACACACACACACACACACACATATATATATATATATATATATATATATATATATATATATATACATATATATAAAATGAGACAAAAGACCAAGCAAGATAATGTGTCCAATTTTATAGGAAAGCGCCGCTGGAACTACATCTGTCATACACTCAGAATAGATAAGAGAAGACTGACCCATAAAGTCCTCATATGGACACCGGAAGGGAAAAGAAAACGGGGAAGACCAAGAGAGACCCTGCGTAGTACCAAACACAAACGAAACATGACAGTTGCGGCTTTAGAACCTTCATCAACACATACATAAACGAAATAAAACTATAAGAATACACACAAATCAAATAACTGAGTACCCAGAAGCGGCCTCGTTGATGTATTGCCAGTGAAATTAACAACAGAGCGCAATATGGACAAGTGTGACGGGCACAGATAGTGGCCGTCTTGGGCGGGCGGAACACACAAGATGGGAGAAATTAACGAATTGCTGTAAAGCTGTAAAAAATATCATGAAAAAATATCAAACCGAACGAAAAGTAGATCCACGAGCTTCAAAATATAGCAAATACAAACACAACTGAACGTTGTGGCTATACAGCCTTTATCAGCACATACATAAATCCAACAAAACCACAGGGAAGGCTCAACCATTGTCCTAATGAACATCCAAGACCTAAAATAGGCGACAATAAACCGCCAGACATGAGGATCTACGACGTCTGCCCTATGCGCCGCCCTTGGCTCAAGAGCTAAGACTAACTAACATATTTGTGCGTGTATATATATATATATATCTTATTTCTCTATCATTTTGATCGGTCTGTGTTAAAAGAATATATATGCATAAATTATATATACCCACATATGTATTTATAACAATGTATATATATGTGTATGTATTTATAAATACACACACACACACACACACACACACACACATATATATATATATATATATATATATATATATATATATATATATATATATATATATATATATATATATATATATCATTTTTCTTTATAATTTTCATCCGTCTGTGTTTAAAAAAAATATATATGCATAAATGTTATGTTGTAAAGTGTTATGTTATGTTATCAAAGTCCACTTCATTGAGCAATGGATATTTCCATGCGTGTCTTGCGTTGCAGAAGCTATCCCATGGCATCTGTACTGACTACTCCCTTAAGATGTCGGTTATCGCGTTTTTTATCTTGACATCTAAGACAGAATCGAGGAGCTTCATCAAGCTTAACTCCCAATTATATCAACTCTGCAGAACTGCATTCCATTTCTCTTTGTATGTTGTTGTTTTCTGTCCTTTTTCTTAGTATTTTGTCATTATTGGCCTATCATTTCTTTCCATTAGATTGTGCAGTTTACAGAAGCTTGCTAGTGATTTATGCCCTCTCATTTCTCTCATAAAATGTTGAAATTTAGATTGCTTTACATCTGCTTCTCAGCATTTTAACTCTCTCTTGCTTTTTTAATTAGCTGTATTAAATGCATTTACCTGCTCTTATAACATGTGAGACGTTTCGCATTTCCTGAAATGTCCCAACTGCTGCTCTCTTTACCTTCCATGTCTACTCTACTTCTGGAGTCCACCAGAAAGGTTGTACAGAAGCATAGTTAGTCATACTGCTAGACATCCGAGACTGAAGTTAGTTCACTCATATTTTATAAACATTTTGCACGTTTTTTGTTCCATCATCTTGCTGGGTTGATAAATCAACACTGAGATTGGCAAATGGTCACTGCAATGATTGTTGGTGACAGTATGTTTGCGTCATGTACAGTTGACAGGATTACACATGCTAAATCAATAGCTGTGTCTACATCACCATGTGTTGGTGCCATTTGAATTGATTTAGCGGCTCTAACAGACAACTATGCATCCATTATTGGCTTGTCTATTTGCCTCAGTACAGTCCCTTGTTCTGTTCCGTGGCATGAAATATCCACCACAAATGCCCACAGTCAATGAAAGGGAAGTAACGCCACTTTTTATCAGAAGCTGTCATAATGTTTCGTGTTTGGATGTCCGTATTGTTTATCAGGAACATATATTATCTATATAGCAACAATATTTTGTGCCATACACCCCTGTTTTACCCTGCAAAATATTTTTGCTAGGTCACCTTATGGATATCTTTCCCAGGCTATGTGGGTGTGTATGGGAATGAGCAGGCAGATAGGTTTGCTGGATCAGTACCACTTAAATGTGTACTTCAAATACACGCTTTTTCGTCTTTTTTTTTAGGACGAATTTTGTTGTTATTTGAAGCCCCACCCTGGCTTTTGTCAGGGGCCACAATATAGGCAGGCCATAAATATGGCCAATTGTCTGAACGCGGTTTCTGGGACCTCTCCACGGTGATCCTCATCCACATGGTGGCACTTTGTGTCACTAGGTGTTTATCGCTTGTGTGATGTCCTAGTGGGGTAGAAAGTCAGTCAGTCAGTTCAAATAAAAAAGCCACTATTAATTTATCGACTGTGGGGTCACGTAGCAAAATACATTTACTACTTAATGTACCACTTGCAAAATGCAGCTGAGTGTTTGAGGAAATGCAGGTTACATATGTAAGAGCAAGACAGAGAGAGAAGGAGCGGAAAGAAAGAGTTTGGAGGGATGTATATTCTGCATGCATTGCAAATAGAATTCTAATAATGGTCCATTCATTAGATTATGTAACTTTTGAATACATAACTGCATTCTGAATTTATTAACAAAGTACAATTGGAAACATTGAAAACCCGTACCTGTAGAAAATAATGCAACTATGAGTGTGGCAGGGGGTGGGGGGGGGGGGGGTGTTATTAAGGAGGGCGACACAGCTAAAAGGGCTTTTGCCTAATGCTAAGGTATTTAATCTCTGCCCATAGGAAACCACACACTCATTCTTGGGAAACCACCTGTTTTCCTGTACATTTGTAACGACTGATGTGTTGAATGATAGTAAATGTTGTCTTTTTTTCTCTTGTCTTTTAAAATTTGACTATGCGCAAAAAACTATAACAGCCAATGAACTTGCCACAAATAACAAGTCGTAGTCAATAGACAGGTCACACAGAAACCAGACCACAATTATAATCAAAACTGTTAGCAGCAGGCTTAAAAATTGTAAAGGATCTTTTTCCCAGCCTTCAGGTGTATTCGGCGTATAGTACTAGACAAATATTTTGTTGACCCATCCACACTCGGTGGGTGATCGTGTCAACCTCACAATGACCACCTTTGCTTCCCAGGATTTTTCATATGATCCATTTAAGATGAGTCGACTTGGGAGTCAAGGTCATTTATGATAAATGTCAGGCCCAGTTAGGATTTTAACCCTTGACCTTCGAATCTGTATTTTAGCATACAGCTGCTCCATTAGGGCAGCTTCACACACACAAATCCCAGGCTTGAGGTTGCTATGTAACAGTGGGGCGGAGGTGCTGGGGGCTGGGGGAATGGGGCTGCGGTTGGATAAGGTTTCATTATCATCAGCCAACACTCACTCATACTTACACATTATAGACTGCACAGTGCTTCAGACTGACTAGGAAACATGGTGTGGCCCTAAATATAATAGTGTTATACAGCTAATGGGGAATTCAAGGATTCTGTTCTGCCCGATTCCCATCCAAATAGAGGTTTTTAAGTCACTGGGCGTGACTCTTTCAGATGGAGCTGCCGGGGTGAAAACATAAAATATTATTTCTTATCCATAATATTAAACACAATTCAGAAATAGGTTACAGGACGTTCTAGAACCAACCCCAACAGCTCCTGGCTGTTGTTTGGTTTTTATAGGCAAATTTACGTCCAGTAGTTTACCATTTCTTACTGGACGGTCGGCTCTCTTGATACCACTGTCGAAACCAACGAAAGGCGCATGGCCAGCAGCTGGGATCGAACCTGGCATCCCGGCATTATGAAGCGTTCGCATCGACCTAGCCACAGAGCCGACAATTCAGTAATAAAGTTAAAGTATTTAAAATTCACGGACACCAAAATCAACAACACAACAATGCTTAAAGGGTCACCAACGTTTTTCTCTTCTTGCTACGTTTGGCTTGTGTTCATGGTAATGTCAACAGCGTGAATGAAAGCATTTGGGGGGGGGGGGGGAGAACTCAGTTTCTCTCCCCCCCCCCCCCCACCCGACATATTTTCTAGACCTTGGGGCACTCAATGATGTAATCCTAACTTAGATTAATAATAATAATAATAGTAATAATAACTATTTAACTGGCTCTTAATTCCTTCAGAAAGTTCTGGTTGTTCGTCCACTCCTAGACTCTAGGTTCAGAATTTTCGTATAGTCACAAAATCCGCTCTTTCATTTCCTCCTACTCCTGCATTTCTATGACAGAACATCTATTTGTCCATATAATGTTGCCTGGTATCCCGTTATGCCACACACACACACACACACACACACACACACACACACACATATATATATATATATATATATATATATATATATATATATATATATATATATATATATATATCCCTTTTGAGCCTTCTGCAGTACCCAATAAAAATCATTTACTACAAGTCCTTTGTTTACTCTATTTTGCTCTATCCACTTCAGAGCAGCATTGATTGCTTCCCCCTCCATTCTTATTCTTGAAGATGTAAGTAAAATGCACAATTTGTTTCTGCTACGATCTCTTCCTTCACTCTAATAGAAAATCGGCAACCAGATCTTTGACCCAATGAACAGAACCATCGGTGTATACTATTGCATCACCTCATCATCATCAATCAGCAGTTCTTTTCTAGAACGTCAATCTCTTCACGACACACATGAAAGATCCATTTTCCTAGCCAGCTCTTCATCCCCGCGTACTTTCAATGCTAATACTACACTGTTCCGTATCCATCTTCGCGTCACACGGGTAGTAACCCATGAGTGCTCCGTACTTAGAAGAAGTACGGAGCACTTATGGGTTACTACCCGTGTGCCATGATGTTGATCTGTTGTTCAAACCTGATAGAGAGACATAAAGCTCAGCACAGTTCACCGGCGAGGTCTCACTTTCTCTAGCGAATGATCAAGCCGTGGTAACTTTGAGAGCTTTAGTATCTTCAGTGGCTTGTATCCACGTTTGGGGAGTTCGGCCTCTCCGATTTTGAGCAAAACAAAACAAAAAAGAACGTTACGTTCAACGAGCATCCCCCAAGGGGCAGCTTTCATAACTGTGACTAGGTTTATGTACGCTATATCAAAAGGCTTAACATTGCTAGCCATCAAAAGGCTCTGAAAATGACTCTTGCAGTGTTGAAGCGATCGTAGGAGACAAACCCAAATACTGTCCCAACTGATGACAAAGGCGTCTAGTGGCCAGCAAATTAGCCACCTAATCGCCAATGATTCGACATCTGCCTCGTTTTCCGAAATCTGTACTCTCCGTCCCTGTTCATTCGGGAAAGGAAGCTGGTTATTGGAATTCTCCCCGATGTTCAGCAGCAGCAGCAAAAGTAGGAGGGAAAGAAGAAGCAGCAGAAAAAGATACTAAAAATTCTTGCAAGTTACTGTTTGAAACAACACAGCATGTTTGTAGTAAAATGTTTTAGTGAGTGCCTCATTGAAATACACACATACACATCTTATTATCATCAGTCAGCAAGTCCTTTACAGAACGTCGCTCTCTTCACGGCAAGCCTTTCCCTAGCCAGCTGTCCGGCCCCATGTGCTTTCAATGCCAATGCATCTTCACTGTCTTGTATCCATCTTCGAGGTGGTCGACCCCTGCCTCGCCTTAAACAAACTGCACCTTCCATCAGTGTCTTTTCCAAGCCACCATGACGCTGGATGTGGCCAAAATACTTTAACTTTCGGGATAGGATGCTGTTTATGAGCAAAGTTCTTCTTGATTTTTAACTCGTTCAGAATGTCGAACATACACATTTACATAGATATATATACAAAAGAGGCAAATCCTAACAATCACATTTTTAAAGAGAGTAATATGATTTAGATCTATTTCGCATGCAGGCACATTTGAATGTAAGTGTCCACAACTTGTAATTACAGACTGGCACGCGAGTTTACAACCAATTATTTTTAATGTTGCAGCGTGAACTGGGAAACAAAAATACTTGGCGTGACACAATACCGAGTTAATTTCTTGTCATCAAAACATCAGTTAGGTGCAGGGGAGCCGACGCAAAGAAAGCATTGTTGTTGAAGTGCACAATAATAATAAATAATTTTTTTAATTTTGTGAGGAATGGAAAATACATAAAATATTATATTACAAAAAAATATAAATACATACTTATGATAGCAATTTCTATTCACAGATCAGTAATCTGAAAAAAGTGGGCGGAGGGTGGGCGGAGTGGTATGGACGTTGCTCCCATTCACATCTTCTAGTGTGCATTAAGTTACAGTTAAGTAAAGTTCCCTTTTCACGCCTTTCGGCGCATCGGGCATATTGGCAGAGCGTCCTATATTTACAGACCATCAGCACTCTGTGGGTAATGTGGTCAGCATTACGCCGGCTGTCTTTACTTTCCCAGGACAGCCCATCCTGGTACCCATTTTAGGCTGGGTTGACCTGCGACGTCCCATACCACGACAAAAATCCACGCAGCCTGCAGTGGGTTTCGATCGCGGTATGCTGGCTTACGAGTCGGACTCGCAACGCCTTAGCCATGGACGCCGCTCTAGTGTGCATTGGCCATCCCTAAAACTGAAGCTTTACCAGCGGACAGTGAGTCAAAAATGTGCCCTAGAACCAGAGCCCGGTTTTAGACATGACAAGGCCCTAAGCTATAAGAAGCTCTGAGGCTCCAACTGTTTTAATTGTACCAGTTAATGTGAGAAAAAGTAAAACATATTTCACGATCATCATCATCATGCAACAGGCCCTATGCCGAACGTCCCTCTCATCATTGTCTGCCTGAAACTCCATCTCTCACCATCGCTGTCTTAAAATATATAAGCTTTTTCTTTAAAATAAAAATAAAGATGATAAAAAATATATTGTGGTTTAATGTTTAGTAACAGAAATAATAAACAACGTGTCTTCAAAATCTCAGAAATAAAATTATATAATCGTTTTTAAAAGGCAGAACATTATTTTTCTCACCCAAATAATAGGAATTTGTTGAGGCATCTGCAGATAAGGGGGTTTGGGGGAAAAGGAGGGGGTGGGGGGGGGGGGGGCTAAGCTTTAGCTTAGTCAGAGTATACCTAAATCCAGCACTGCCGGGTACCCACACTGGGAGTGACTAAAACAGAGACAATTTTCGGTCGCAAAGCAATCAACAGAAAATGCTAGAAACCCTGTTTAACAGCATTCATTTTGTGTAGTAGTTACCCATCTTTACGATGTTAGCTGTTGAACAATGTATGTGGTCATGGATTAGTAAAGTCATGTCAAGCAGTAGTCACCCATAGTTACGGTGTAAGCTACTGAATAATGTATGTGGGATTGGATTAGTAAAGTCAGGTCAAGCAATAGTCACCCATAGTTACGAAGTAAGCTGCTGAACAATGTATGTGGGATTGGATTAGTAAAGTAAGGTCAAGCAATAGTCACCCATAGTTACGATGTAAGCTACTGAACAATGTATGTGGGATTGGATTAGTTAAGTCAGGTCAAGCAGTAGTCACCCATAGTTACGACGTAAGCTACTGAATAATGTATGTGGGATTGGATTAGTAAAGTCAGGTCAAGCAGTAGTCACCCATAGTTACGATGAAAGCTACTGAACGATACATGTGGGCATGAAGTAATAAAGTTTAATTAACTTCTTTTTAAATGGTGGTACTCCAAAGCAAAGTAAAAGATCAGTATCCAATACCGTAGCTGCATTGTACATGTGTTTTTTTCTAAGCCCAGTGATGTCGCACACTGTCAGTCATAGTGTACGTATATTGTTTATTATTATTAATATTACTTGTATTGTTATTATTATTATTACACTGAAGATGTAAGTGTAAGTTACAGATGAATTTGTGCACGTAGATGAGTCAGTTTTGAATTTTTTTCGATTGTCTCCCTTTACTAACAGTCAGGGTTCAGTTGTTCAGACTTCGGAGTTGGAGCATGCGGTCACGGTACGGACTGGCCTCTGGTCAGCTTGTAGAGAGAAGCAGGAGTCGGTAGAATGAAGGCGAGTGAGGTGTTGACGGCGTTGTTCCGTGAATTGCTCACAGAGTTTGTGCAGATGTTGATACTGATCCTAAATCAAAATGTAAAATAATACATGTAAGTGCAGAATATGTATAGTAAATGATTGTTAAAACTTTAGCCCGCAAATGCAGACACAAATATGTTTATAAGCCGTCCCCTTGTTGGACGCAATTTTCTGCCGAGGGCCCTGTATATAGTCAGGGCATAGATATAGCCTAGACATAGATATGGCCCAACGACTAAAAGGGATTTCTGGGACCTCTCCACGGGTGATCCTCATCCGCATGGTAGCACTTTGTGTCATCGAGTGTTTATCGCTAGTGTGATGTTCTGGTGGGGTACAACTACCTACCTACCTAATACACAATAGGTCATAGAAATCCCCCCCCCCCCCCGTCCCCGCCCCCACTCAAAAAAAAAAAAGATGTTGAAGATAACTATTTACACTGATAACTAATACGTTGTTAGAAAATGTGTTTACGTTTTTTTTTTTTTACATTGTGTCATGGACATATACACACATATTTTTAAACGCAATCAATACATGAGAAGAGCTTGAGGCATTAAATGGAGCGCACACAACAAGAACTAAAAAATATGTATATGATGATCCTAATGTGACCTCATTAAATCTATCACTGAGGCCTAGGGGACAATTTCTAAGTCAGCCTGGCTTTAAAATTAAGCTATTAGTGTAACAAAGAACCACTCCACGATCAGCGGCTACAGAATTCTTACGATGCAGACAGAACACTCTTAGCAAACTTCAGAGAAAATAGTAGCGCAACAACTCAGTGATGACTTGGAAAGTACTAGCAGGTTACCGTCCATACTTGGAGGGTACAGATGTAATAGAGAGACAAGGCCCAATGCGTCAGTTTTCGCCCATGGTGTCTTTGACGTTTTTCAGGCGAAAGAAGAGACATGTGCAGCTGCACTAGATTTAGAAGATGTGTACAACATAGTACCCTTTGAAATCCTGGTGCAGATCCTCCCCCAGCTGAAAATTCCACTTCGCCATTCGTTGGCTAGCTGCGGCACCTTTCCAGGGTCAGGTGGTACTATGGAGTGATTGTTGGTCCTCAGAACCTAAAACCATTGTCCCGGATTACGTCAAGGTTTTCGAAGGTCCCAACTCCTTCGTAATGTGTATACTTTGCGAATAATCGACCAGCAGTTGAATGGGAGTGGCAGGACTCATCTGCTGACGACATTTTGGTCTATCGTCATGGAAGAAAGCGTCATGAGATTGCCAATGCAAAGCAAAGCGAACATGATAACATCTTCTCCTGGTGTGTGGACTCCAGTGCACTTGTCAGCTCTTGAATAGCCGTAGTAACGTGGTTCTCCTTTAACGCGCATATGGTTAAAGCAGAATTACCAGTGGTGGAAATTAGTGGCAAAGCTTTGACGAAAACAGATACGATGATATATCTGGGTGAATAGTTTGATCGCAGTCTGTCCTTCAGAGACCACTTCGACCATGTTGTAATGAAAGCCCGCAAAATTTTTTTTTTCTTTTTCAGAAGTGGGGGTCGTGGCCACCGCCAACATCAAGCAGAGACCGCTTCGGCTACTGTTCGAGGGACTAGTTCTTTCTCCAATCGAATACGTTTTGGCCACAATCAATGTCAGTGATACTCAGACTGAAAGGAGTGCTACAAAAACAACCCAGATCGTAACTCGTAACAAATTTACATCTGGCCCTCCTTAACACTATTCTGGCTCACACAAAACTATTGGCACTCAACTTTGTTTTTTTTGAAGGCAGGCAACTTTTGAAAAGGACATTTATGGGCATTTAGAAGCTGTGTCATTAGATTTAGCCTTCCCCGGTTTACATGGTTATTTTAATAGTATTCATACCAGCTTTGTTCAAAAGTGCACATCGTAGACTTTAAAAAATATGCTGTGGCGTCTCCATAATAAAGGAGCACCCACTACTGTCTTTGTGACTATTATATGATGAGGCTGCAATCGCTTCCACGATGCTGCGCTCGTACTGGTGCCAGAAAATCCATAAGAATAGTTTAAACAAATTTTCATCCAGGTACCTTTAGTACTGTAGTATCAGTTATTCATGTCACATTATAAAACTTTCTAGGCGGTTACGCTTCTTTTTCTTCATCTACTTCGTCTTCGTGATCGGGCACTGGTTACCTGTCAACTTCTTGACCTTAGTCTTGTTTTCCTGAAGTTGAGTTTTGCGTGCAGACTCGCCTTTTAGACAAAGTAACTCCTACTTCGGGTCAAAACAGCCCTAATTAGTCATCACGACGAGCTTGTTAGGGCGGACAGCAGGCCTATTCTTTTTGTGTGGGTTTGTTTCTGTGTTTGTTCCCCACAGCGAGTCCCCAGAACCCACACGGGGACTTAGGAAGCTGAATAGGATACCGACGATTTGTCTTGTTAGATTGCCATTCAGGATGCAGCTCACTAACTTGCAGGGGTGGTCGAACCTTTTGATCCCCTGCGGTAGTCGGTGCTAGCGCGAGTATTTCTACGATATTGTAACAAGCGCATTGGGATACTGACTTAGTGATTATACTGTAAAACGTTGAGTATAATTAGTGATGTGAATATTACATAAAAACAAAATAATGAGGACGATATAGAGACTGATAAACCTTCTTCTTCGTCTGTTTTCTTTTTCTTTCTTTCTTTCTTTCTTTCTTTCTTTCTTTCTTTCTTTCTTTCTTTCTTTCTTTCTTTCTTTCTTTCTTTCTTTCTTTCTTTCTTTCTTTCTTTCTTTTTTTTCTTTCTTTCTTTCTTTCTTTCTTTCTTTCTTTCTTTTCTTTCTTTCTTTCTTTCTTCTTCTTTCTTTCTTTCTTTCTTTCTTTCTTTCTTTCTTTCTTTCTTTCTTTCTTTCTTTCTTTCTTTCTTTTTCTTTCTTTCTTTTCTTCTTTCTTTCTTTCTTCTTTCTTTCTTTCTTTCTTTTCTTTCTTTCTTTCTTTCTGACTTCCTTCCCTTTGTTTCTTTTTCTTCTACTTCTCTTTCTTCTTCTTTTTTCTTTTGGAATGTGTGGATGTCTGTGTGTTTATGGGTAATTGTGTATAAGGCGCTTGTGTATTTATAGATGTTTGTTTATGTATGAGTGAGTGTACGCATTGGTGTTTGGGATTTTTATGAATATCAGTGTAAGTATATTAGTTTATTCAGGTGTGGGTATGTTTGAGTGTGTATGTATAAATGCATGAATGTATATATATGGAAATGTAACTGTGTTTGGGTGTTTGTAATAATGTATATCTGTACATGCATGCATGAGAGTACATGTGTGTAGTTGTACGTGTGTGTGTATGTATGAGTGCTGGTGTGTGTATGAACGCATTAGTAAAGGTGACTGTGCACGTGTGTGTTTTATGTAAATATGTGCGAGTTTTGCGAGCTTGTATCTGTCTATAACAGCATGCGTAGATGTGTGTGTTTGTATGAACGTGTATGCATGAGTCTATGTGTATTTATGAATGCGTTTATGTATGTGTGTACGCATGTGTAGGTGTGGGTGTGCTTATTCCTGTGTATGTATGGGTATATAAGAATGTAGGTGTACGTGTATATTCGTAGTGTTTATAATTGTGCACATGATGCGTGCAAGCATTTTTTCGCTTTTTTTTATATTTGTATATAAACATAACTTTCATTTCTGATTACATGCAGCTGGGGTCTGAAAGATGAGTGCTTAGAAGGGCCGAATGCAAGTGGCGTCTGACCGCCCAATTTGTAAATAAAGTTTGTTCGTTCGTTCTTCCTTATTTTTTCTCTCCTCCTTCTGTTCTTAAAAAAGAAGCGTTTGGCTCATTGTTTTGTGCTTTTCAAGTAGGTTGTGATATCTGTTTTTATGTGAATGCATCTGATTTCTGCAAACGTTTAATTAGTTGAATTTTAGAGGGAACAACAGTGGAGTTCCCTCGCCCCCCCCCCCCCCTCCACACACCTTCATTTTCAAACATACATTCCCAGGAGAGAGGTGATATAATTGAACTGAAAGCATAACTGTCGTTGTAAGAGACGTGACCCATAACAACACAGAAACACGACATCCACCTGTGTTATGGCTTGTGGGATCCGATCCTGGACTTCACGAGAGGTCAGGTACACATCAACGTTACTGTCCATGAGCAGGCTGGATATGATGTTGTAGGTGGCGCAGAAGTGACCACTTGTCGAATGACCATCCCTAAAATAAGGCAAAGGGGATTCAAGTATCCACGCCATAACAAACCGGGCATTCCCAGAGCTGTCTAAACAGCGTTATGTTAGAACAAGTAGAAGTAAAGTTCCCTTTTCCACGCCTTTAGGCTTATAGGCCACATAGAGCTAGACCTATATTTTATAGATCGATTGGCACAAGATAGGGGTTGTGGTCAGCATAGACCAATCGAAGGTTGGTGGGTGATATAGTCAACATCACGCAATCCGCATTGACTTCCGAGAGCTCTACCCGATACCCATTTAAGGCTCTGACTTACGAGCAAAGAAAATAAGTTTTTGAAAATTGTCTGGCTTCGTCAAGACCTGATCTCACCTCCTTAGGATCAGCCGGCAAGCGTCTGGCCGCTACGTCAGAAAGAGAGAGAGAGAGAGAGAGAGAGAGAGAGAGAGAGAGAGAGAGAGAGAGAGAGGTGAAAGCTAGAAATAGTTAGAGCGAGAGATCAAAACAATAGTCTTCGACTATCCCTCAATGTTCCTCGAAGTACAGGCTTTGTAATCGAACCATGTCTCACCGCGTGCCCAAACCAGGCTAGCTTGCGACGTTTCACCACTGCCAAGAGAGGCTCCTTATGTTTTGCAAATTTGTATATTTTGTTCCTGACATATTTAATAATTTGGTGTTCTAAATAATTCGTAAAATGCGGATGTGGTCTTTACATTCGAAAGCCTGAATCATTCTTTCCATGTCTACGCTGAGAGTCCAACTCTCACATCACTCTCACAAATAATGAGCTAGGGAAAGAGATAGTGAGGCAGACAGATAGCCAGACTGACAAACAAACAGACATACATACAGCCAGAGAGAGAGAGGGGGGGGGGAGAGAGAGAGAGAGGAAAGAGAAAGAGAGAAAAAGAGAGAATAAACACACAGATGGAATTTGGAGAGACAACAACTTGAAGACGCGCTAGCGCACACACACAAACACACACACACAGACTGACGGACAAAAAGAAAAAACGTTTATATGATTGGGGAAAGAGGACAAGAAAGAGAAAGAAAGATGCAGACTAGAAAGAGTTAGAAAACTAGACAAAGAATGAGAGAGAGAGAGAGATAGAGAGAGATAGAGAGAGAGAGAGGGGGAAAGAACGAGAAGGAGAGAAAAAGAAAAAGATCCGAATCATAAAAAAGAACAAGAAAACACAAGTTGACAAATAATGATAAAGAGCTTGGCAAAGAGAAAGTTAGACAAAAAAATATCCAGACAGACAAATAAACACAAGCCAAACAGTCTGAGACCATCAGGGGGGAGGGGGGGGGGAGTAAACAGTGAAAACAAAGAGACAAAAGACGGAAGACACAGAAAGAGAGAGAAAGAGAGAGAGAGAGAGAGAGAGAGAGAGAGAGAGAGAGAGAGAGATTGCGAGAGAAAAGAGAGAGAGAGAGAGAGAGAGAGAGAGAGAGAGAGAGAGAGAGAGAGAGAGAGAACACAAAACAGCCAGACATAAAAAGACAACTGACTATAAAGCGAACCTAAACTAGGAACCACTTACTTGCAGTACACGGCAATGAGCGTGCTAGACGTCTGTGACAACCATCTATTGATTCTCTTAAACAACAAAAACAGAGTGTCGCAAGACGGAACCACCTGACAGTCACTGGACCACTCTAGAGTGCACATTTTGATCGTTACTTCTGACGGGATGTCGCAATCGAACGGCGTCACCGGCTGCGGAGTATAAGCACAGTCAGTCAAGTAAAGGAGAACAGAAGAATCATCACAACAAGCATTTACTTTATGAAATAAATTGATTTATGAGACGAGGTCGTCAAAAAGAAACCAGTCGGCGAACGTTGATAAGAGAGGCCGAAGATGCTGGACTGGATCCATGATATTGAATCATTGCATACCGTGTAAATGGGTAATAAAGTTAAGTTAATTAAAAGAAAATTGCATTACTGCACATCGTCAGCAACCAGCGTAGAGTTCCAATACTGATGGTACTGGTCGTAGTCTGGTTATATGTCTGTCTTGCCTTACCACTAAGTGTAGTGAGCCGGCCAGACCCTCTGGTTACACCGATGTGGCTCATTCTCTCCAGGCCATAATAATCTAGTCTTTTCTGACTCCGTTACTTGTATTAAAGGACCTTGACTACATCTGCCTTGTCATGTATGAATTCACCAGCCGGTGGTGCAGATCCAGCCAATCTGTGTGTTCATTCCCCACCACGGCGGCATGGCCTAGGAAAAAGCTCCGAATGATTCTCACTACACGTGACCTACCAAGTGAAGCTTGCCACTATGCTCAAAGCGCCCCTGTCTACACATGTCTCAGCATGCCTTCAGAGTCTGTTACAGTAACGACATGTGTAGGAGAATAGACGGCATGATCTTCGTGACGTATAACGGATACATGTGACAATGATGATGAGAATAAAATGACCCACTTGCACTCATTATGAGGCGTCCGTGGCTTAGGCGTTGCGAGTCCGACTGGTAATTCCAATGTACCACGATCGAAACCCACTGCTGGCTGCGTGGATTTTTATCGAGGTATGGTGCAGCACGTCGACCCAGCCTACAATTGGTACCAGGATGGTAAAGGCAGCCGGCGTAATGCTGACCACATTACCCACCTAGTGCCGATGGTCTGTAAAAATATGGGAGCTCTTCCCATGTGCCCGATGCTCCTAAGGGTGTAAAGGGGATCTTTACTTTACTTACTTACTTGCACTCATTGATGCTTTTTCAATCAGTCAGGGTACCACCGTCTCCACAAGGAAGCTTGGTTTCACTTGGGCTCAACAAGCCCCTCATTGTTGTACACTCTATAAGACTGCTATACCCGTCTCATTTTATTATCCTCCTTCTTGTTCCGATGTGTACCTCTTGCTCACTTGCCAACAATTTTTACTTCTAGAATGGTTTGCAAACACTTGTTTACTCTTGTAACAGGACGAACAAGTTCACGTGTCTCTTTTTAATTCTAGCAGCAACGCTCATATCTTTTCGTTTTAATTCACACTCTTGTCATATCATCTGTAAATTTATTTCCATAAAATGCGACGCGTTATTCTGTATATCTACATCTTTAGAGAATACGAGTTTCAAAGAGTATCTTCACTTGCAGATTTCTGATCATACAGCAGCGTTGATTATTCATAGTATTTAAGAATGCTCACGTGTAATTTATCTATCTCGTTGTCAATAACATCCGAATGGTTTAAATACGCATATCCATTCATATAGAGTGAAACTCAATATTCGTCCCCGCCAATATACGGCCTTTGGAGAAGAAAAAAAAATATTTATAAAAAAACAGTTATGTTTTCCTTGACATTTTTTTTTTTTTTTTGACATTCGCCAAGAAAGTAAATATTCCTCCCTCCTCCTGCGTGGTCGGCAAGTCGTCAGACAAATAACAAGAAGATGATAAGATTTTGATTAACTCCAGAGATGTTCTTTTTATACGATAGCTTGACATTAGTCATTATGTGTGAGAATTTGAGAGTACTATCTTTAAAATAGAATTTTAAAGGTTTTTTTAAACACTGTTGAATTCCAGCTAGTATACCCACCCCCTTTTCTCCACTTAAGGAATGTCTGTCCACTTGACTCCCTATCCAAACAAAAGCCATTTTTTTTCTCTCCAAAACTTACATTTCTTTTTAAAAATTATGTTAATAAATGTATGTAGGATTATAGTATACTTGCATCATCCGGATTAGTAAATCTCTGTGATACCGATAAAGCTATAATAAGTAAGTACACTGATGAACATGTTTACATGGATTACAATGTATTCACAATGATTTCCAAAATCTATTTTCGAGTAAATGTATGTGCTTGTCGGTGTGCGTGCGCGCGTGTATGCTGTGTGTATGATTGTTGCTTTTCTTAAAGAATAGATAGGCAAAATGAAAGTCGGAGAAAGGATTAAACTATTTTTTTTTTCTAAATGCATCCTTCCCACAGAAACGGCTTAATGACGAATATTGGAATTTCACTGTAGTCTGTTTAACATGTGTTTTCTATTGTTATAACATGTTTCTGCACGTCAGCAAGCGAGCGATCGAGAGAGAGAGAGAGAGAGAGAGAGAGAGAGAGAGAGAGAGAGAGAGAGAGAGAGAGAGAGAGAGAGAGAGAAATAAATAATGAGAGTGACAGAGTGATATAAAAAAAGAACGAAAAAGCACATTTATTATCACAGTGTCACAAACTAGGCACTGAGGCCTGTCTTACATTCGCCCCTTCCTAACAAACATTTTTCATACAGCAGTTGTAATTTATCAATAAAGCATGTTATGTTCATATAACACCATGCACACTATGAATATCAAGGGGAAAAACACAAAAGCATGGGTAGTAAAATTCATGTACACACTCGAGTGCGCACACACACACTCACAGGCACACGCCCACTCACTCATTTACACACACATACATACACACCCACATACAAACACATATACACACCCGCATAATGCTTACACACACTCACACACACACACATGCCACACACATGCACACATAAATACGTACATACTGACACACACATGCTCACAGAGAAACACTCACTGAGAAACACACACATACCCTCATAATGCTTACATACACACACACATGCCACACACATATACCCACATACATGCATACATACGTACATACTGACGCACACATGCTCACAGAGACACACCCACATACACACATTTATACATCCACATACACACACGCAGAAGCATACGCAGACAGAACTATACAGACAGACAGACACACACTCACACACACATCCACATACACACCACACACGCAGACACATTCACACCCACACACACACACGCACAGACACACAAGCATAGAAAAAAACGGGACACACACACAAACACATACTTACACTCAGACACACACATGCCCACATAACACTCAGACGCACTCGTAGACCCACACATTCAGACACACACACACATACACAATCATACACATACACAATCATACACACACACAATCAGAAACACACACACACAAATCGACGCACACATACAGACACCGGGAAATGATTATCGTCACTACAATTCAAATGACAATTTTAGAATAGACGTATCAGTACGCTGTTATGCATGCTCACAAGCTCTTGAGAGGTGTCAGGATTTTATCTGACCGGCACGGCCTTA
>CAJHNH020008541.1:330000-340000 GCA_905116865.2 Candidula unifasciata
CTATTTTCTTACCTCCATGTCCGAGCTTAATAACATGGTCGTCTCTTGCACACGATCTCTGAGGACAGAATGTGACATCATCGAAATGCGAAAGTCTGCAGTCTGCATTGGCCATTTGTCTGCCTGCAGAAATAGAAGCAAATTTATAGCCGGTGTTTTATTTTTTCCCGGTATGGGCATTGGGTTGCAGTTTGTCGGACGGGACATTCTACACTTTACTATCCTCCATCGATTCGCAATAATCGGTTTGTACAGTGCGCTGTGTCTTCTTTTTGTCTTCAACATCTACTTTTTTCTTCTTCTTCGTCGTCGTACTCGTCATCATAATCGTCTTCGTCTTCGACATTTCTGTTTTCTTTTATTTCTTTGTCGTCGCTATCTTCGACGTCAGGGTTGTCGTCATCCTCTTTATCCTCCTCCTCTTATTCCTTCTCCTAAATCTTCTTCTTCTCTCCCTCCTTCTCCCTCCTCATCCTTCTTCATCTTCTTCTTCTTCTTTTTCTTCATCTGCAAACAATTAATTTGTGAAATTGTACGACATGCTTATCAAGGAGCGATGAGTCAATGATATTTTATTAATCTACTAAGCCTGGGTGGGGCACCAGAGCTTTTACGGGCAGTTTTGTACTGAACCATACCGTTACATCCTGATTATCTTTGACAGGGAATGCCGGGTGTTTGGGTTAAACTCTGTCAATCCCAAGAGGTAGTAAAGAGAAAGGTATCATCGGCTATTCTTGCGTTCATTAGACTCCTGGATGGGAACCTATGAACACATAATGCGTTCATTGAGACTCAAAGAGTTTGCCTTACATTCTGGAGCTTATGGGTTCAGCTCTCAGGTGTAGGATTTTCGGATACCACCGAGTTAGTCACTAGACTTACTAGTTTAGAGCCGCATGTGAAGCTCAGGTGGCCAGCAGCTGCTCTGGGAACTGAGACAAGTATTTTGCCATCCTTAAGTAATTCTCGCCCGGCTCTCTAGCGAAGTTGGTTAAACCTGACTTTCGCGGCGGCCGGGTGAAGAACTCCTTTTGGTCCGGGTTCACTCCCGGGGTAGGCAGAAAAGCCACATTTCTCCCAGATTAACGGTACCTATAATGGAATCAATGCCGAAGGGTTGCGATATCCATATTACCGAGCCAAAGGGCTTACAACTCATGGTTTCTGGATACGTAAAAAAAAAAAAAAAAAGTAATTCTTAGGTCAACACATGCAAGATGTGCACAACAAATGTTTGAGTAACATCAGTGTGTAATACCAAAGACACTTTATCACAAATGTCAGATACAAACAGTCGTCACAAATCAAAGTTTACATTTTAGATTATCTCGGAAGCTGAACTATTTTGATCCGCCATGGCAGACAGGAATAATAATAACAGCAGGAATTTGAACAAAGACGACGCAAACAATAGACTTCACAATTTATTGATGGCCTATTTCGCTGTATCTCGTCAGGTGAATACTACAGAAACAATTGATTAAAATGAAACACATAGCTGAATCCTAGAAACTGAAACACAAATTCGAATAACAGAAGGCATGGTTTAGGAAGTAGGGGCATGCTTAAATAATTCATTGGATGTAAAAATGAACGAAGGAGGAGAGCTGACCTCAGACCGAGTTTCTTCAAGGCAGACCGTTAGGAAAGCGACATTCTGCAAAGGACCTGCAACATGATGATGATGCCAGTCATCATATTTTAATCATTCTATGAGAAAACAGAAATTGGAACATGCTGTGACCACTTAAAAGATCAGTGGAAAGAGAGGCAGATGGAGACAAGGTGAGAACATGCTTGGCACACTTTTGCTATGACATGCAGCACATAATCTGATATATGTTAAACATTGCAGATCCTGGAGAGGCATAATCGCCCATGCTATTCAGCAAAACCGTTGATGATGATGCTGATGATGGTGATGATGGTGATGATGATGATGATGATGATGGTATAAAAAGTCCTCTGCCAGAGGCTGTCCTTTCACCGAAGAAGAAAAACATTCTCGTTGTGTTACTCATACTATCTTCGACCGAGACGCTTTCTGGCTGGCCAGTAGACGACTTTATCGTAGTTCGGGACAGTATGTAGATCTGTCTTCTTTGATAGCATCAACACAGCAATAGTTTTTTTCATAACTACTTGATGGCATGCAATGCTAAGCCGTTTTACGTGGTTCAAATAGCCTTGCCTTATTTACAACCTCAAGCTGCCTCTTTGGGGATGCTGGTTGAACGTCACGCCTTTTTTTTCCCCGAGTAAAGCAGCGGCAGTTTACCCATCGCTCGTTGGCACCTTTTCTCCCTCGCACTGTGTTGTGCTCAGAGACAATCACAAACTCCTTGCCATTGTAGGTAACACTAGCCAGAGCTCGTGTTGAGGAGAAAGATTTATTCGTTGTGAAGAGAAGCCAGCAAAGTAATTGCGTTAGGAAAAGCCTTAGACAATTTGTGCATGAGTTTTTGGGATTACTGTTGCTACAACATGTTTTAAAAATGCTTTTTATATCATCATCATCACCAGGTGCCTTGCTGACTGGCGTGGGCGATCATGCCTCTCCATAATCTGCAATCTCCTATAGCATGTATCAGTTCATGTGCCGACACACCTTCATGCTATGCAACAAGACTGTCAAGCATCTTCTCTTATTGTCTTCCTCTATCCCTCCTTCCACAGATCTTTCCAGTGGTCACAACATGTTTTTCTCTTCTCATAACATGGCCGAAAAATGATGACTGTCTTCTTCTGATGTCTGTGATAAGTTGTCTTCGGGCTCCCGCCTCTTTCAAAACCTCTTGGTTGCTCTTTTTGGCTGTCCAAGGTATTCTAAGCATTTTTCTGTAAAACCACATTTCTGAGGCCTCTAGAAATTGTTTAGCCTGCCCACCGATTGTCCAGGATTCACAGCCATATGTTAAAACTGGATGTATGTAGCAAGCAAGAATTCTTTTTCTAACTCTTAATGACAATGATATATTGCACAAGATGTTTTTCATTTTATAAAATGCAGTTTTTGTCTGTTCTAGTCTGTTTCTTATCTCAGTTATGCATCTTCCATCTGATGTTATCCATGTGCCCAGATAATTAAATTTCTGCACGTGTCCTAAAATAACACCATCGACTTTTATTACACATTTAGGAATAATTCGTTTCTTTGATACCACCATTACTTCTGTCTTCCCATTATTTAAACTGTTGCCCATTCTTCCACTTTCTAACACCACAAGGTCTATTATTTCCTTTAGTTCTTTCTGACCTGTTGCTATCAAGACTGGGTCATTAGCATAACGTAAATTGTTTATATTGTGCCCACCAACCACAATTCCGGGCATATCAAAGATCTCATTATATACTCACTGTATATTGAAAACAAATCAGGTGACAGTACACATCCTTGTCATACGCCCCTCTTTGTGCTTTGAAATGTACATAAACAGTTGTTGATTCTTATAGCTGCTGTTTGCTTCCAATATATATTCTTTTCTCATATCAAGCTAAAAACCTATGTCTAACCGTTTTGTTATCACTGTTGCCTTTCCCACGATACTGTATTATGTACCCACAAGTGCGTCTCACTATATATGCCCTGATTGTTTTTAAGCCCAATGTGTTATCCATTACTCGTGTTCACTTGTTTCTTCGTTATGAAACTGCCTCTTGCATTGCTGTTCTTTGGAAATGACTTCGGCCTTTAATGTGGCGAATTTCAGTGTACGGTACAAAATATTTGAAGAACATTATGCTACCAGTGTCGAACTACGCTTTTCTTACAACTTATGAGTAGCAAATCAAAGAACCGATTTCTCTTACATAAGCTGTCTGATTGATCGGGGGAGACAGTATTGATACAGAAATTCGCTGACTATTTAGACTAAACCCATGCATAGAATACACTCATGAATATTAGATAAAATAATTTCACCGGGTGATAAAAATTGGCATGATACCAGCTACCACAGCGACCTAGAAAAAAGGGGAATGATGACATTAACAGAAGCAACAAAGAAGTGAAGAGAAACTTACCTTGAGCATTAGCAAGAGCTCATAGAAAATGTATACCATGTTCAAGGACTGATCTACAAGCAGTGGTGCACCAACACCTAGGGATATACTATTCTAGATTTATCTACACCTCTAAGTAATCATCCTTTTTACAGGTTCACAATTTATTGCCTCGCCAGCATAGAAAGTATCGATGTTTCCTACAGTCGTTGGGCGTTTCCCTGAGAGAGAAGAAACCACAAGTCTGCACACAAACAAGCTTTTAGAGTAGCCATAGTTCACTGTTCGTTTAAAGATCGTTTTTATCTCACATCGGACCTGACCATAAGTGGTATGGTCTCCTCCTGCGCGTGTCTCCAAGTGTTTTAGGCAAACTTCCATTCTGTTCTGATTGATGTAAAGACGGGTGGCTACCGCATGGTTACAAATAAGCTAGACTTGTTAAACGGATATACACGAAATACTAAGGTCCTTGAACAAAAACAGTCTAGAAGTGGAGGGCCCACCAGGACATTCCGTCATAGTTTACAGCCAGTGAACAAAAAGCAGAGAAACATAAACTTTCTCTGACATTCCCATCGGGAAGATTATCAGTAATATTTCTTTTTTCAGATCCAGTGTGTTGTGACAATTTTTCTGTACCATTTACATTCAGAGACCGTGTTTTCTTCTGTAGAGACTGCCTAACTGCCCGTGACTGAGAAGGTGCTTGTTTTGTGTCGTTATAAATAGGTTTCAGAAATGTTAAACCATGTGTTTTTTTCTTTGGTCAGTTATCTCCTAACTTTCGTTGAACCGTTTCATTGTTGGTAATTGCTGAGCCAACGTATTCACTGTCTGTAGCATTTTCGATTTCTTTTTCACGTATTTTTTTCTTCTTTGATGTATAGTTTAATCTGTGTGTTTGTTTTATGTTAACAATAAAAACAAAAAGGAAATGACGGAATAAACAACAACAAAATACAAACACATAATAACTCAATTATCCACTGGAGCTAAAACCCGTTGCAAATAAACGGTGCAAAAATACATTGTGTTTATGACACTTCGCGCGCAGTTTTTTGATTTGGTAAAAAAATAAATATTTTATTGTAATTTTTCTGCAATTTCCCGGTGCTTTTAGTTTTATAATTCCCCACCAGCATTTAGCAATGCATAACGCTAAAAGCTTTACATTAAACAGAAGCCCATCGCATATTTTGTTATCGTGAGAAAAACGCATTACACTATTTAATGTTTTACTGAAGTTATCTTTTGTATGGTACGTTAAAAAAGAGATAAATTAAAAACGACTTCACAGCACTGAGGACATTCACATAAGCGTCCCGCTGCCATCTTCAGTAGCAAGTGCAGATGTACCCATTCCAATGGTATCAGTAACTGATTGTCTATCCGTCTCACCCCCTTCTGGCAGTGTTGAACGTCGGCAATATCCCCCTGGACCCTCCCCGCTTAATCCTTCTCTTTAGACTGAGATCTTGTTGTCCCTTCGCACTGTTTACTACTAAATAGCCCCTTACAAAATCTAGCTTATGTATCTATCTATTCACCACCACGTGATGCAAAACCAGCCAGTCCGTCTACCTTTTCATTTCCCAACATACCGGCATATGCTGGAGAAATTTCCGGTATAACGCTAACTACCTGCGACCTCTGAAGCGAGCAGAAGGTGGCATTCGCCAATGGACCTTATGCAATTTATTACATATTCTCCAGCCAACACTGGACTAAAGTTACTTTCTGACGACAGTGTGGTACCACAGAAATGTGTTGTGTGCTTTACGGTTTAAGGTGGTCTACAGGATTTCTACCTGTTTGATTCTCATCATTGAGATGTTAATCCCACTGACAACAATCATTCAGGGAAGAACACTTGCCCCCCCCCCCCCCCCAATAAAAAAAAAAATTAGATATAACGACACTAAGCAAAAGTTAGTGGATATTCCTTCACTGGTCGTGAAGAACCAGCCCACAGTATCTTTAGCTGTTTGGTTTTACTAGGCAATGTTACTTAGTGTGACATTACTACCCGAACAGTCGAAATCAGTACAGAGAATAGTCTGTAGCTGGAATTATATATATATATTTAGAACCACAGAATATACATGTGCAAAAGTGTCGCCATTGATAGTAACTTTACCTTTACTTTTTTCTTCTACATCTGTGTTTGTCAGTGGTTACTTGTAACAGTCTCTGGTAACCTCACCTGTGTTATGTCGTAACCAGTCTCTGGTAACCTCACCTGTGTTATGTCGTAACCATTCTCTGCTAACCTCACCTGTGTCATGTCGTAACCATTCTCTGCTAACCTCACCTGTGTCATGTCGTAACCAGGCTCTGCTAACCTCACCTGTGTTATGTCGTAACCAGGCTCTGCTAACCTCACCTGTGTCATGTCGTAACCATTCTCTGCTAACCTCACCTGTGTTATTCGTAACCAGGCTCTGCTAACCTCACCTGTGTTATGTCGTAACCAGGCTCTGCTAACCTCACCTGTGTTATGTCGTAACCAGGCTCTGCTAACCTCACCTGTGTTATGTCGTAACCATTCTCTGCTAACCTCACCTGTGTCATGTCGTAACCATTCTCTGCTAACCTCACCTGTGTTATTCGTAACCAGGCTCTGCTAACCTCACCTGTGTTATGTCGTAACCAGGCTCTGCTAACCTCACCTGTGTCATGTCGTAACCAGTCTCTGCTAACCTCACCTGTGTTATGTCGTAACAAGGCTCTGCTAACCTCACCTGTGTTATGTCGTAACCAGTCTCTGCTAACCTCACCTGTGTCATGTCGTAACCAGTCTCTGCTAACCTCACCTGTGTTATGTCGTAACCAGTCTCTGCTAACCTCACCTGTGTTATGTCGTAACCAGTCTCTGCTAACCTCACCTGTGTTATGTCGTAACCAGTCTCTGCTAACCTCACCTGTGTTATGTCGTAACCAGTCTCTGCTAACCTCACCTATGTTATGTCACGATTAATCTTAGCTATTCCCACCTCTGTTATCTCCTGGCCAGGCTCTACAAGTCGCACTATCGTCCGACAGCCTGTGTCAAATATCATCTGCCAGAAGTCGACCGCCGTGCTGGAGTCTGGGGTAGCCGTGACCAGAAAAGAGCTTTTGCAGTCGACAGGCTGAAATTTTTTAAGTACACATGAGGTGGTGAGAAATATACTCTCCTGCAAAAGAAAGTCAAAACTTTTTAAAAAGTGTCTATTCTGAAAACAACTCAATTAAATTCGATGTCATTTGTACATGTTACTTTATGAAGTTGATAAAGCCGTGGACTGTATAATTTTTTTTTAAATTCGTCTTAATAAACATGTTTACACTGTTCAGACACAACGAATGGGTTATTAAAAACTCATCTTCTGCCTTCTATTCCAATTAGAGCATAGGCCCTCCGCCAGCTTGGGCCCATTGGTATTCCGCTTCGCTATTACCTTTGTTTTTTTTTTTTGGCAGCTTCTCAATATATCATTCTCTCCATTCTGCTGGTATTTCTTAGTCTCTCAGACTTTACTAAATAATCTGTGCAGCAATTCTAAGATGAGTTCATATTGTCCATTGTAACTTCTGCTGGGATCCTATCTGGACCTGCAGCCTCTCTTGCCTTGAACAGATTTATAGCTTTTCTAATGTTCTTATCAGATGGTATCTTACAGTTCACATCCAGTTTCGTTTCTAAATGCCAGATGTCTGAAGGGACCTCTGGCGCTGGTCTGCTCATTAATTTTTCCAAATATTCAGCACAGTTGTCAATGTGATATTTCGTGTTGCTGATTACGTTCCTTGACTTTTTGTTGTTGTTGTTGATTGAACCAGTTGGCTAACTACATATAACTATATATTTTTCTTGGGGTACTGTTAAGATCTCTGAGATTTTTGTTGTTGCTGCCACAGATTCACTTCTTGTGCTTGATCTCTAAGCATTTCCATATAGCTACCCTTATTCGCCCCCTAAATTCCGTTTTAGCGACTGTGTATTTGACATTAGCTGTAGCTTTAGCAAATATAGTTTTGATAGTGTTTAGATCTCCCTTTTTGCTCTTCCTTTTTTCAATCATGTTCATGGTTTCAAGCTTATCCAATCTTCCTGTTTACAATATTTTTAAAATTACTTTTTCAAATGATTCATTCTAAATTCCTTTGATCTGTTCACATCGGACCTCTGTGCTTACCTATACAGCTAACTACTGAAACACATTGCATCCCTAGGCGAAAATGAGCACCACTGCATGTCCACTATACATCTCAACATTTATGTTGTTCGTCTATAACCATTAAATTCACCTGAGTTTATCTTTACCCCTTGACAGCCAAGTTCCAAAACCTGCCAGATCCGCCTTCAAAATCTGTTACAGCTTGAAATGAACCCACACATACTTGCCCCAGTCTTCAATAAGTAACAGTTCAACTCAAAGAGACGCCGATGTGGAGGTGTGATTACTGGGGAGGGCGCACTTGTGTGCAGTGTGACTTTTCATTTCGTCCCATCGACTACTCTGAGAATCGCCTCGCTTAAGTTTAGTGTTAGCAGGAAGCGAACGGGAAAAACAAGTAAGGAGACGAGAAAAGAAATGTGGTTAGGACAATAAGTAGTTCCTCGCTGAAATGCAAAAATAGCATAAGTAAAGAACAGACAAGGGTTCTTATTGTGCATGGACCATGCCATATACTCATGGCTCAGTCGATGTTTATGTGAATAATGAATTAGACAACAATCTCAACATATAACTACATAGGCAGCGCCTTGTCAGACCACGTGTACGAACTACAAGTCCTATAAAATGCTCAACCTTAACAAGGATTTGAACTCCTCTACGACATGAGAACCAATCGTTCTTGACTGTTCCACCAGCCGCTCCTCAACAGCACATTACCGGTAGGAAAAAGATGGTGTTTTCACCTAATTCACTTGCCGGTATTTCATTCTTGAAAAAAAAAAAAAAAAATTGGACCCACCCCTCCCCCTTTTAAAAAAAAAAAAATTTCACATGCCGCGCTATTTGTCTTATTGTGATTTCGTCTGCAGTAATTTTTTTCCCCTTCATTTCAGTATCGGTGACTTTGGCTTAAGAATGTAAACGTTTTATAATTCCGAGCTGCTGGGTTGGATTTCAGTTGCGGGCGATTAGCAGCAGACCGTCTTTGGTTGATTCTGACGGGGATATGGAGAGCCGATTGTTCAATGGCAATGAAAAACTTGTGAGTGTAAAATGTCTAGTGAAATCACACACAGAAAAACATTTCTGAGGGTCGTATTGCAACGTCCTGTAAAATTGACTGACGTTTGACCCCATCAAGACATCATAACGAGCGATAAATACCCGACGACACAAAGTACTTCCAATCGGACGAGGATCAACTGAGAATAGGTCCTAGAAACCCTGTTTAACTCAAAGATGTGGTTATATAGGGCCCCTGACAACAGTCAGGTTGAGGCTTTAAAACAACAACAAAGTTGCCTCCGACATTAGGACTCAATACGTATTTCAACTAAACGTCCTGTAAAAGGCTACGCGACTAGCTTTATCGCATCAAGTACAAGCTTTTGAAACAGACGGCTCCGGGAATTACAAATTCCCATTTTTCCTACTCAAGCACTGATTGTTAGAATTAGGAGTTTTCCCAAGCTGATGAAACCAAATGGGTTCTGGTTTCTCTCAAAACTAACACTACAGTCAAATGTGGACGCTGTCTCGTGGAGCCAAGTCGATGTTTACCGTAATGGCTTCTGGGAACTAAGAGGGAGATACATTATTCAATATTCTCCTGACGTCACGAAAGTTTCATTGACATACCATTAATTCTAACGTAATTGATTAATAACTTACAGTAGGCCCACAAAAAGCAATCCTTGGTGATGCGTAAATACATGAAACGTGATTTTATGCTTTGATTAGATTTTATTAGAAGTGAATGATGAAAACAACAACAAAACAGATTGGACGATCACACCTAGCATTCGACTGAAGGAAACTTGAACGCTAGG
>CAJHNH020008541.1:347500-351730 GCA_905116865.2 Candidula unifasciata
ACATGGCAAGAGTCTAAGCCTTCAGCAACTTAGATTTCCTGGGTAGGTGAGTACCCTGCACTGTGGTGCTAATAAATCAAATCAAATCAAATTATACCGCATAATAAAACAATGTTGAATAACCAGTCAACATCATAGCACTCGGGGCACTTCCATAAACGCTCCGTCCCCATCTTCAGCACCAATCAAAGAGATCCGATATCGATGGCACCAGTAACAGTTTATACATAAGTGTTGCCTTTCCCTTAAATTTTGAGTTGGCCAGCAGCGGCATTATCCTCAAACCGTAACGATCTGTTTGAGCTTCTGCACTGTTCTCTCGCTCCCAAAGCGCTCTCACAGCATCTAGCGTGCCACACATCAATTCACAATAAAGTTGTGCAGAATCGGCAAATCTATCTGCCTGCTCATTTCCCGACACACCAAGATCACCTAGAGAAAATATCCAAAGGACGATAACGACCCAGAACCTCTAAAGCGAAGCTTGCCTCTCTGCACGGAGCATGCCTGTCTCCATCTTTCTTAACACAATCTGCGAGACAGTTATTTTTACGACATGAGTGTAAATCTGATATTCAGTCCCACTATAAATAAAGAGCTCATTACGCCAGTTGTCCTCTCCGCGTGTTATAAGTTAACAAACAAAAACCAAAAAAGGGCAAGATGTCTTGTCACGCCTTCCGGCGCATCGGGTATATGGGAAGAGCGCCCATATTTTTAAAGACTTTCTGCACTAGTTGGGAAATGTGGTCAGCATTAGGCCGGCCGTCTCAACTCCCCCAGGACAGCCAGAATATGTCCCCCAGGACAGCTGGTACCCATTTAAGGCTGGGTCGACCTGGGACGCCCCATACCACGATAAAAATCCACCCAGCCAGCATTGGGTTTCGATCGCGGTACGTTGGAATAACGAGTCGGACTCGCAAACGCCTAAGCCACGGACGCCATCCGCATGTGATGCCAGGCTCATATTTATTTATAGAGGAATCGGTATTGTGTGGGTGAGGCTTTCATTATCATGCTTGTCGCCTTTACTTCCCAGGACCTTGCCAGGTAAATATTTAAAGCGCATATATTTCTCCAGGTTATACCTAGTTGGTCTGAAATGCATACGAGTATTTCCACTATTCCTAATCCGTTTTGTTTTTGTTTTGTGGCCTTTCGCTGGGGGTCTATGCCGTGAAGCGTCGCATGGAGGAGTTCCTGTCTTTTGCTAGTTCTGTCATCATCATCAAGTGCCATGCCGACTGGCATGAGCGATCATGCCTCTCCACAATCTGCGATCCGCAACTGTGTATCTCAGTTCATGTGTTGACATCCCTCCATGCAACGACTAAAAAGCTGTCAAGAATCTTCTCACCCTGTCTTTATCTCTCTTTCCACAAATATTTCCAGTAGTCACAACATGTTCCATTTTCCCTCTTTCATAACATGACAAAAACATGATGAAAGTTAAATTCTGATGTCTGTGGTACGTTGTCTTCTCGCACCGGTCTCTTTCTAAATACCTGGGCTGCTCTTCTAGTTGTTTAGCTTGTGATAATGCCACTTTTGCTCCATCCATCCGTGTCTTTCTTAGTCATCCTCTTGCCTTATAGCTTGCTGTTCTCATTTAGTACTCTCTAGTTGCTGGTTGATTTTATTTCGTTCTGACCAGATGACTAAACAATTTGATTCTTTGAAAATTCGTACAAAAATAGGGAAGCTAAAGTTCAAAGGTTAAAGTCGATAGGATCGATATAATTGCACTAGGGTTTATACCATATGGATCAGTTTCTCTCGGCAGAGTGGCTAACCACCTGCCAAGTGGATGGGGGGGGGGGGGAAGTAACAAAGCACGATGTCCATTGATATTGATAGTTTAGTATTTTACCGACGTTACGTTGATGACATTATCATCGCCACAAACAAACAACAGGCAGAGTCGTTTCACACTAAAATGAACCAAATGCACAAAAACATCACACTGTCCCTACAACATGAAAGTAGCAACACCTTGGCCTTTTTAGACATTTTAATTAGACGTAGAGATGATGGCACTATTGAAAGGTTAGTTTATCGTAAAGACACTGTGACAGGCCAGTACATCCATTTCAACAGTTTTGCACCTATGCAATACAAACGTGGTCTAGTGAGGACGTTATTCCACCGCTCTAGAAAGATTTGTTCCAGCGACACGCTACAAGCTGAGTTTGAAACGATTAAACAAACACTGCTTTCTAATGGATATTCAGGTGGTTTTATTAGGCGCCAGTGCCAGCCGCCTAAACCAACTACCTTAGAAATGTCGGTGCAAAAAAAAAAAAAACGTTTATATACACCTAACGTTTCGGGGAGACGATGTCATGCAATGTGTAGATGACCGACTCAAAACAGCAGTCGGTCAAACCTTTTAAGCGGTCATGCCTGTTATGAGATTTAAAACCACCATGATTCCTACGCCACCAGTAAAAGAACCAGTGTCGACGTACGCCAGATCTAACTGTATATACCAATTTAAATGCACCTGTAACGCTGCATGTGTGGGCAGAAATGATCGACCACTGGAGAAACGGGTTGCTGAGCAATGCAGAACACTAACACCTCAACAACAACGAATCAGGTGACTGGTCGACAAAATTCATCATCAGCAATAGCGTGCCATTCTCTAAATTCCGGGCACATCATTAACAGGGATGATGCATTTCAAAGTATTTACAATTCGGCCAACCGTAAATTACTCTAATATGCGGAAGCTTTCGCTATCAGCTGGTTGAAACCGGAACTCTATAGGCAGAAAGAAATGGTCGTTACATTAATTTGTGTTTCAGTTTCTAAGATTCATCTATTTGGTTCGTTTTAATCAATGTTTATTTTAGTATACACCTGACGAGATACAGCAAAATATTGAAAATTAAGAATTGACATCACAGCACACGGGACACTCCCATAAAACCCGTCCCCAGCTTCAGCAGCAAGCGAAGAGTTCTAATTCTGATAGGACCAGTATCCGTCTGATAGTATATCCGTCTCATCCTTTCCCTGAGTGTTACGCGTCGGTCATATCCGTTGGTAACTGCTCTGCTCGCAGCGCCGATCATCTCAGACCGTAATGATCTGTCTGTGTATCCGCATTTTTTACATAAGATACTATGCATCTTTTAAAATACTGCCTTTGACTGGCCAATTCTGCTCCTAATTTCTGAAATTATGGGGGTGACTGCAGTTACTTATGTTTGAAGAAGGCTGCCCGGCCGAAACGTTACGTTGTGTTGTTTTGTGCAAGTTTTCCTCTTTCCCATTTTGTTGAGCTTTTTAGTCAAATTTCTCTGGAATTCCTAATTTCTGTCACCTCCGTGGTTCGTATTTTCTGTTCCATAATGAACAATGTGTAAACTAGTGACAAATATTTGCCGAGTGTCCCGTACCAACAGTAAAGGCTTTTCTCTTAACACAAGTGAACATTGAAGAAAAGATTGGGAGCGTTTCAGAAACATTGCTACAGATTAAAGCTCTTCACAGAAAAACTGTGTCATCTGATAAAAATGTCCATCATTCAGGAAATTACTTAACTTCACATTAAGGAAGGATCAGGAGGGGTCGAATCCTTATGCAGGTTATATTATTTAAAAATTTATGTTTATTATTTATTAATTTTTATGACTTATTATGACAAACAATTTATTGGCCTATATATTCCCATGACCTTGAAATATATTAGTTCTTTATTTAATAATAATGATAACAATAATATTTTATATTTTCTAGAATGTTTAAGGGGTTGGAAAAAAAGGGCGGGGGGTGGTTCTATAGTTAAACTGTTTTGTTTAGGATTTCCTTTTTTTGGTTTAAAATACTAGTGGGTTGTCCCGTCTTCTGTTCAAGATTTTATAGTCACCCAAAAATGTATATGTATCCATTTACACACGCAGAAACATACACAGACACAACAGAAAAACTCAATAAAACATATTTACCTGTAGGGCAAAACAATACAGTAATTAATTAACTATTTCCGCTTTCGTTTTCGATTAAATCAATACATTGACACAAGAGCCATCATAGTATTTGTAAGTGAAAAAAAATGGGCTTCGTTTGAACTAGTAAATACAAGATAGCCTTAAATAGATATTGATTTGCCCCGCTCCGGTGTCGATAGAGGATGCAAGAGAACTACACCGTGATGCATCAAGTACTTGGGCAATCAATTCTTGTTTGAAGTGCGAGAGCTCATTACATTTGGTTTTTTGG
>CAJHNH020008542.1:0-227500 GCA_905116865.2 Candidula unifasciata
AGTGAACAATGGGGCTGGCTCAAGGAATTGGAGGAGTTACCAGGTGATAGGTTACTCAAATGTGGGGATTTCAACGCGAGGAACAGAGAATGGGACAGCAGCGGAGAAAACCGACAGGGAAATGCTCTTGCAGAGGCTTTGGTTGACTTCGATATGGTCTGCATCAATGATGGGAGGCCGACTAGAATGGCAATGTAGACACAGCCATTGACTTGACATGTCTCCCAGTCGTCGGTTTTAGATGTTAAATTGACTATTCTGAATGACCATGGGAGTGATTACCTACCATGTTAAGTCCTGATTTCTAAACCCAGTAAGGTTAAGGCTGGGAGAGCACGCAAGACCTTCCGGTATAAGTGGACCAACAACCTACTCGGACGCCTAAAACAGGGAGCATGCAATAGAACTGCCAGAACTAATTTTCTAAAATAAAATGAGGAATGTCGTAACCACTCGGAAAAGGCGTCTGTTTTGTGGTCTTCTCTCGACAACAGAATCGTTAAAGCTAATCTCTCAAGTCTCACGATAGATGGTAGAAACGTCAGCAGAGAGAGCAAACTTAAGTATCTGGGAATTATATTTGACAGCAGCCTGTCATTCAAGGACCATGTAGAGAGTGTTATGACAAGATGCCAAAAAGGACTTAGTGCACTAAAGACTATGGCTGCAATTGACATAGAGCTTTTCACACTATATCAGCACCTGATCCTGTCAGTGGTGGATTATGGCCTGGGACTACTTACCGTCTGAAAGGGTCAGATGGACAAACTAGAGCGCATACAGTATGCGGGTCATTCTGGTTTGCACCAGACACACCCCAGTGGCGTGTATGCGTTACATCCTTGTTTTGCCGACTGTTGCAGGTAGGCACAAGGTGCTGCAGGCGAAGTCATATCTCAGGGTAGCTGCAGACACAGACCACCCTTTGCATGAGGCTCTGTGTGCAGTTAAGGGTCAGCTGCTGAAAAGGGAAGTCATGTATGGCTCAGGCAGAAGACACAGACAGGTTTGCATCCTTGAGAACATTAGGCGAGGAAAGGAGTGGGTCAAAGTGCCACCTGAACAGTCAGACCTGTGTAGGGCCATAATCACACTGAGCAGGGAATGCAGAGACGGGCCAGCAGGTGCCACGGAGATGGAAATTCGGCAATTAATTCAAGGTAATGCTCGCTCAGAGGATTTGATCATTTACACAGACGGTTCAGTATCACGAGGCAAAAGAAGTGCTTGGGGCTTTTTAGCAAAAGTTAATGGTCGACGTTTGGTGCATGGCATATGATACAACATCCAGCTTAAGAATGGAGGCGGTCACTACAGCTCTCCGCTGGCTAGAGAACACGACACACACCGTGACTGTAACTGACTCAGAAAGCATGCTTTGCTGCGGAGGACACGGGTGAGGAGTACTGTCTGTATTTTTTCACCGGGTAACGTCGGTGTGTTGGGAAATGGACAGACTGGCTGGCTCTGCACAACTTGGTGGAATACTGATACATCATAAGGCAGATGTGGTTAGGGCTTTGTGGGAGAGCGTGTACAGTTCGGAGGACCAGATGGATCACCAGTCTGGTGAGATTGATGCAGGGGGTAGTGACGAAAGGTTCCGCCAGATGCTCGAGGCTCAAAGCAAAGGCAAGATGGACATTTAATCAGAATGCTACTGGCACCATTAGTATCGGAACTCTTCGCAGGCTGCTGAAGATGGGGAATGCCCCGAGCGGTTCTTGAATCAAATCAGAAAGAAAATGGGCACTCTTCACTAAGCCACTGCTCAAATAGAGCATTACATAAATTAAAAGAACAAATGAAATTTCGCATAAAGTTTATTTCAATAATTTGAAAATACATCCACTCACATCTGTAGTTCTGGAAAGCATTTAACAAGACTTAAAGAAAACACAGAAGAAAAAAAACACACACGCCGCGAAAAGATTCCAAACATTGATCATACAGACATGATATGAGAATGCAGGTTACATGAGAAGCACATCCATGGCTTTCTTACTTATAATGTCAACATAAAGGAATATATATTCAGATTCTGTGGTAGTCACAGTTTAGTAGTAATCAATGTGACTTGTGCTATTTAGAGATGGAGTATCTAAAGATATGTGCTTCCTGTAACATCCCAAATGTGATAAATATACGAACTTTTCAAGTGAAAGATGAACAATCCAAATATTGGTGTAAGCTTTTAGGTGTCACAGTCTTGAGCTCGGAAGTGCATTGTTTAAACGAAGATTCCTGTGGATCGTCACTGAAACTATAGAGTTCCTGCTTTGTGTGACACTCTAAACAGGCAGCTAGCCCTTCTACAGAGACAGACCAAGCCATTCGAGATCAAACCTGGTGCTAGGAGGATCTTCTCCACAAACTTTTGTATCAAAGTAAAAAGCTGAGAAAATGTGCACTGATGTACTGGTATATCAAGATTCAAGAAACAGTAAATTCTGAACATCACACTTGAGGTGGCCAGTTCAAGTACAAATCATTTTTACTATATTTTCAACTGCAACCTGATGTAATCAGAGAAGAGAAACTATTACACCAAACACATGCATATCTTTAAATAACAAAATAGTGCTGCAGTTTGATCATAAATTAGAAGGAAACAAAAGATACTACCTCTTGAACATTAAACATAAAATTATTCTCAAATCAAATCAATGATAGGTTATGGAATCTGACTTGATATCAAACACATAGTGAAACTCCAGGTTGAGGTACTCTACAGATCATTTCAACTTAAATGAACACATATAGAGGATCTCAACAGGTTCACGCACCTCTGAAACTATCTGACCAGTTTTTCAGAAATTATCCAACCAGGTCAAAACAACAATTTGGTCATTTTCAAGCACCCTATCTGACCACAAATGAGTTCACGCTTGCCCAAAAAATGATCTCATTTTGAAAAGATTCAAGTTCTTAAACCCCAGGTTTACAAACAAGTTTCACACACATTCATATTTATCTGATCATGTTCACAATGATCTGACACAACAAATTCACATTTACTTCACCAGGTTCAGCACCCAGAAGTCATTGACACAATCTAACCACAAAACACCATGTATGCACAAACTCCTCATACAGGTTCTGGGGCCCATGGGAGCCAGGTAAACCCAGTACTCCTTAACAAGCAGGGAGTAGAAGGGTAAACAAAGGCTTGCTGAAATCAGATGTCTGGTGCCAAACAAGAGCAGATATAGCAGTCTAGGTATAAACCTAACACCATGGTGTCCACCACATTTCTAAGATCAAAAAAGGGGAAGAAGATATAACACACACAAAAACTGAGTTATGAACTGACATAGCATTCGCAAAGCTCCAGTTCTGATGGTAACAGTATGTCCACCTCACCCCTCCCCTGACAAAAAGAAGGCAACAAATTCTTCTAGTCCAGGTCACTGTCTGTAGCTCTCAGCTAACCACAGCACTCAGAAATGTTTCAATAAGACTCAGGAACAAACAAATATGGCAAGAGAGATTCTCTCAAAAGCCCCAGATTATTTATACATACTGTGTGGCTCTGTTACTTGAAGGTTAGTGATGGCAAATGATTGACATACCAGGGTGTTTTATCCTGGTGGATAGTAAGGAGAAAAAAAAAAAGACAATCCTCATGGCTGTAGCAGTGTGGCCCCAGGTAATTCTCCCAAACACAGCAGGTGCACATATCCACAACAGCTAATCAACCTGCACTGGGGGGACAGCACTGAGATCAAGTACCATACTAGCTTGTGTTTTTGACATGACAACATCACCAAGTTTCCGACTGTCACAAATCAAGCACATTTCAACAAGCAGACAGCATGGGTATTTCTGCACATGAAGCACACAGCAAACAGTCCGTAAAGAAGAAGTACAAGAAACTGCTCTTGGAAAACAAGAGAAAATTTGGCTATTGTCTGCATTTACAGCCTTGAAAAGGACTTGGGGGGGGGGGGGGGGGGGGGAGAGAATCTAGAGCAGCGTGGCACTAGTGCAATCCCCATCCACAGTACAGGCTAGGATTTGTATTTCTGTGCCTGCTTCTGAGAGGATTTCAAGCGTGAGCTTCCTCATAATAGCCCAGTGTTCTAACCAGCCTGTAAAACAAAGTGTCAAAAAATATAATGAATGGCCATGATCTGAAAGTAGAGCCAAAAAAAAAAAAAAAAAAAACATCACAGCTGAGACGAACTACAGCACGCTGGCGAGTCTCAAACTTTGGTATACAAACACAGTATCAACGATGTCCAGAACCAAAATAACTGACCAAACGATGCAATCACTCACGCTGAGCTGAGCAGGACCACCAGGTCAGTGGTCACAAACAAGAGAACAAAAATAATCACAAATTAAATTGGCAGTTGAGAACATAAACTAAATAATAATCATAACAATGGGGAAAAGCAAACTGTAAAAAAACTACACCTTAAATGAAAAACATCAATACACCCTTGCTTGTGAAACACAATAGCTATCAACCTCTAAAAGTAAACTTGCAACAATCTAAACTGATTACACAGAAAGTGATCACAGCTTTGAGAAAAATCACCTCTCGTAAGCCAAGCCTTCTGAAGAAGCACCGGGGATAGTTGCATGTGTGTGTGAGCGCGCATGCATGCACACACATCACAGTGTTGGTGTTCATTGAGAAACTCTGTGGCAGAGCTGTTTGCCTCATGAACTAAGTTTAAAGGTTCATATTGGATTCAGTTTGCCAGAGCTTTGGAGACCGTGCTTTATGTGACACTCAGTTCAGCAGGACTAGCCAGTCTGTGTACAGATACAGGATAATCTAAGTGCAGAGAAACCTGTTGTGGAATCACAAAAAGTGATCTAGCAGTAAGCATTCCCTTGGCAGTAGTGATCCCTAGGAGTTTCTCCATAACACACAAAAGGCAGTTTGCAAAATGTTACTGGGCAAAAAAGAGGTAAATTAATGTATATATGTGTGTAAATATATACCTGAATAGAAAACATCACTTAAAAACATTCTACAGGCAACGGAGTCAACAGTTGTAAATCATGTGTGGGATGACAGCAAACACCAGGTACAGATAATAAACAAACTGTTTCTGGGCAACGCCTAACCGAACCAGTTCCCGATGTGCACTGGATGCCACAGCTAGAAGTGGCATAAGAACAACACAATAACTGCACATATCACAAAACGTACCGCTGACACTACCAAGTTCCAGCATGGCCAAACATTTCTGTCACCATCATGTGGCCTTTTGTTTCGGGGACTCGCCGGGCCACATTTGGTCTCAGGCCCCATTTCACGGGCTGATAAAACACACTGCCTCTTAACAAGCATGTCTCAAACAGCCACTATTTAAGGGTTTCGTAAAACCGGATGTGTTGGGTTGAAAGGTGCAGATTTTGCAGCCAAGCTGAACATTATGACAATGTGCCAACTGCCATTTAAAGGATGGATGCAGAAGAAGATCCTGGGATGTATCAAGTTCCTATAATCTAAACCCCTGACTGCACTTCCTCCTGTTTTGTGTATAAATTAAAGTTGAAATGTGGGAGTGGGGGCACGAACATAAAAATAAGATATAAATGAACATTTCGACTAGTCTTTATCAAGAATTAATATAAGAAGAATCCTAAGCGCCAGCCTCCAAATTAGGTTCTCTTTGGCAACAGTTCTAACTACTTCCATTGCATCACAGATCTGTTTCCATGTTGATCCCCAACAAATGTGGTGGCTGGCGTTTAGGCTAGGTCATCTTGTTTCACTTAACAAAGATCAGCAACAATACTGGACTGTATTTGTACCCGAATCCCTCTAATGTTGAACCTGCTCTCACTCACAGCCCGTGTTTACTGTTATGAGTTGGATTATCTTCACAGCACTCCAGACACATCCATAGGCGCTCAGATTCCCCTCTCCATCAACGGCGTGCGGTTAATTGTACCAGTCCTATGTTGGTTAACAAGCTTCTGATGCTTGGCTGTGCCGATCTGCGTATTCTTAGTAGTGATGTGGACATGTTGCTTCCAAAATCCCCAGAACATCCTATCTCTCTAAGAGTAATGACAATGTCTGCGTGATCCATTTGCTGGCCATCTTCAATTTATGCAGCACCTGCCAGTCTATCAGCGCTCTCATTAGCAACATCGCCTGCATGCCCTATGACGAATATGAAAGTTACTGCACACACAGCAGAATTTTGCAACGACTTAAGCTACTGTCTGCGTAACCAGCCTGCCTCGACCCGCCGGACCATGCTTAAAGAATCACTCAGCACACACACGGGAATAGTCCTGTGATCCCAGCCTGTGTCACTGCCATCACCTCCATCGTCATGCTACTAGTGGTCATGAAGAAGGCACCGCTGGCTTCTTGAACAGTTTTGCCTGAGCTATTTATTGAGTACATTTCTAGACATCAGCTCGACTACATCCAGTTTGCAAGACAACTTGCCAGCAGCAGGTTTTATAATCACCAATCATTATCATTCAGCAGGTTATCTGCAGGATGTCCCTCCTTTCATATTCTCTTGGAATGACACTCAGCTCCTTACCATTCCCCTCAACTTCACACATGCTCAAGTGTATTAGTGCCTCCAACATCCTCTACCCACCCAAGTGCTGGTACATTCCATCCTTCAAAGAACCAAATCTCCCTCTACTATTCCTTCTAAACCAATAAAAGTTGATACATAGCATCAGGCAGAATCCACAGAATTTAGCCAGGCATCATTATATTTATGAAAACAAAAGTCACAAGAATATGAGATTTGGGCTGCGGCAGTTGACACACATTGAGCTATGACAAATTTACTAATGCTACTCAAGCTAGCAACCTAACTGTTCCCCTCATGTCCTAAATAATGATCTTGTAAAACAATGTATCTGACACAACAAATGCAGGATATTTATACAACATCAGCAACAGTTATATCAGTCTTATATGAAGTAATGAAAGCAACAACCCTATTTACAATTCAGGATATCAGACTTATCATTCACAACTACCCCTTAACCAAGCAGATCCATTCATTGCCCATCTACAAGTAGAACAATTTTATATGTAGTATTCACATTCAACACTGAATTCCCTAGTCAACGGAATAAAATTGAAAAGCACAGCATCCAAAATATAAATCATTACCGCTTACATCTGAGAGAGTTTCTGAATCAATGTACACAGAAGAATACAGGAACAACACTCTCCTGAAAACCAAAAAGTCTGATTATAGAATGTGCTGAAAAGCAGCTAGAGTGATAATAAATGAAAGTGTAAAGGAAGGGTCAATACTGATAGCAGGCAAACCTGTTGGTTCTTATTAGCAACTGTTGTCTTTCTAGATGACTGTGTTGTATTCCGTTACAGGGAGGTAAGGAGTCGCATTTCAAGGTGATGATTAGTAGGAATATCTTGCATGAAGTTCTACAAGTGCATCACTTTCATGACCAATGTTGCCATTATAGTATCTGATGGGTTCCTTCCCAAATGCCCAGCTCTTAACTTGTCTGCAGTCATCTTCTTCTCTGCCCCCAATCCTGTCCTGATTTCCTCCTTGCCACAATCCACAGCATCTGGTTCTCATGGTCTGGACAGCAGTGACAACAGGCCAGCTCCTGCACTGGTGACAACAGGCCAGCTCAGAAATTGCACTGACCTGAGAAGCTTTAAATAGCCACAACCTGACCAGAAAATCAGACAACATGTAACCAGGAAACCACCACCCAACTTCCATATATTCAAACAAATATTTCTAAGAGCATATTCTATACCAGAGACTAGCATGTGTTATGGTCTTCTTGTTTTATGCTTTGGTATATGCACTTTTCAAATATTCACAAAAATATTATAATGCATCCCCACAACTGTTGGTTCATCATGAAATATGCTTTCAACAGAACCGATTCATGAGAGCCACTAGCGTCTTTGCACTTCACACTGATGCTTGAAATATTCTGTCAATAACTAACATTCACATAAAAGCGTAGTTACCATTTATGTATAATTACAATGACCCACACATCTGTAACGGATAGAAATATGTGATGTGCACTGTTTATCAATGATCACTGCATATCAATGATCACTGCACAATTCAGAGTTACAAGTATTACTTATGGCAGTTCCCTCATCAAGAACTGCAGATATATACAGACCACATGAACAGGAATCCACAACTGTAATTTGCACAGCCAGCCTTACACTACTATTCCTCAAATGAATAATATAATTCCTAATAAACACTCTCTGTAGAGGCACACACAGACACTTCTTAGATATAACTCTCATTAGCCGGACAAGCAGACTTCTCAAGCAGAGAATAAAAACATTTTATGAGCATCATATAAGAACACTGGGAAGCCACCGTGGTCTAGCAGCTAGACGCTCGCCTGTGGATCGGAAGGTCGTGGGTTTGGGTCCTGACAGGTTCCTGACTTTTTTCTTCTTTAAAAAAAATGACCTAGGTTTCAAAGTTCACCCAGCCTTGAGCGGGTACCAGGTACAGTGCTGGGAAGTAAAGGCGGCCGGCTTGATGCTGACCACATCCACCAAGTTCCGTTTGGTCTATAAAAAATAGGCCTAGTCCTAAATAGCCAATATGCCTGAAGGTGTGGAAAAGGGGACTTTACTTGTCTCAGGTCGTGTGGACGTTGATAGTAATGAAAGAGCTGACAGATTGGCTGGCTAGCTCTGCAGATGGCCCGCCTTTGAATTGTGCTTAAGCATTATGAATGCCCTTTAGAAAGAACAGCTAGAGAACTTTAGGGCTGGTGCATTTAGATTACTGAGAGAGAGAGACAGAGAGATCTAGGAATAAAGATCAGTACAGCCAAGCACAAGACGGACACCAGATTGATGAGAATCTTGTCTGCCAGCATCAAACCTGCACTATTGACTGCAGATATATACTTCAAGGAGGGATCAGAGTGCCTATGGGCATATCTGGAGAACCATCAGGATAAGCCAAATGGTAACTCACAACTCACAGAATATTGACCAAAAAGCCAATTCTGAAACAATGCAATGTGTCAGAGTTATTCAAGCAGAATTAAACAGCACTTCTGTAGTCCAACCAGTGATGGCAGAAACAGCAGTATGTCTGTCTTTATGATTCTTTCCATGTAGGGTTCTGGCCCCACTGTGCATCTGTGTGAGAGGTGAGGAAGCAACAGTCTGTTTACAAATAAACCACCTCTGTAAAATGTATATGCACACGAAACTCAGGTTCTGAGACACTTTTAAGAGTGCACAAGTGGATGAACACCCAGAAGTGTCCGTCAGAGTTTACAGCCAGTGAACATGAAACAGATGATCTGTAATTATTTGCCAAGCTTTCATCATGTTAGTACAACCAACACACACATTCACACACGCACAGCATGTTCTTGATCCATTGTACATCAGGCAACTAATCAGCTTGTACTACATAGGCTGACAACACAAACTTCGTACAGAGACAATGTCAGCTGTGGTATGCGAAGTGTATATTTCTGACATGTTGCAACATAATGGCCAGTCTGTTGGCATGATGACACAGAGGTCTGGGTTCAATCCCTTAAGTGGCCAGATAATTTTCCCGACCAGCAGGATTCTCGGGTGGATCCAGTATCATAGAAATGTGTCTCGATTTCTTTAAATCCCTGGGACAAACAGGAAGAAGACAGACAACCCAACCTCCCATGTCAGGGCCGAGAATGTGTGACGGTCTTAAACCTCCAACAGCAGCATCTCCTATGGAATACCACTTCTTCTTCTTCATCGCATTCACTGGCTGTAAATTTCTTGTTGTTCATCCAATTCTAGATTTTCGTTCTTTTTCCAGAGCTTGAGTTTTGCGTGCACATTGGTTTTATTGATCTGTCTTATTTGTATGCAGACTGTTGGTCCCTTGCCTCTCAGGCAGATGCAGCCAACCTCGAAAGAAGTATCCCTAATTAACTGCCTTGCACGCATGCTTGTTAGGGAATCAGTGGGTCTATTCCCCTGACACAGGGCTCCACACCCTCTATGTGGATGAGACACCCACCTAACTGGTCACCTGGTAAAGAAGACTAAACAGAAAAATAACAGGTTTTGCCTAAAAATCCTACATAACTTTTCAACCACTGTATGTTTTTGCCAACAACATTAGCGTACTCAGCTCAACAGACATCACTATAAACTACCTATATACAGAATACATCCTTTCCAGATTCACACAGTAATGTGCAACCCTCTCAAGGCAAAAAAAAAAAATCTAATTTAAAAATGTTGTTTCTCTGACGGCCTAATAACCTATCACCAAACAGTCATCAGGTTACAGCCCAAATAACTAACCCACCAACAGCTGAAGAAGACAGAATGCTTGTTAAACATATTGTTATGTTCACTTCTGACCCACCAGTCAACCTTCTGCCTGCTCGTCCTTAACTCTGCTCTGCTAACACAAGAATCATGTCCTTTAGTATCACCAAAATATTGTCTGCCTATAAAAGAACACCTAAAAGCCTCCAAAAACCAAGTATTAAACATGTTTCACAGGAGCCAAATATTTTTGAATTACAAAGGCAGCATTTCTAAAGGAATTTTAAACACCTGTAATAAACACTCTCATGGTGGTCTTTGTAAGTGGACACACAACACATTTAAAACAAAAAATTTACTTTTCTCTTCTCTTTCACATACAGGCACTCCCACCATCTCATCCTTAAGGCCCATGTTTGGGTTGTAGGGGTCTTATAATGAAAGCTTGTGTGTGAAATTTGTCTTAGACACAGTGTGGAACGTTATCAGTGGAGATTTTTCTCTGAAGTAAGTGAACACAAACTATGACTAGAAAGACTAACAAAGTAAAGGCAAGGATGTGCACAAACACACTCAAACATGTTGACACTGGTTTTTTTTTCTTCCTTCCTTTATAAATGAATTAATAAAAGAACAAGAATAATAATAATAAACCCAAACAAATAAATGAGAAGGTTGCACAAAAGGAAATCAGGTGTTTCAACCAAACTGTATCAACCAATAGAACAGGCATCATAAATCATAACAGGGGATTGAGTGGTCTCAAGGTACGGTGTTCACCTCGAATGCTGGAGGTCTCAGGTTCAAGCCCTGGTGAAGGCTAGGATTTTTTCACGTGAACTTCTAGTAATTTCCCTTGATCTCTGGATAGTAAGATTGGACGCACGTGTGTACTGCTGCGCACGTTAAAAAAATCCTTGGCAGTTCGAAAAGAGCAGCCTAACGGCGCTGCCCTGGCAAAATTTAGAGTAAAAAATCTACCTAAAGTATTTCAGGATCCTCGCCAGTGCAATGGAGTTCGTGCACAGCACTAAGATTCTTCAGACTCAGACTCGAATTAGAAGTAAAAGGGAGCGCTTATGGATTACACCCTTATGCCAAGATGTTTATTCACTGATTAAACATAAAACCATAACAATTTCTACTTCCTAGTTGTGTTGATTGACTTCTAGATTTCAGCTCAAATGCTGCCATCCTATTCTCAATAGTACTGTCAATGCTTGTCCTTGAACTTTATCCTGAAGCTTTACAACAGATAGGATGTCATGACCTGCACAAAGCTAGCAATTTATGGATAACTGAGTCCTGGTGCATGCTGACTGCTCCCTAATAAGCACACTGTAAAAGGCAGGCATCTGCCGAAATCAGGTTTGCTGGGTCGAAAGGCGCAGATTTCACGGCTTAGCTGTAAACCACACCACATCATATTAACTGCCCTTTTGAGGGGGAACACTAAAGATATTTCAGCTATGAGTACTTTTGTGTGGCCTGTATATGTTTACTTCATCTTGAATACAAAACATCTGATCTGTTTCTCCACATTCTACGTATATAATCTCGTTACAATCCAACACTCATACAATACCATGAAAATCAAACAGGCCATTCACCATTAATAAACCAAAATTATATTTAAAAAAAAAATAAACACATTAAACAACCAACCAGTTGGCAGGCTTGATTGTAAAGAAACTTTAACATAATCTTCCTCCATACCAATACACACCCACAATACAATACAATGCAAAACAAACTTGCTGTTCACAATTCACGAAATAGGAATATTAAAAAAAAATATATTTATTTATTAAAACAAATATTCAGCAACAACAGATTCCTTAGTAGACTTGGATGTTGAGAAACTAAACAGCATGTCCACAGCAATATACGCAATATAATTTTCAAATTGTAATTCTGGAATCTTTCACCACACACATGCCAGCTAGTCAATAAAATGGTGTTTAAAAATACTGAATGCACAGAGATTAGTCGGCATCTATGGTTTAGGGGCTGTGAATGTTGTTTTGCTATCCTGACATAATGGACACAAGTCATGCAGGCGATTTTTCAGCAGATGACTTTGCCTGGATGTCGACAGCATTGTAAGCATTATACCATTCAGAAAATAATGGCAGACTAGTGAAAGTAAACCTGCCTAGAATAACCACAGACAACCAAGAAATGCTACCCAATGGTTTGCTGAAGTCAGACTCCTGGTAAATTTTCACAATTATTGTTGAGAGATGTGATTACATTGAAATAATTTCAGTTTTTTAAATTATTCCTTTCCTGTGTGGGTTCAGGGCACCATTTGGAAAGCAGGCGGATAAGAACAGACCCCAAGAAGCATGTCGTAGACAGCTAAAAACTGGGCATTTTATGAAAACAGATGTGCTGGGCTAAAAGGTGGAGACACCCCCCCACCTTACCCCGTTCACAGGAGCAGCCGTCATGCACTGGCTAACAACTGCCCTTGGCCATTAGTTTAAATCCTCACTGGGCAGATTCCTAACAAGGTGTGGACAAGCGTTTTCTTATACTTCACTACCTAATGGCTCTTGCTGACTTTCAACAGCTAACAACAACACAGGAAATGGAACTGTAGGCACTTCTTAGAGTTTTAAATATTACCCTGTCTCCATTTCCTTCTTTTCTCTATCAATAATATTAACTGTTGCACAGCAGACAGCAGCCAGGTGAGACATTCTGAGGCTGTTCATTAAACAAAGTGCTAAAAGGTGTACAACGCTTCCCTAAATCAGAATTCTTCATTTCCACATGGAATGGGGGAAAACTGGAATGATTCCGCCAAAATCAAAATAGTTGGCAGGTCAGCAACAACAAATAAAGTTGACAATTCATAATAGAACTACTTTCTCACAGACTATTTCTTTAAACAGGCAACACTTAATGGGAAGAAAAGTGAAATCACAGAAACCTGACATTTCTGTCTATCTTTATCCTAACACTTCAGCAAACAAGAGGAAAAAAAAACAACATGAACATTATCATCAAAACATCATGAAGATTATTAAAAGGCATTAAAATCAAGAGGGACAAAATTTCAATAAAATAAATTCATCCTAACCTCCGCTCATGGGGAACGGAACAACAGACCCTTCTCATGGCTCTTGCACAGAGTGATCGCTCATAGGGAACAACAGACCGTTCTCATGGCTCTTGCACAGAGTGATCGCTCATAGGGAACAACAGACCCTTCTCATGGCTCTTGCATAGAGTGATCGCTCTTAGGGAACAACAGACCGTTCTCATGGCTCTTGCACAGAGTGATCGCTCATAGGGAACAACAGACCGTTCTCATGGCTCTTGCACAGAGTGATCGCTCATAGGGAACAACAGACCGTTCTCATGACTCTTGCACAGAGTGATCGCTCATAGGGAACAACAGACCGTTCTCATGGCTCTTGCACAGAGTGATGAGAGTAACACTGTAGAAAAGATGGGTAAATCACAACACAATATTCCCAAAAAATAGCAGTAGCCACGTATCCAGTACTGCCAACCTTTCTTGTGGAGACGCCATGAAGAACCATAGATAATATTTGAATAACACTCTTGCTTTTCAAACTAATAAAACAGAAAGATCTAATAAAACAGACCTGGGAAGTAACGGCGGACAGTGTGATGTAAATCACACCACTTATCGAGTGCCACTCAGTATCTGAAAGGATGATTCTAGCATTGTATACTCAGTCTGGCAATGGTGTGTAAAACAGCCCTTTATATTTTTGTTTTACTTGGGATCTTTCTCCACACACCTTATACTACAGTTTTCCCCAACTTAACTGGTTTCCCATTAACACATGCTTTCTTCACAAGTTAATACATGATTCAGTAGATACAAGGAACTGCTAATGGTTAACCATTTGGTTTACAATTTCATTCCTATTTTTGTTAATGCAGCAACTGGCGGACTTGACCACTGAAAGGTTTTAACTTACAATTTGAATGCCTATTTGGACAATTAAATAATTACTGTGTGCACGTAACATTCCCACACATTTCTGTGCATGTAACTTTCCCACACAGTTCTGTGCATGCAACTCCACTTCACAATCCCATGTTTTTTATCTCCACCACAATTCTGTGCATGTAATGACACTAAAAAAATGGCACACGTGCAGAACAATTAGTGCAAATATTGGACACTCTTGCAGAAGATGTTTTGACATATTTTACCGATTTCTCAGCTACATTCATTAATCTGTCTCTTATCTTTAGCTTCTTGAACAAGTGGTTGGTTATTTCAGCCTGTTATTCATGTGCAGTCTAAATATCACTGTTATTTTTCTCCTGTCAAGTCAGCAGTACACATGATCTTTCTGGTGACACATATGCTCAAATTCAATATTGGTTTTATAAGTGTAGCTTTCAAAACTCTACTGATATATCAGTAGATAAAGAGATAAAGGCAGCTGCAGCCATCTGGGTGAAGTGTTAAAGGTTTCACAGTCTAGGTCAGGGCATAGAAGGTAGCATGGTCAGTTCCCCTCCTTGTTGCCTTTCTTCTCCTGATAATCCCCTTAAAACTGTCTGGTCCCCAATTTCATGAGGTTTGGTTGGTCTTACAGCTGCAGTGGTTGGACCAATAACCCTGCCTTTAGGGAAGTTCAATAATGCCTGGGTAATTACACTAACCGCTACTCCATGTTTACTCATATATAAGTGATAATATGGGGAATACATGAAATCTTAACTACGGCAGTAATAAAAAATAAACCTCAACAGAAGTAATCCGACACAAACAACAGAAAATATCGGCCCTCAATTTGTCTCTTGCCGGCTTTAAAGGATTAAGGAAATCACCACAGTAGATTAACAACATCAGAGACCTCAAATAACTTCAGCTAAATAAAAAAACTCTTGGCTTCAGTGTCACCAACATATTCTACGAAAGCCCTAGAATGAGTGGGACAAATAAATACACCTTTACAGCATCCACCAATCATTATGGTGTTATGAAAATCAATATCACCTGAAAGCCCACTTGAAATTTCACTCTGAAATCCATTATTTCAAGCATTTTTAAACCTTTTTATTTCACAAGTGTTTTCTAAGAAGTGAACAGTGCTAGATTCTTCAAACCTCACCCGGCTGATGACATGATTCAGGTCTCACTGACTGTCTTTGCTTTAAATAATAATGATCACTGACTTAGAACAGAGATTGAGCGAAGTCAACAATGTAGATGAAATATATGAATGTACCTCAATGGTCACATTTCTGAGTAACAACAAAAGCACGGAAGCTGCGGTGGGTTTTGCTGATGATGCTCATAAATCTGAACTAAATATAAGCAATGAATGACAGTTTGCATAATGTCAGTTTACACTTGCATTCATGAAGATTCCCGTAACTGAGTGGAGGATGTAGATTTGACGTTGACTATTCCATGTGTGTGATTATTTCACACTGGTGGATAAGTACAGTGGAATTACGAAACTGTGTTCTTGTCGAAATGGCAGGCAAGGATCTAGTCTTGATTTAGGGTGGCAAAAGCAGTGGATCCTAAAAAAAGAAAAAAAAGAAAAACAGCAGTTAGAATACCTGCACAAAATTCAATTAAAATTCTGCAACACATTTTCATTTTCTTTCTTATTCATTCTTTCAATATTTTTCTGCCCCCCCCCTCCCCAAAAAAACCTGCTAAATTAACTTACTGTAAGTTATTTTTTTCAGTTTCCTTTGTCCCACACAAGTGTTAACTGATTTATGCAGGCTATTATCTCTACATCCTTTGCTTTATACAATTACAACATTAATTATACTGCTCTCCAAGTTGTTTTTTGAAAATCTCGTCTCATTAACTTATACTGCTTATTAGGTTGTTATTTCAACCATCTCTGTTGTCACATTACCTTATACTGCTCTCTAAGTTGTTATTTCAACCATCCCTGTTGTCACATTAACTTATACTGCTCATTAGGTTGTTATTTCAACCATCCCTGTTGTCACATCAGCTTATACTGCTCTCTAAGTTGTTATTTCAACCATCCCTGTTGTCACATTAACTTATACTGCTCATTAGGTTGTTATTTCAACCATCCCTGTTGTCACATCAGCTTATACTGCTCTCTAAGTTGTTATTTCAACCATCCCTGTTGTCACATTAACTTATACTGCTCATTAGGTTATTTCAACCACCCCTGTTGTCACATTAACTCTCTAAGTTGTTATTTCAACCATCCCTGTTGTCACACTAACTTATACTGCTCTCTAAGTTGTTATTTCAACCATCCCTGTTGTCACACTAACTCAAACTGCTCTCCAAGTCATCTGAACATCTCTGTTGCCATATTAACTTATACTGCTCTCTAAGTTATTATTTCCACATCTCTGTTTCACATTACCTTATACTGCTCTCCAAGTTTTTTCAAAAATTTTTTTGGAGTTCAGGTTTAGAAAAGAAGTCTTCCACGACTTCATCCGTACTAGGCACACAGGGCTAGACCTATATTTTATAGACCATTTGGCATGTGATGAGGTCAATATCATGCTGGTCGACTTTACTTCCCAGGACTTTACCTGGTACCCATTTAAGGCTGGGTCAACCTGGCAGAAAAGGTCATTTTTAAAAGAAGTCCATTAGAATCTGAACCCAGAATCTTCAGACTGCAGGTTGTGTCATTAAGGGATTCTGAGTCAATTTTCAACATATTCTGTTGTCCCACACTAGTCAATCAGAGGACTGTATTAGTACGTGTAATGGAACAGGACACTCACCTCCTGTGTCACTGACATCCAGCCACTCTGAAAAAACACAAACAAAAGCGAATGTAACATCATACAATGTTGTTTCTGCAAACATAATATTTACTTCTAACCTCTTTGGTCGTCCATAAAAAGGTGGCTGGCAAGTTGTGTTGAAGTTTTACAGTTATGGCTGTGGTATTTGTGCCTTGCAGCGCAACAGCTTGTAGGACTTCAGCCAACCCTTAATTATTTATTCACCTTTTAGGACATACTTGTTATGGGGGAGTAGGGGATGTTCCCCTCTGTTTATTTATTGTTATGGGGGAGTAGGGGATGTTCCCCTCTGTTTATTTATTGTTATGGGGGAGTAGGGGAGGTTCCCCCTCTGTTTATTTATTGTTATGGGGGAGTAGGGGATGTTCCCCTCTGTTTATTTATTGTTATGGGGGAGTAGGGGAGGTTCCCCCTCTGTTTATTTATTGTTATGGGGGAGTAGGGGATGTTCCCCTCTGTTTATTTATTGTTATGGGGGAGTGGGGGAGGTTCCCCTCTGTTTATTTATTGTTATGGGGGAGTAGGGGAGGTTCCCCCTCTGTTTATTTATTGTTATGGGGGAGTAGGGGAGGTTCCCCCTCTGTTTATTTATTGTTATGGGGGAGTAGGGGAGGTTCCCCCTCTGTTTATTTATTGTTATGGGGGAGTAGGGGAGGTTCCCCTCTGTTTATTTATTGTTATGGGGGAGTAGGTCTATCTTCCTTCCCATATATGGTCCCCTGGAACCCACACAAGGAATTTCAATAACAGATTTTCTCCACAAATGAAATGTTTAGAGAAACACAACACACATTACCTAGAAATAACAAAATAAAAAACTGAAACTGACCAAAAAAATTCCCCCCCCCCCCCCCCAACTGCTTATCACAAAATGATACCAGATGGTGCCAGATTTGATACTGACTTCATCTATCAAATGCTGATAGGTCTATTCAAATCTGGGGTTAGCACCACATGTCCAACTGTGTGGAGAAAACATCCTCTTGTTTGTACCACTGCTGGCGGTACTTAAAAGGTTTCTGAAAGAGCCTGGTGCTCAAAGGCCAGTACCGTTGTTTAGGTAGTGCAGATGGTAAGATTTATATTTCACTTGCAACATATACAGTCAGGACACATTACCTGTGCTCTAAAGAAAGTCAGGATTAACTACCAAATAAGTCATAACAGGAGGCTGAAGAGGTTTACTCAAGAAACACCAGATATGACAGACAGGAATAATCATACCATAATGGAAAAACAAAGGCAGTAAGGAAAACTGCAATAATTACAGAGGGATATCAGCACTGAGCTGTACATCGGTTGGATGGAGAGAGCTTGAAATCAGTGGCAAACCACATCCCTGAATGATTTCATGCACAACTGGGTGGAGATCCTGCATCAAGATCAGCCAAGAAGAGAGAGCCCAATTCTTCAACAGGACATCATTTGTTTGACTCTGGACATGTAGCTGATAAAGACTGTGCCTCCAGGATTATTTACCACACACTAAACAAATGTTTGCTAAAAGCGATCAAGCTCTCCTATGTTAGTAAACAGAAAGATCAGGTGATCAATTTGAAGTTACCATGGTAATCATGTGACTGATTTTGAATTTCAGAAAGACAGATGTACAGAAACCCAAAAATGTGGTTTATGAACTCCAGTAAGAAAAGGATTCATTTTGTGTTTCGTTATATGTTGATTTAACTCTGTAGTAAAGCACCTGACGGGATACATAAAAAAAATGCCAGGCAATCAAATGTGCAATATGTTGTTTCTGTGCCATTATTTAAATAAGACCAAGACCAATACTGGAAGAAGAACAATCAGAAAGCCAGATGGGAATCAGAAGGAATAGCAGCTGCAATATTTAAGTGAAGACAATGTATAGAAATAGCATATGGAGTATAATGAGACCTACAAAATCGCTTTTTAGACCCGAAAAAGCTTTTGACAGAGTAGAAAGAGATATGTTCTGGGACTGCTAAAAGAGATCTGGAATTCAACATCTTACTGAAATTTGCAAGAGTTTATATTAATCAAGTAGAATGTGCACACACACACACAAACACCAAGTACATTAACAACTTTTGGGTGTAAATTTAGGAGTATAGCAGGGATAGATGCTATCTCCCCTACTTTTTATTATGTACAGGCACAATACATGTGTATGCACAGATGCAGAAAGTGAAGATGGAAATAGTATTTCAGAAGAGATAGCAGACTTGAAACACACATGTGGATTTAAATAGCTAGAGTCAATTTCCACATAACAAGGAAAAATTAACATAGAAATCAACACTTAATGTGCAAAAGCAAATAAAGTACTGGGGCAACTAACATTACTTTTGACACACAGAAAAATACCTCTGCCTACTAAGATAAATCAAAAAACTATTATTTTTTTACCAACTTTATGCTACCAGCGTACTACAACTGAGCATAAAATCATAAACGAAGAGATTTGCTGTTTTAGAAGATCTGCAAGAGAAACGAGAAAATAAAATTTAAAATTAAGAGATCGGAAGAATATCAGGACTGAAAGCAGTTATACAGGTCATTAAAGACTAACAGATAAGGTGGTCTGGCCACCTGATGAGAATGCCCTGGTACCAAATGTCGCAGACAGCCATGCTAATGAAATATAATAAAAACAGAGCATGGGAAAGGCCATAAAAAAAAAGTTGAAATGACATGTCAAGATAAAATGACAGTATCAAGGACAGCCTTCAAGAAATGACGCTCAATGTAAACAATGCATTAAAAAGAGCACACGGAAGATGCTCACACATCTCCCCAACCTTCTGTTGAGGTCACGAGAGGAACTGGAGAAGAAGAGGTCTTGATGCTGGCTCCATCATGCAGACAATTCAAAGAAAACAGCCATTAACTATGAACAAGTCTAAAAATGAAACACAAACTCAGTCAACCAAGGTGAAGAAAGGAGGAAAGATGCAGAAGGTGGTGGCAGACAGGATGACCTGGACTAAGTTGTATGACTGCCTATGCTTCCATGTCAGACAAAGGGTAGGAGATAAAGGAGAAAACAAATCCTTGGCTTATCAGGGATCAGAACCCAGATCTCTTATTGCAAGACCAGTGTTTTAACTTTTTGATCTCCCACTGCTTTTAATTTTCATGAGTCACCCAGGTAAACACAGGAGACCAAGCAAATGTTTGAATAGTATGAACAAACAGTAGTTAAACTTCAGCATGTGAAGAGCTATATGCAGCCAGCCATGATGTAGAGAAGGGAATCATTTACAATTAGTAGACTAGTGAGAAACTACAAGGAATCTGCTAAAATGCCGTTTTATTTAAAGAAGACATGCGAGTTGGTGAGAAATTGTAAGGTATCCGTTGAGATGTATTTTTATTATCGAAGACATGCGAGTTGGTGAGAAACTACAAGGAATCTGCTAAAATGCTGTTTTATTTAAAGAAGACATGCGAGTTGGTGAGAAATTGTAAGGTATCCGTTGAGATGTATTTTTATTATCGAAGACATGCGAGTTGGTGAGAAATTACAAGGAATCTGCTGAGATGTGGTTTTATTATCGAAGACATGCGAGTTGGTGAGAAATTACAAGGAATCTGCTGAGATGTGGTATTATAGAAGACTGATGAGAGAGTTACAAATACAGATTTAATGGTTTGAAAGAAGTGACTCACAAATAAAACTGGTGATCTAAATCAATCTGTGAGCACATGATGAGAAGGTGTAAACTGGAGTACTGTACAGCAACAGGAACGTTGGAGGGGAAGAAAGGCAGGGGCAGAGAAAGAGAGAAGATGTTAGAAAGCTAAGCATCATGTTATAAAAAATGATTGGCAGTTCAATATGACGAAAATCTGTGAGCTGACATAATGGTCAATGCCACATGACATGGACTTTCAGTGCAACTGTTCTTAAACTCCTGGTGGAATGTGGTTCCACATCACCCACTGAGTGCCCACTGGTGTGCAAAAGGGAGTCTATAAACCAATAGCATAAACAATAAAAGGCTCTGCATTTTTTTTTAAACCTGACTTTTTCTCCACTCTTTCAGTTTCAGGGAGGACAAGTCTACATTTTCAGCAGAAGTCGCTTTATTAAATAATACATTTCTGAATATGAAGAGGTTACAATTATATGTAATACCGCAAGACAGAAGGAGTCAAATTGAAAAGTGGAAGCAGAGTGGATTTGTGTAGTACCAGAAGATAAAGTGACAACTGGGGTGGACCGTATGTATCACCAGTAGTCAAAGTGACAACTGGAGCAGACTGGATTCATGTAGCACCAGTAGTTAAAGTGACCACTGGGGCGGACTGGATTCATGTAGCACCAGTAGTTAAAGTGACAACTGGGGTGAACTGGATTCATGTAGTACCAGGAGTTGAAGTGACAACTGGGGCAGAATGGATGTATGTAGCACCAGGAGTTAAAGTGACAACTGGGGCAGAATGGATGTATGTAGCACCAGGAGTTGAAGTGACAACTGAGGCAGAGTGGATGTATGTAGCACCAGGAGTTAAAGTGACAACTGGGGCAGAGTGGATGTATGAGGGCCAGGAGTTAAAGTGACAACTGGGGTGGACTGGATTCAAGTAGCACCAGGAGTTAAAGTGGAATGGAGTGGATTTATGTAGAAGCAGGAGCAGAACTGTTAAGAAACAACTCACTTTTCCTAAGCAAGCTGACAGCCTCTGCAGAGCCATCTTTACTAGTCTGTGAAATGCTGTTCAGCACAAACATCAGTGTTCCACATCCTGTAGTTGGTTTGATCTTTCCACCGTAGACAATGGGTATAACATCTGCTGGTGCTGCAAACTGGGGCTGCTTTTGTGAAACTGCCTCTATCGTTGGTGGAAGTGTCAATGTTTTGTTTTTATCCACTGTACTTTCTATGCCTACAGCTTCTTTACCTGAAGGTGGCTTCATATTGTCGGCAGTAAGTTTATCAGTGCTGCATTCTGTGCAGCTGGGAGATTTGACAGTCTCTGGAATTGACTGGTGTCTGGAAGGCAATAAAGAGGTAGAGCTGCTGGTGTTGCTTCTGTCTCCGGGGACTGCCACCACTTTTGGTGGAAGCGGTGGTGGTGGATGGTTGGGCGAATATATCACATCTGTGGGGTTTGCTCGTACGAGAGCCACACAGGAGGTCCCTGCCGGTACCTGAGGCATTAACTGACTGACTTGAGCCTGGGGCCCATTGGGCATACCAGAAAGTAGATTACTGATCTGCCTGGGCAGGCTCACTGAATTCGGCGTTGCTATTCTGTGATTTGTCAGTGCCTCTGGCTTCAGCTTTGAAAGACTAGTCCTATTGGAAGAAGCTAAATTTGTTACAGTGTTCTCACTACTATTACTAATACTAGAACTGGCATTCTGATCCTGCAGTCTCACACTGTCTCCTGCAGTGCTGGATGGAAGAATCAACCCATTACACAGTCCCTGTATGTGCAGACCTTTTGGCACTAGATTACTATTATCACCATATGGAGAGGAAGATTGAAAGAGTTTATGGTCAGATGAAATCAAAGCAGCACTGTCTGTAGGAGGAATGTGAGCTTGGCTTGTTGGACACACTTGTACAAATAAACCAGCAGCTGTGTCAGATAATGACATGGCTGCTAACTGTGGTTTTGACAGCTGATGACACTGACTCGCAGACTGACTAGCTGGCTCACACACGGACTCATAACTAGAGTCAAAGCCAAAGGTTATTCCCAGATTTTGCGGAGACGAACTAAACCGCTTGTCCAGAAAAATAACAGACTTTGTGCTAATTGCAGTCTTTTTAGTGGCTTGTGGGTTAGATGCCAATTTGTCTTTACAGGATGAGGTGTTGACAATGCTGTCTACAACAGGAACGGGCACTACTGATGAAACCGTTGCTGCATCTTGATGTATTTCATTCTTAGCTGTGCTGGGATCTGGAACTGTGAGGTGTGAGGCTACCTTCTGCTCTCCACTAGAGGATCCAATGGCAGTGCCTGTAGGTCTACTATGTTGACAAGCCTCAGTACTGAAAACTTCCTGAGGACAGGAATTATTACTCTGAGGTGATGTATTCTCCGATGAAATTTTCTGGACTGGTGCTCTGGTAGCTGTATGCACTGGGCCTGAACTGTGTTTTGGTTTGTGAGAAACAAGGTTCTCCTGCTGCTGTACTGAACCATCCTGCATGTCTAAGTCCGACTGCAAGCTGCTTGTGCTCACGCTGTTGTTAAGGACTTCAGCTGGCATTGGTGGTGGAGGTGTGATGGTATCTGAAGAATTAGCCCTGGCAGATGTGACAGCATCCCTGCTAAGCACCTCCTGACTGCCACATTGGCGACTGCACTGGGCAACACTCGACTTCTCTTTCTCAGTCTTATCCTCAGGGCCTGAGCCAATGGAGTGACGGCGCTCCCGTGGACTACCTTTCCATACGGTTGCTTTTCTATCGGACATACCTACTGTACTTGAAGGAGACTGTGGTGACATGATGTCAATGCTGCTGCCAGGTGTGTGGGTCACACTGCTGCTGACACTGCTGTTCTGTGACCCGCTGGCCACACCCGACTCAGAACTGGGACTGTTGGTCAAGTCATTTCTGCGAGGAGCTGCAGCTATTCTGGCATAGGACATTTGGTAAATCGGAGACACATTCCCACCAATCCTGGTCCTATGAGCATCAGGCAAAGATTTTGCAGATTCTTTGTCACTGTCGTAAGTTTTGTTGTCTATAAAATCAGCACTGAGGTCCCCACAGGAGTTTCGTCTGTTATCGGTGTGCGGTGTCAGAGGACCATGACCCAGCAGCACTGGGAAGGCTGATGGACTCAAATCTCGAGATGACTGAGCCTGGTCTGTGACTGGCAGAGAACGGCTGTTACCAACAATCCCCACCGTTGCAGGCAGAGTGGGTGTTACTGGACGAGGGCGGGGGATGTTCCGCTGCGTGTAACCACTGATGTTGTGTACATGGTACATACCAGTGGAAGAATATTTGGCAGAGGCCACACTGAAGTCCTTTCCACCAAGCCTCTTCTTTCGTTTCTTCACCTCAGTAAAAGAATCTTCCTTCCGACTTTCTGATAGCATTTCTGTATCACTGGAGCTATGGAAGCTGTAGATATTTTCAGTGTGCACAGATGTAATTAGTAACGAATCTTTCATGTCTAAACTCTCCTTAGATTTCACCATATTTACTTTTAAACTCAGAGGACCATTCTCCTTTGTAGGCCCTTGTTTATCCTTCCTGCTTTTAGTTTTTACAGACTTCTTGATCAGTATTTTATTTTTCTCTATTACGCTTCTCTCAATAAAATCTTCTGCCTTTGAATGAGAATCATTATTATCTGCTTCATCTGAGCTAGATTTCCGAATATTTTCAGAGCTGTCACTCTGGGGCTGTTTGTCATCTCTGCTTGAAATCACAATTTCCGTCGACGGTATATTCAGACAATCGTGAAACTCATCAATGTTTTTGTCAAAAATATCTTCAGAAGAATCAGCTCTGGGAATAACCTGAGTTTCTCCTTGTGGCTTCACAGAACTATTGCCCATTGCATCCAGACCAGCTCCTCCAGTGGCTGCTACAGCCACAGATTCCACGGAGTTTGAGCCATCCTCAGCTGTAGAAAATAAAAAAAAATATTTTAAAGAAAACAATCTTTTAAAATACAAGCTCTGAACTGTTTGTACACAGTTTGAAGACTTACTGTCTTTCCAGATGACACTCTCATTATACTATAGGAAGTCACGCAAGTCACAGCCCATGGTGATGGTGAGTGTCACTAGCAAGAGCAGCTAATGTGAAGACAATCTGGCACAATAAGGGCACGAGAGGTATCATCTTTGCCACTGCATGTACATTACACCTGTCTTCTTAGATGTTCGGCTGTCGCAATCTATCTGCAATGCTGACAATCCCAACTCCCACATATGGTAACGAATGGTTACATTTTAGCACCCTTTTCACTATGCAGAAGCTATAGTCAACATGCAGACCAACTTACATGCCAAGACACTTTGTACCCATTTCCAGACTGTAGTCCTGTACCAGAGCCCGAGTGCCGTATGCACATCTGTTTTACACATCCCACTCATCTGTACACAGACTGTTGGTTTCTTGCTCCTCTGGCAGAGGCACTCCAACTTCGAAGGAAGCTTTCAATTCTACTCTAACGATATTATTTTGGGTAAGCACTAAGGTCTATTCTTGTTTTCGTTATTACAGGACCCCAGAACCCACATGGGAGTTGTCAATCAATAGTGTCTAACTGCAGCCAGGCTGTGGCTAGATGTTTGCCTGTAGGCTTAAACATCTTCAAATCAGCATCGAGACATATTTATATAACACATCTGAGCTCCTGGCGGATCAAATTAGTCTACATCTGAGCTCCTGGCGGATCAAATTAGTCTAAAACGAGTATCAGGATATGTCTTAGGAAGTAAAGGTAGCTGTCATAATGCCGACGGTACAGTTTCAGCAACCTGTGTCTGAAGAACCAATCACATGAAAAAAAGGGGCCTATGATTTAACAACTTTCACTGAGCACATATCCCCCAACTCAGCTGACAGTGAAACACCTACAACTTGAAGAGGCTACATTACTTATCTACACATGACCTTGGCCAGTCAGTTTATTTCCCAATAATTCTATGCTCTATTTATTGTCTTGTGTTAATAATTTCATTCACTTGTGGTTCAATAGGGAACATCCCTAATCTGGTTTTGTTTCTGAGTGGAGGGAATACTGTTTTTTTTAAATGACCCATTCTTCACATACAGATTGGTGTATGTTGCTCTTTAAATACAAAAAGAGACTAATATTACACAAACGCACAAACAGAAACTTGAAAAATTCAAATAAATTATTAAAAAGAAAAAACTGAAGGCTGGCCTACACGCAATAAAGATTGCTCTAAAAATGTTTCGCTGGGCCATGCTTTCCGCAGTCACCTTCCCCCAACCCACTTTAAGAAAAATGGGTCTGGCCATTATGCCATCACGACTCACTGTCCAGCCTCCCAGTATAAAAGAAAGCAGGGAAATAGTTTTTTCCCCCCAAAATTCATTCTTCAGAGTCTCAAACAAAATAAACAGGCTCTCAAGGGAAATAACTCAAATGAATGTTAATGGTTAGTGACTGTGGGGTTAGTTGGAGGCAGGATGGCAGCCAGAATAACGTGGCAATTTCACAAGACACACACAGATTTTCTGTTGAACAGCTGAGATCAGTTACCAACTAACCATGTAGCATTATTAGTTACGCAAGTCAGCCTTAAACTGTTGACTGATTCTGCTCATGTTCACAGTTCATGAAAGAAAAAGGAAAAAATAAGCCGCTCACAGCCTATCAAGGCCACTTTTGCGCATACAAGACATAAAAGGGTTGAAGTAACCTTTTTGTTCACAGACAGACACTTCATATCATCACGCGAGATTTGTTGGCCTTTCATTCATGAGCGGTGGCCTTTCCCACACGCTGCACTATCTTCTAGGGGATTTAGCCTAAGCATTTGTTCCTGTGAGTCGCCATCTCTACATATCAGGACTGCAGTATATGTATATGTATCTCACTCTACCCCTTGTTTCTCACCTTTACCGCTCTCTGCATGCATCGCGCATTTGTTCGAGGCAACTAGGCTGCACATACTCGTGGGACCTAGGCTGCACACACTCGTGGGACCTAGGGTGCCTACACTAGTGGGGCCTAAGCTGCCTACATTCATGAACGTAGGCTGCACTCTAGTTGCAGGATGTAGGCTGAGGGTGTGGGGTAGGGGCTAGGGCCAGTTCTAGTTGTTTTGGAGTCGGTAAAATCGCTCCAACTTGGAAAACAGAATGCTTAGATTGTTGACAATAACATAATGTGGCACCCGTGCGAAAGGTCACCGCTTACGAATGGAAGGTCAAGAAATCTTGGGCGATGATGTGAAGTGATTGCAGACTAAAACGTGACTTCTAACCATAAAAGATAAATAATACAGGAGTCACAGATTCAGAGAGCAGATGAGAGAAAGTGAACATACCTCCTGCTGTGTCTTCTAATGCAATAGTCCCATTGAGATGGTGGTCTTTCTTTCTGCTTCGCTCTGGTTTCTTCTTCACCAACCTGCCTTCAGCTTTAGATGCAGAAGCAGCTCCACCTTCAACATAATCCAGAATGTCTTTAATGTCACTAAAGTCCTTATGATCTTCATACGCTTCTGCCGGTGTCCATTTTTGTCTTTCAAGCTTCAGGCGCTTGCGCTCCTTCTTGCGGTCAAGTGCGTGTGCTTCTGTGAGAGAGGAGGTGTAAGACTGAGGAATGGCTGCTGCCAGACTACCTAATGCTGCATTCTCTGATTTGCCTCGTGGCAGCTGACGCATCTGTGGGTTGCTTGCTATGTCAGAAATTCTTGGGTTTCCATTTATATCCACAAGGCCAGATACTTCTGGCTTATCAGTGTCATCTGTGAAGAGATGGAAGTCAAGGTTAGGCTCTAGTCTGTTAGGAAAATAAAAATTTGTCTAATTCTTAACAACATTGTACTTCTAAAAATGTACACTAAAGAAGAATTTATATTATAACTGTCTGTGTGGGCTCGTGGGTGGACTAAACAAGCATGTCATTAAAGGTGACTAGAAAGGGTTTGTTGAAATCACAAGTATTGGGCAGAAAGGTACAGATATCACAGCCTTGGATAGGTCGGCATCGAGCGATCCAACTTTTCACACAATGACACGGGGATATTCCGCAATCTCGCTCATACCGCGTGTTGTATATTTCACCATGCTAGAGCCTTTAACACTACTATAACATTTAGATACTGGGTATAACACACAACCCCCCCCCCCCCCTAGAGAGTGACAAAACGTTGTCACAGGCCGCCTCTTTCTCGGAAATAAAAAACGTAAATACCAGACAGCGACACCCCTAACCTCGACCACGGTAGACTAGTCCAACCAACTCATCAATGGAGTTGACCTACAAGGTGGTGTGCAAACGGAAAACGTCGTAAAAATAACCGACCAATCCGTTCGGACAGGCCCTGTAACGTGGTATAAGCGCTAGAGGAACACAAGTTTTTATAAGGAGTAGAAAATTATAGGGAAGAGAAAAAGTTGGTAAGAAACAACAATTAGTTTATGTTAGCTTTACAAAATCGATCACAATAAACAAACAAAGACGTTGCGGCGATTAGCCTTCATCAGCACATAAAGGACAACACAGTACACATACACAAATATGCTCTAACTATAAAGTGACTACATAGGACTCTAATGAATAAAATAAACGATACTCATCTAGTGTCCCTGGCGAAAAAAACTTCGTTCAAATGAAACGACGGTCAGCCTATATACCTCCAACGCGCAAGTAGGGGCAAAAAAAAGGGGACGGGCTGGACGCCAACAGCGTACACTAGGTGTCTAAGGAGGGAGGGAGGGGTTGGCCTATAGGGCGTAACCGGGGTTGGGTTGTGGGGATGACCTTAGTCCATCCGCGTGGAATAAAAGTGGTGCCTGTGCTTGCAAACAAATATCGACAGACAGACAGCTAGATAGATAGATAGATAGATAGATAGATAGATAGATAGATAGATAGATAGATAGGTAGGTAGGTAGGTAGGTAGGTAGGTAGGTAGGTAGGTAGGTAGGTAGGTAGGTAGGTAGGTAGGTAGGTAGGTAGGTAGGTAGATAGATAGATAGATAGATAGATAGATAGATAGATAGATAGATAGATAGATAGATAGATAGATAGATAGATAGATAGATAGATAGATAGATAGATAGATAGATAGATAGATAGATAGATAGATAGATAGATAGATAGATAAATGCTCCTCTCTTACAGTCAGCTATCAAATAGAGACAGTAAGGATGCTTGTTGTACAAAAGTAATCAGTCGAGCTCGAGAGTAAGACTGGTAACAACCAGAGTATAAGGGAGCGATGAAGGGATAGATGGGAAAACAGCATGTGTGGATGGTGGTGTGGATAGGCGAGTGTGTCCTGGATAGATGGGTGGGTAGATGAATGGATGGAATGGTGGATGACTGTATTAGTTGATGAATGGAATGGTAGATGGATGGATGGGTGGGTAGATGAATGGATGGAATGATGGATGACTGTATTAGTGGATGAATGGTATCGTAGATGGATGGATTGATCGATCAAATATGAGATGAGGTAAAAACATGAGTCTAGTAACACAGTGCTTCTCTCTTACTGTCCGCTATAAAATAGAGACAGTAAGGGTGATTTTTATACAAAGTATTGGTAGAGCCCAAGTGTAAGGCTGGTAACAGCCAGAATGGAAGGAAGCGGTAAAAAATAGCATTAAGTGGATGGTGAGACAAATGGTGTGGGTAGATGAATGGGCGGGACGATGGTTACGTTCGTAGATGGATGCAATGGTAGATGGATGGATGGATCTGCCTATATGTGTGCTGATAAATTGAAATAGGTTTGTTGCTTTGTTATAGTATCCAGAAGCCATGAGTTGTTAATCCTTAGGCTCGGTATTATGGATATCGCAACCCTTCGGCCTTGATTCCATTTTAAATACCGTAAGGCTAGGAGAAATGTGGCTTTTATGCCTACTCCCGGACCACATGGAGTTCGTCACCCGCTCACCGCGCAATCCGGTTTAGCCAACTACGCTAGAGAGCCGGGCATTTAAACAGGTCCAAACAAGGGTCTCATACTGTGATGCTTCTCTCTTACTGTCATCAAGCAAGTAAAGACAGTAAGGGTGATTGTTTTTTAAAAGTATCAATCGAGCCCACGCGCAACAACATCGTGTTGCCTGAGATACCTGCTGAGTAGGTAGCCGAGATTAGTGATGGATTGTATCGGGTATGTGTGCAAAGAAACGTGGGGAGCGATGAATGGATGGACACATCGAATAATAGGCTGAGTTGATTGGGATGAATGAATGATATGATATATGAGTGGACGAGAGGATGGATGGGTAGATGGAAGGATATATAGATGGATGGGTCTGAATGTATGTTAATCTGACATCGCGTGAACCAGGGTCTAGTGATGCAGTGCTTCTATCTGACTGTCAGATGTCACACAGAGACAGTAAGGATGACTGTTATACCCAATATCTGTCGAGTCAGAAGTGCATACCCCCAATGTGTACACATACTTACCCTCTCGGTAGTCAAAACGAGATATGTACACTGAATAGGAGGAGTGCGTTCCAACACTATCACGAAGTTGTTCCACATTAGGACAGTGCCTCCATATGTAACGAGGAAAAATGAATGGATGAATGAAAGTTTGTATGGATAGGGGAGAGAGAAAAGAGAAGAAGATAGAGAACGAGAGAGAGGGGGGAAGGTAGGGGAGAAACAAAACAGAAAGGGGGAGAGGCAGGGGAGAAGAGTAAGGAGAGGGAAGACCAGAGAAAACTTGGTATATACCTAGAGAGAGAGAGAGAGAGAGAGAGAGAGGGGAGGGAGAGTGAGAGAGAGAGTGAGTGAGAGAGAGAGAGAGAGAGAGAGAGAGAGAGAGAGAGAGAGAGAGAGAGAGAGAGAGAGAGAGAGAGAGAGAGACTAGTATCCAAGTAAATTCTGTAGTGTCAAGCAACCAGCAACATCATCTGTCGAGACCTAGGGGATAACCCTCATGCTATGTAACTGGAATATCATGACAGTCAGAAACTAACGTGGGATGGGCGTGGGTGTAGTGGGGAGGGGGAGGGGATAAGGGTGCGTTACCGGGACACTGGTAATTTATACGAAGCTATGTTGGGTGTTAAGGCCTAGTGGGGAGAGGTTACCCATCAAATATATAAGTCGGTTTTCCAAAGTTTTCCGATGTCGATCGTCAGACGAGCAGGATCTGATGGCCGTGACCTGAATGTCAGCGGTCCCCCGATGGTCACCGCTGTTGAAATGAGTGGAAACTGGCCTGGCTGTTTGGTTAGTGATGTCATGAAGGTGCTGGCGAAACCTGTCGGCTAAGCGAAGACCGGTTTCCCCAATGTACTTGATGTTGCACCGTTTGCAGATTATAGCATAGATGACGTTCCTACTAGTGCAGGTGAATTCCTCTTTTATGCTAAAAGTGCCTTTCGGAAAAGTCACATCTGAAGTATTCAGCACGTATGGGCAGGTGTTGCACTGAGATCTAAGGCAAGCCTTAGTGCCCGGATGAGTTGGGGCGGGTCCCCGTACTCTGCTGTGTACCAGTAAATCTCTGAGGTTGCGGTCCCGCTTATATGCCAGTAGAGGTGTCTCTGAAAACACAGCGTTGGTTACTGGGTCCGCTCGGAGAATAGACATATGGCGGAATAGGATGTTCTTGATAGCAATAGAGGAACACAAGCGCGTTTTACTACTTATACAAAACAAAGCAAAATTATAATATTAGCCAGACGCGTTAAACACAACCAAACATAATCAGTGCAGCAAAAGTTCATTTTATCAGACCGGCTTCAGGTCGAGCCAGCCTAAAACAGGTAATTACCAGGAAATGTCAGGGGAAGTAAATTCTTGTGAGCATGACGTTCACCACATCGCCCATAAAATATCGATTGGTCTAAATAGAATATGGGTTAGCACTTTCCCGATTCGTCCATGGCTTGAAAACGGCACTTAGCTGCCTATATATATATATATATATATATATATATATATATATATATATATATATATATATATATATATATATATATATATATATATATATATATGTGTATATATAACCTATTACAAGGACCCGGGCTGGGAAAATAGAAACGGGGACAAACCGCAAAACCCTGACATATTCTAAACGCCGTTAGCCTCCTACACACAGGAGATCCGGCATATCTTTGCAAGTTGAAAGTTCACATCAACAAACGTGCACAAGGTAATGTTGCACAATCTAATGCCGCAAAAGTGTCTACGATTGCCGGGTTAGCGTAAACATACAAGGAGAGAGAGAGGGGGAGGGAGGGAGAGAGAGAGGGGGGGGTTGAGGGAGGGAGGGAGGGAGAGAGAGAGAGAGATAGAGAGAGAGAGAGAGAGAGAGAGAGAGAGAGAGAGAGAGAGAGAGAGAGAGAGAGAGTACAAATTAAACCCTCCTGGCAGTCCAAAGGCTTCACACACATGGGCAAGTTTAAGTAGCTTCTTCTTCTTCGTTCACCGGCTGTGAATTCCGGCGGAAGGTCCCGGTTAATTGTCCACTTGAACTTTTGGCTTTTACCTGGACCTGAGTTTTGCGTGTACAACCGTTTTACTGGCTTTTGCCATTCTCTGCCTCACGGGCAGATGGACTTCGAGGGAAGACGTCAGGCCTATATCTAGGATTACTGTGACCATTGTTTTGTGTGGGTCGAGATGTTACATTATTTGTGTGGTGTCCCCTTTTTTTCCTTTCTCCACAGGTGTGCCCCCAGAGTGCCCCCTTTGGGGCAGCCCTGTGTGGTACGGTTAGCCATCAAGGGAAGGCAGGGGCAGATCATGGGCATTCCCCGCCATTCAAGGAGTCTTCCATAAATGCAGAGCCGACACATAACGCTCTGGTTCTGGGCTCACCCAAGGAATCGTCACGACCTGCACATAACTGCTTAACCTCAAAACCGTATTAGGCTTCCCGCTCGACACGGGCTGCGCCCTCTGGAGATCAGCGGGGAGCAGCCCGTGGGTTCTGGACTTTTGTGACCACACGAATAGGTACAGTCTTTTTCATCACACGATTGTCATCTTTAGCATACTGTTAGCACGACAGAATGGAGAATCCTGCGTCAGGTATGTCTTTATCTGTTTGGTCCCAACACTCGGGCGAGTGGGATCTCGGGATGTGGACATTTGGACTTTTCCTAGTCAATACGATTTATGATGGTCGGATTTTGTGTGCCGTAGGATCTATTTTTGTCGGACATTTGGGCTTAACCAGCCGATGGATGGTTGCTGTCTTGGTGTACCTCAGCGCAGTGGCGACGACACTGAAGGTTGACAGATGATGTGCATTGGTAGAATCTTGCTGCGAAAGGCCACCCACAGGAGATGTTACTCGTCTGTGCTGCGGGTAAATCTCTATGTCAAGGGTTGAATCTCAGCAGCACAATGTTCTCTTCACTCCACAAACTTTTAACCGGTGGTTGTCATTTTAGTTGTACGTTTGGCAAGCACTTTACTCATGTATCTAATGAGTTTTAATAATCTTTCACTCATGCTGTTGGGGGAGGGGGGGGGGCGGCTGCTGAGAGCCACAAGGACACTACATTTCTTGGGGGCCGCCAACTCCGAGATCCCCTGACAGCTCTGCTAATGCTCATTTGATACATTATCCGTGGCGCACGAAGAGGACGCGCTGCAGGAGTCTTGTGTGGGGTTCCGTAAAACAAGAACAGTGCACGACTGGCGCCCGAGTGCACGACTGGCGCCCGAGTGACGTACGGAGTAACTCCTTATACACATCACGTTGGACTTAACTTTACCTCACGCCTGTGACAGAAATCATCGCGCCACTTTAAGTAACTGTAGCTGATGTGTAAAATGTACCGAACACACGGGTTATATGTAGAAATACCGGACACATGTATAGCAAGCTACACAGCAATCTATCTCAAAACGATCAATATAAAATCCATAGCTAGAGGGAAAAAAAGGGGGGGGGGGGTGTGTGTGTGTGCGGTACAAAAATGTGATTTCCTTTTTTATTTTTATTTACCAAGTGAGCATAAGCCCACCACTAAATCTTTGCCAAATTGCCCGTGATTGGTTCCAGCTAATCAGTTCTATATGGAAAGCCTGACATGTCTAAAGCCAAACCAATCAGGTCATATCTGACGACATCATCATGTGCCCTGCCACTGGCATAGGCGATCATGCATCTTCACAGATCACGATTCCTGGTTGCCTGGAACAGCTTTGTTGACGACAGAGATCTTCTTTCATTAGCTTCTTCCAACCAATCGTTGTTAGTTACTCTGGTCGGCCAAGGTATTTCTAATATTCGTCTTAGAAACCACATCTATGTTGCTTCCAAATTCTTCTTAATGCTTTTATTCCTGTTTTCTCTGTAATTTCCCCTCAAAAATACTTCATTAAATAGAGAGAAATGGTCTGGGGATAAGACATATCCGTGTCTTACTCCTTGCTTTATCTGTCCAAAATGACCCAATCTGTTTTCCACTTTAATTGCTGCTACTTGGTTCCACTAAACGTTTTTAATTTTTCTGAGATCTTTCACCTCTACAATGATGTCTTACAATATTTTTATCATCTCCTCGTGGTTAAATACATTTAAGACAGTTTATTAATTTAGTCAGTTCGAATGTCACACACAAGGTAGGCTACTGCACTTAGTCACACATGGAGCCACCATGGCGAACTTGTCAAGCTGTTTGCCTCAAGCTCTGAAGTCCGTGGGTTCGTTCCACGCTGCGTCGTTCAGTTCACTAATGCAATTTTACGGAGATTTGTAAGGATCGTGACCGGAGCTACGGAGTTCGGGCTTTATGTGAGCCATATGGGATAAAACCCGGTGCAACGAAGTCGATCCTCCCGACTTTAACTTAGTTAAACCTGACGATATACAATGGTAGGTTACAGCATTACTATTTTTAAATCTGACGATCTACAATGGTGGATTACACTATTACTACACATATTTAAACCTGACGATATACAGTAAAAGGTTAGATAATTGCTACTCTTAGTTAAATCTGATGATATACAATGGTAGGTTACAACATTACTACACATAGTTAAACCTGACGATACACAGTAAAATGTTAGATCGTTGCTACTCTTAGTTAAATCTGATGATATACAATGGTAGGTTACAGAGTTACTGCTCTTAGTAACATCTCAAGGCACAGACGATAAGTTAGTGTTACTAATGTTAGCCTGCATTTGACGACCTTGTTATAGTTAGTATTACTATTCACTGTTACCCTCGTGAATCCAGACAACACATGGGCATTGCTGGGCTGGGACTGAAACTGGTGGCCCCAAAGCCTATTCTTTAACATCAGACCTAGCCACGATCAACTGTCAGGGGGGGGGGGGGGGGGGAAGACAAAATAAATATATATTCCGCAGCACTAGGTTGATCAGATGCCTGCCTAGGTCAAAAGAGATGTCGCCAAACACGATCACTATACCGGTAGCCAAAGAAGAATAGTAAACCAACATAGAACTCATATGTTATCAGTCGCCACACGCTGGGGGATATACTGTAGATGGGACTTATGGACTTGTCCGAAGTGCAATGAGGATAATCTTTCGATGAACAAATTACTACTGCCTACCCTTCTCAGATAAACTGCCTAGCCATCTCAAATACTTAAGACTTGAAAACACTTGTTAGATGTCAACTGTAATAAGACTTTATGTAGTGCTGAAACACAGTTAGGTCAGCAAAATCTTTCTGCAGATCATCTTGAGGAGAATCGAGAATAAATTAGAATATGAATTTATTACACGACGCACACGCAGGTTTTAGACGGGGTAGAGGAACAAGAAACAACTTTTTCAAAATTAGAATCCTCCTAGAGACCTGTAGAGAATACAAGATAGATCTTCATATCTGTTTCATAGACTACAGCAAGACATTTGACTGTGTGCAACACAATAATGTGGCATATAATGAGAAGTATGGGATTTCCAAAACATCTGGCGCACTTAATTGAATCTCTTTACCATGAACTACAACCAGCAGCCAGAGTAGCTGGTGAAACATCGGAGTGGTCTGAAGTGCAGAAAATAGCTGGACAGGACTGCATTCTTTCTCCGTCCCTTTTTAATATATATATATATATATGCTTAAAAATGTTATGAGAAAGGCAATTAGCGATGAGGCCTGTGAGAGCTTTGTTCCATTAAAAATTGGAGGTATTCCTATCCTAGGACTAAAGATATGCAGACGACACAGTTCTACTTTCCAGTAGTGTACAAGATTTAAAAAAAAAAATTATCTCTGGCCGTCAAAAAGCACAGCGAGAAAGTGAATCTTTGTCTGTATTTGGAAAACAAATAATGCCCCCAGTAAATACAGCACATAAACCACACATCACAATCGAAAATGAAGAAGTAGAAAATCATCACATATTTATAATTCATGGGCTCTTTAGTGAACAACAGTGGGGACTGCTCGAAAGAAGTCAGAAGAAGACTCGCATTAGTAATGTAGAAATTAAACAGCATGAAGAACCTATGGCAAAGCACCTGTAAATCAGTTAAAGCAAAAAATCTTGAGATCATGCATTTTTCCTGTGGCAAATTACGGCTCTGAGTCCTGGAGTCTTTTTCAGTCACTGAAGAAACAGACTGGAGCTTTTCAATTAAAATGTTACAGACAAATTATCAGAATACCATGGATCAAGAATAACAAAAAGTATTGATACTCTACACGAGTTAGAACATCAAGGACAACTGGCTCATAAACAACGTCCTGTCCCGAAAGTTGAAGTAATTTGATCACATTAAACGACATGGTGGCTTGGAAAAGACGGTGATGGAAGGTGTAGTTTGTGGAAAGCGAGGCAGGGGTCGACCTCCGCGAACATGGACACTGAGGAGGCATTAGCACTGAAAGCTCCTGGGGCTTTAGAGGTGGCTAAAAAAAAGGGATATTTGCAGGCGTACCGTGAAGAAAAGACGTTCTGTAAAGGACCTGCTGGCACTCTTCAGAATAACAGTCCCAGATTATCGAGGTTAAAAACATACCCTAACAGGGCCTCAATGATAGGTAAAATTAGGACTTACTTCCGGCAAACATGGCAGGCTCCGACACAAATTAGCGATTGATGGTCTTTAACTATTACTGGTAAGTGTGTGGCTCATTTCTATATTTTGGTTAAATAACCAATTGAGGCCCAGTTAGGGTATGTATTAAACCTAGATAATTTGGGACCGTTATTCAGAGGAGTGCCGACTCGCTGACTGATGATGATACTGCTGCTGCCCAACAGATGATGATGGTAGTAGGAAGTGTCCCTCCATCGAGATAAAGATTGTTAAAGGCGCTATATACGGAGCGACATATAAGAGAAAGATCACTACTTGGCACGGGGCCCAGTGGCCGGTGTACACAGAACGCCGGATCAATAGAATGTTTCCCCCCTTGTTTCTTAGATAAGGAATCTGATGCGTCGTAATTTCTGTCTGCCGGGAATTGACCGCGTCGCCGTAAACACAGCCACGGCCATGATGGAGAAAAACAAGTGTGTAGCCAGTCACTCTGTCAGTCATAGGGGCAAACATCAGGTTATCACCAGATACTATATCATGCATGTATCCCATTATCATTACGGTAGCTGCAGACAAAACATGGCCTACACACAGAGACATTCATTTGGTTATGACACCCACTGGGTGGGCTCAGTGCGCTGCCCATTACTAGAGCAGGATTTTTTGTGTAGACTATACCTTGCCTTGTTTTGCGAGGGGCAAAATCCACGTCCAACCAGCATCCTCGAAGGGGCAGCTTTTGGTTATAATTATGACTTAGGTTATTTGCGCCATACACAATGTTTTAACCCTGCGCCTTACCAAGTAGTAGTGAAAAGTGTAAATGCGATCAAAGGATAGACAGACCCAAATACTGTCCAGACCGAAGACGAAGTCGTCTCTACTGGCCAGCCAATGGGTGACCCGGTCGCTGATGTCACGTGTTGTGTAAATAATAACGAAAAAGACCAAATTTACTGAAGCGCTATAGATACAGACCATGTTCCTCAACAACCCTGTATTTTATGCGTAGGTGGGAAAACCTCCAGTACTGCCTTTAGTGGGTAGGGGAGGAGTGGGGGTGTCAAACGTCTATTTCACAGGGGTAGCCTAAGACCGTAAAAAACGAATATTCACTGAAGTTATTAAGAAGCTGAATATGAGCAACTGTATTATTGGGTCGCGGCATTAGGAACTAGAGAACCACTGTTCTAACACAAGACTCGCTCAAACATGCCCACTGTGGTTTTTTTTTTTTACACTAGCAAACTGCCAAGCTGTCCAACATTCTGAAAACCACCCCGGGTGATTTGCACACTGTGTCACTAACGTGAAAACGTTGAAAAGCTATGGTCTGCGGTGTGGGACGGCCGCGTACACCGATAGGTACAGGTAAAACCTACCACTCATCAGAGATATCCTCACGACTGTTAGTTCATGAAAGCAGGAAAACAAAAACGCCTCGTCACTACCAGCCAAGTTCTGTCACGTGTGATCGTGTCAGATAACACGACATGTTTACCTCTGCACCAGCAAGTCTGCTTAAAGTTACCACTTGTAGAAACAACATGTTTATCAGTCAGCTTTTAAAAACATTGACTTTTTAACGGACTGCGGGCTACTTCATAACCGCCCAGGCCCTCAATATTTAACCTTATGGTTGAACTGGGCTTACTGGGACCTGTACACGAAGGATGAGATCACTGAGCTGTGAATTTTCAGTAATGTATTCCTGGAGGGTACAAAGTACAACAACCGACGCACACATCCTATGACCACATCGGCTGCTGCTGTTACCACCAACTGTATGCGTTTAAATAATGTATAAAGACCATGAGACTACACGCAGCAAACATTCACCATTGCAGTCCGTTTCAAACGCCGTACCCAACTTTAAAAATCTGCAACTCAATAATCGCTAGGTGTAAATTGTTAAAAATCCACTCTATACACACTTATTTCCATCATTATCAATCAATATTTGTTAATTTGTGTATTATACTTTCGTGGCCTCAATGATTTCCCAGCTACTTAATTTTTTGTATCTTTATAGGGTCAGGTATGATCTTGCGATACATCCTTGCATTGCCGACTTTTGCAGATAGGCTAAAGGTGCTGTAGGCTAAGTCATCACTCAGAGTAGCCTCGGCAAGAAACACCTTCTGTATGAAGCTTTGGCTGCAAGTAAGGGTCAGAGGCTGAAAAGGGGAAAAATCGTGGATGGCTCAAGCAGAAAACACAATAAGACATGTATGCATGCTGGAGAACATTGGGCGAGGAGAGGAGTTGGTCAGAGCACCAGCGAAAAAATCTAACTTCTGTAGGGTTATGATCACACTGGGCCGGGAGTGCAGAGAGTGGCCAGTGGGTGCTATGGAGGTTGAAGTCAAGCAGTTGATGCAGCATAATTCCCGCCCCCAAGTGATCTGATTATCTATACAGATGGTTCGGTGTTGAGAGAAAAGAGAAGTGCCTGGGGGTTCGTAGCGAAAGCCAATGGAAAATCTTTAGTGCAAGACAGCCTAGCATACGACACCACATCTAGCATGTGAATGAAGGTGGAAGCGGTAACTGCAACTCTACTGTGGCTAGCGAACAAGATGCATACACATGTCGTAATAGATTCTGAAAGCATGCTGAGAAAGGTGAAGACAGGGATGCACTGAGCAGAGTGGCAAGCCACACTGGAAAGGTCGCGGGTAGTGAGCATACCTCAGATCCTTTCTCCAGGCCATGCTGGATGGTTGGTAATGAACAGGCAGACAGATTGGCTCGATCTGCACCACTGGGTGGTGAACTGATACATGTCAAGGCAGATGCTGTCAAGGCCCTTTGGAAACAAGCAATAGAATCAGTATAGAAAGAAGTTTATTATAGCCCAGAGAGTTTGAGGTACCTGGGTGTAATCAGAGGGTCTGGCCGGCTCACTACACTAAGAGGAAAGGCAAGACGGATATATAACCAAATTGTGACCGGTACCAACAGTATTGGAACTCTGCGCTGGCTGCTGCAGAAGAGAAGCATGCATGGGAATGCCCCTAGTGCTGTGATGTCAATTCTTGACTCAACTCATGTATAATCTTGTAACAAATGTAGTTCTGAAAAAGTTCCGCACTGCCCAAAAAGTCACGATCACCAAGTCTATATGGGCTTGATTCTGATTTGGTTGATGACCTAAGCAAGGAGATCAAACAGGCTGAAGAGCCTGTAAAGGACCAGCCGAAAGAAACAAATCTAAACTACTGGTGCAGTATTGACTGTACCAGTGCGCCGCGGGAATCTAGTGTCTAGCGGCGCGAACACTGCGTGCAAGCCGCATTACTCACAGCCACGTGGACAGTAGGTAATCAATACATGTGTGGTGTGTGTGTCTACACACCAGCAAAAACAATCATCGCCCGCCTCCGCAATGCAGGTTGGCTACAGTACACAAGTGCTACCCTGCATGTGGGGCCCTATATCTTTTACACTGGAGGACTTTTGTACTTATTTAAAATATAAATATTCATTCCAACAGGGGAATCGAACCCTATGACTCGAGGATCATGAAACTTTAAACCTATTCACGAATCTCTAGGCCACATATGTAAAGAAACAGACTCTAACTCAAATAAGTAGCCTAAATAGAGGAAGACTTGTTGAGCTAGTGCAGACAGTGAAAAAGGAAAAAAAAAAATCAAGACATTATTTCGGAGAAAGTTTTTATAAATTAGCAAAACAATAATTGGTTGTGGCAAGTGTCAAGACTACCACTAGACAGGGCAATAGAGAATGCCCTGTCAGACACAATGGAAGCAGTACTAGAGGTAGACCATGCAAGCCATGGGTAGACGGAATACCTACACATACCAAGGCTCGCACCCCATGCCTCGTCACAACCTGATGCTGAGGCAGACTAGAACCACGGGTTCTTTTGTTGACTTCAGGCAGGTCAAAATATTCTCTGATTTATGTGGGCTTCATTTTCAAGGAGCTTTCTTGTATCAAGCCTTTTAAAGTCGCCTCTTCTGTGTTTTTTTCTTCTTCCTCACCAGGTGTAAACCAACGGTGGAAAGTTCTGGTTGTTCGTTCACTCCTAGACAAGTCTTGCTCTAGAACTTGGGTTGTGTGTGCATATCCGTGGGACAGATCTGGTTTATTTATATGCAAGCCGTTAGTTCGACTCCCCAGCAGATGCATTCCGACTTCAAAGGAAGCATCGTTAATTACTCGACTTGCAAGTAATGCTAGTTGTGAGTCATTGGGTATTCTCTTCTATGCCCCCTCCATCCAGGTAAACGCCTGTTACATCAGCTTGTTTTTTTCCCATCGGCACGAAACGTTTGCTTGCTACCTGTTTGACTTTCTTTCTTGAGATTCGGTGAAACTTTATTGTCTTCAGTGAAGACCTACTCTTAAAAGAGTAGGCCTTGGTTCGGCCACTGCTGAAAATTGGTTCACTGAGATTAAAGTGATTTAATTAGACATTGGTGACAAATGTGATTATTTTGTCTCTAGCTAAATAAAGCTTGTAATAAACATGAAACACGCGCAGCCGAGTCTACACAGCACACATAACATTACAAATAGCGGAGGTCACAAACCAAGGCCGTTTTCAATACTGAAGACAGCCTTTGTACAACCTTCGTTTGTAAACAAAGATAAATATGTTAATATTAGTAACTGCAAACACACACTGTGGCTAACAGTTCACACCTGTAAGGTAGTCGTCTCGTCCAGAGAAAACATGTCTATTTTTTTAGAAAAGGAAGGTCACGCGCACACACACAAACTGACTGCAATTTCCGGACTTATTTATTACGCCGTATCTCATCAGATGGACACGACTGTAACAATTGAGTTTAAAAAATAAAAGCAAACAGATTATATCTCAACTGAAATACAAGGGTGGGTATCATAAACACAAGTTTACTGTTACTCAGCGAGCAAGAGAGAGAGAGAGAGAGAGAGAGAGAGAGAGAGAGAGAGAGAGAGAGAGAGAGAGAGAGAGAGAGAGAGAGAGAGAAAGGCTGGAGCTTGTAAACAGACTGCACTACATCCTGGTAATCCTTGACCTTCAAAGTGCCCCAACCTCCATTATTTGCGATATCGGATTTGACAACTATCTACATTTATGTGTGTGTTTATTATGAAAAAAAAAATGTATTTCTAACTTTTGATTTATTCTACCCCTTCTAGGGGCCTCAGAGATATCATTGGGAATTCCCAGGAAAGTCTGATAGTATAGGGGTGTTAGGGTTAGGACTGAGTTGACTCAAGAACCGACATCACAGCACACGAGGCGTTCCCATAAACACTCTCTCCCCATCCTCATCAACCAGCGCAGAGTTCAAATACCAATAGTACCAGCGGACTATACGTCCGTCTTGCACTTTTCTCTAGGCGTCGAGTATCGGCCATATTCCCTCGCAGCATCATACTCTCACTTGACAGTGAATATACATTTGCTTCTCCGAATTGTACACGTGCTCCCATAAGGCCTTTACCATGTCTGCCTTATCATGCATCCGAATTCCACAAAGGTTGGCACACTCAGGCAGTCTATCCGCCTGTTCATTTCCCAACACACCGGCATTACCCAGAGAAAAGATTCAGACAATGCTCCTTATCCGTGACCTCCGAAGTGAAGCATGCCACTCTGCATGAATCACGCATGTCCTTACTTTCCTCAGCATGCTTTCTGAGTCAGTTACAATCACAACGTGTGTGTGTGGTGTTCTCTAACCAGAGGAAAGTTGCAGTTGCACCTCCATTCTTAAGCTGGATGTTGTGATAATATAAGGCTCTCCTGCATGAAACGCCCAGCATTAGCTATGCTATGAAACCCCCTAGGCACTTACTTCTGTTGCCTATAGACCGTTTGTATAAATAATCTCATCGTCAGAGCCAGCATTATCCTGAATTAACTGCTGAATTTCCACCTCATGGCACCTGCTGGCCACTCTCGGCTAAATGTGATTATGACTTCACAAATATGACTGTTCTGCTAGCACTCTGACCCACTTCTCTCCTCGCCTAATGTTGGCCAGAATTAAACCTGTCTGATCGTGTCCTCTGTATGAGTCATCTAAGATTTCCCTTTTATCGGCCGCTGACCCTTTTGAGTCTAGCGCTTCGTACAAACGGTAGTCTGTGTCTGTAGCTACTCTGAGGTATGACTTCGCCTGCGGCACCATGAGCATACCTGCAACAATCAACAAGCCAAGGATGTATCCAAAAACTCTCTCATCTAACTGTGTCTGGCATACCATAACAGCCATCCCCCCACCCCCCCCCCCCCCCCCCTCCTTCAGTCATATCTCCCTCTCCGAAGGATTGAAAAATCCTCCATGGCGAAATTAGTAAAATAGAAAAGTAAAATAGAAATGAGAACTTAAAAATAATATTTTAAGCTCTCTCAGCTAACTGTGTCTGACATACCCCCCCCCCCCCACACCCCGCTCCTTATATCTCCCTCTTCGAAGGATTTAAAAAAATCCTCACCTGGCGAAGTCATATCTCCCTCTCCGAAGGATTGAAAAATCCTCCATGGCGAAATTAGTAAAATATAAATAGTTAAGAAATGAGAACGTAAAAATAATATTGTAAGCTCTCTCAGCTAACTGTGTCTGGCATACCCCCCCCCCCCCCCCCCCCTCCCAAAAAAAAACATATCTTCTTCGAAGGATGGGAAAGTTACCGTGTAACGAAATATTGTAACTAAATTGAGCTTTGCATCCGTGTCCACCCAGACTTAAATAGGTAGCATTAACTTGTACAGAGAAGTAAATGTAGCCAGTGTAACAGCTACCACATCGACCATCCAGTACCAGTACTACTGCAACTACAACAACCACCACAACAAAACAAACTGTCACTACAGTCTGTGTAGGTCGGTGTAGAAAAGAGGAGTTAGCGCCGTATGCTGTCGCCACGGACTATTTAGTTTGATTTTGCCCCGCACATAGGAAGACAAAAAACAACTTTATCACGTAACCAGTGATGGAACCCACAGTGAAAAGTACACAAAACTCACGAATAGGCGAGAAAAATGCCCCGCACCCGTCATCTCTCCCTCTCCGAGGAAACGATGTTTCACTGACCTTGGCATCCGTGTCCACCCAAACGAAACTGGACTATGAGCCGTCTTAGTTAACAGTTTCTGTCATCGCCGAATAGTTTTTGACCGAGAAGCGTCGCGGGGAGGCTAATTGGGACTTAACTGAAATCGGATGTCTTTGGGCGAAAGGCAAAGATATCGCAGCCTAGCTGTAAACCACAACACAACGTGGCCACCACCCTTTTTGGGGGAAAAGAACAATTATCACCCAGCGGGGAATCGAACACCGGTCACCCGAGTGAAAAATGACATACTTAAAACTTTACTACCAACGACTGAAGATATCGCAGGTTAGCTGTAAACCACAACACAACGTGCCAACGGCCCTCTCGAACGAAGATTACCCGTGACATGACCATTGAGCATCACGTCGCCGCTGTCGCAGGCTAGCTGTAAACCCCAAAACCGAAAAAGGCGTAAATATCGCAGCCTAGACATAAACCACAACACAACGTGCCAGCCGCCCAGTTAAGGGCTTAAAAAAAAACTGTCACCTATCGGGGAATCGAACGCGGGTCACCTGCATGATAGGCAAAATATGTCCATTGTAGCCATAGTCTCAAGTGCATTTAGTCCTTTTTGGCGTTTTGTCACAACCATCTCCACATGGTCCTCGAAGGACAGACTTGAAGGGTCAGTGTTAGTGGGCGTTCATTTCACACCAACAAATGAAAGTAAAACACACTGAATATGATGACGCAATAAACGCTGCAAACAACCAACACATTCACACAGAAAGATAGTTGCAGTCATCATCATGTAGCAGGTTCTTTGCAGAACGTCGCTCTCATCACAGTCTGCCTGTAAGAAACTCGGTCTCTTGGCAGTTCTCCAGCCTCATGAACTTTCACACTCAAGGAGTCACTTATATCCTGTGCCCATCTTCGTGTCGGTCGGCCGCTGCCCCTACTTCCTGGTACCATGCCTTCTGCTATAATTTTTTTCCAATCCGTCGTGGCGCTTGATATGACCAAAATATTTCAGCTTTCGAGAAAGAATGCTGTTTATTAGCCAATCTTCCTTGATATTCAAATCTTTTAAGATGTCAATATTTCTCATCTTCTTTGTCCAAGATATTCTGAGAATCTATAGCATTTCAGCTCAAAAGCCCCTATTCAGTTGCACAGTAGTTCACGCAAAAAAAAAGTTGCGCACTTTCATATGGAAGAAGACAATGTGTCGACCAGGTGCACACACTTTTTCTCGCAGACTGTGTGAACGAACACCAACGAAATCACGTGACACCACCACCAGAATGTGCGACTTTCCCTGGGAAATCTCCGCTCCTCCCCCCCCCCTCCTTTGCCCCATCATTTATCATCATTAAGTGCCTTGCTGGTCCCAAGATAGAATGAAATACAATAAAAGAACCAGTATTTTAAGCTGTCAGTGATCGGCAAAACAATTTTTATTGTTTTATTTATCTGGGGAATAAAAGTGTTGAAGAATACTGGTACCATGAACAGGTTCTACAACCAATCTACTGTGAGTGTAGACACTACACTAATGAGCTCATCCAACCGTTACCAATTACCTGACAACAACAGAAGCCACTTGGTCATGTGTGGGCAACTATGATTGATATCAAAGACCACTTGGGTGTCAATATTCCAACAGTCAAGATAACATGGTCCCCCTTGGCGTCAGTAAACCAGTGATCCAACAATGTCAACAGACCGTGGTCCCCCTTGGCGTCAGTGAACCAGTGATCCAACAATATCAAAAGACCATAGCCAGGGTCAAGTTACCAAATGGGTGTCAACAACCAAACAATGTCAACAGACCATGATTGGAGTCAAGTCACCACCTTGGTGTCAGTGATTCAACAATGTCAACAGACCATGATTGGAGTCAAGTCACCACCTTGGTGTCAGTGATCCAACAATGTCAACAGACCAAGGCTGGGGTCAAGTCACCACCTTGGTGTCAGTAATCCAACAATGTTGTCTGCAGTCAAGTAACCACTTCTGTGTCATTTATCCAACAATGGATCTAGGTTACAATGATTCCAAACTACATACACAATGCCTGGAGTTAAGTCACCACCTTGCTATAGCGACTCATTGAAAACAGTTCCAAAGCGTTGTTGTACACCAGCTAGTGATGCATTTATGCTTGCCGGCAATGCAAATATACACGGAACTTATGAGACAATCCATTCAATCAATTCTGAGATGGTGGCCAGACAAGTATAACACAGAGAGACATGCCTGTGACAATCCCCTCAATCAATCAAGTGCTGTCTCCACAATAAAGGTTGATGACAACTTACCTCCAATACTATCTATCTTTAGCCCTGGAATATCTCTTACTGTTGGTGCTCAATTCTTCCCAGTACCATTGTGCTGTCTTTTTCACTGTGGTAGCATTGCTAACTTTGGGGTATTACACAAAAAAGGCCTCAATCTCTTCCAGGATGGTCAGTCGTGTTCCGAAAACACCTCATGTGTGCCAGGCACTGGTTTTCACCTTCAAAACTATTTGATCTGCATAGATTCTTGTCTTGTCTATCGTTCCAATCCTTGTGCACTACAATTTTCTGCTGACTGTCACTATCCAACAATTCTCTGACTACTGAAGTGCGTCAATATACTGTTAAGTTGTGCTAGCACTTCTTGTATCGTCATTATCATCGTCCATACAGTTTACGGTTCTCTGCTTGTAATATCTCTTACCCTTCTCTGTGATTAAAGGTGGCCGGTGCGATAACAAACAACCACATGCTGCACAAAGCGAGTGAGTGCCTACTGGACTCAAACATGCACCTCTTCTAGCACCATATTAGTTAGTTAGTTAGTTAGTTGGGTTATCCTCATTGCACTCCGGACATGTCCATAGGTGCTCAGATCCTCCCCTCAGTATGAACCCCAACGTCCGATGGCTAATAGTACCAGTTCTATGTTGATTAACAAGTCTTCTGGCGTAGCTGGTGTGCGTCTCGTTTTTTGCTGTGCCGATCTTAATTCCCAAGTTCTAGCACCATATATCCCATAATAAGCCTTTGGGTCTGCGAATGAGTCCATCACTTACTGTTAACAACTCAAGACAAACAATCATCACGGACCAGAGGTCCGTGCACCAGCATTAAATGATCATTAATACGTGGGCCATTTGCCAGACCTCCGCGGGCCACATCTGGCCCACTGGCTGCCAGTCTAAAAGCCCTGACCTACATCATTACATGAAAAACCAGGAACTGACTAAACAGAGTCGACTTATAAGGGCAACAATTTCATTAAAAAAAAAAAGAAACCATTCAAGTCATACCAAGTGAAATGTCGTTTAAAACAACAACACTTACCGCAAAAGTCAACTCGCGCAGGCATGAACGATGACAAGAACTAAACAACGACAAACAGTTTATCCCAAAAAACATTAGCCATTCTGTAGGAACACAAACGTCACTGAATTACATCTCTGATACCCGGCTCCCCGTTATATAGGTGTACCGAGCTTAATAAGTCGCGCAATTATCAAAGTACAACCCAAAGTTGGTCTATTCCCCACTATGACGCAGCTACACACATCTACAGTGCTGGTGTTGAGCAGAAGATACTGCTGCAGTTTCCAAAAATCATCTGAACAATGCGGGCCCTCGTCTCATCCCGGTCGAGTCACAACAACAAGCCGCACCACGGATCTCGGCCCCGTCTGTGTGTACCACTGTCGGCAGAGACGAGGCGACCACATTCACACGCTGCGTACACACGGCACCGGACGATTCTCCGGTCCATGGCGTCATTCAATATACACAGGCGACTGGATGTAAGCAATACACAAGCACTATGTCTTACAAAAACCCCGGCATCCTGTTCCAATATAGATTATTTAATTACACGAAAACGTCACAGACCCATTAATGTGTGGGCGAAAACATTTGTCGCACAGTGAAGAACTCAACCCAGCCGGTGTATGAATGTAGTAGTATGTACGTACCAGTTGCCTGCTGCTCTATCCTACAATGTCACCTCCGGCCTTTTCACGCACTCAAGTTCTTGACACGTGACTCATCTTAATGTTGTAAGCGCGCTATTAATAGTCGGTGCGTTTACAATCTAGCTCCACGTGGCGCGAACACATAATGGCCTGGACTGCACCGCCCCTGGCGTGTTCTTGCTGCTACACACCAACCTGGCTGTGCACTTTGACCCCAAACAGGTGGTTTTCACGCAGCAAATATTTTCCGGCGGCAGAATGAAAGGGGCGTACTATTGGTGTTCTCTTGGGGGGGGGGGGGGGGTGGCCAATGCTTCAAGCCCTATCTACGCATGTTTGTGCTCAGACAGGGCTACTTACTGAACTAAGTTTACTTAGGGTTAAAATTTTGGAAACGGGTTCGTCAAGGGCCAGAGGACCCAGCCCTAGGGCAGAAAATCATTAATACAATGGCAATGATCTGCGGCCCGCCAGTTAAATAGATTCTTCATCTGCCAATTAAGGTTTATCGCCACTTGTAATTTTGCAAGAAGTGGCAACGCCCCCCCCCCCCCCCCCAATCTCGTCAGGACAGGTACTAATTTTCTGGGTACTGTATAGGAAGGAGAGGCTGCGCGGAAAAGACATGGTCACCGCAGTTCATCTGATGTGCCCCAGTGGTGAAAGCTAACACTCCCAACGGCGATATCTGCTATATGAGAATAAGTTTATCTGTTTAAAAACTCATTCGCACATAGACACTTTAAACCAGTACAGTCTCACATATTGTTAGTGGCATATTATACATTGGTGGGATTATATAAAATAATTTATGTACTGCCTAACAAAAATAAAAAAAAATAAAAACCATAAAGGGAAAGCAATAAAATAAAACTAAAAATGTAACCTCACTTTACATGAGAAGAGTTGAGAGTCTACCAAGACATGGTGCTGAGAGAATAGGGAAGGGGGCGGGGTAAGTTGAGGAGATTCTATTGTTTGGAAGGAGAATCCACTTCTAAAAACACATTCTGATGCCCACCCCCCCCCCCCCCTGTTTCTTTCTTTGTTTGGTTTTCTTCTGTTTCTTCTGGCTACCTGAACCTGGTTGAGACTCATCAGGCTTGATTTTGACTCACAATTTGTCCAAAGAACTTTGGCTCTGTTTTGTCCTCGGTGTAGTGCGGAAATTTGACACCGTCTGGTCGTTCCAGACAACGCTATTAGGTTGGTTTGGGCTTTGCTGGGCGTGATACTTCTCTGCAAAGTCACTGACATATCTCCGTGACTTTGTCTCCACAGAGGTCAACAAAGACTGCATGCGGTGTGGTGATTAATTTCGACTCACAAGTTCTAGCACTCGAGCTGTATTCCAAACACAGGTCGCGTACCGAGCAAAAAGTGTTGGAGTCTAAACAGTACGTAAACCAAGCGGAAGGTATATCAAAGCGAGAGTATACCCAGGCACCATTGTATATCTAAAAATGAGTTTTACTATAACAAACAAATGTATAAAACAGTTCAACTTTGAGACAGAAACAGGTTAACCGGTCTCTCTCTCTCTCTCTCTCTGTGAGTATGAGAGAGAGAGAGAGAGAGAGAGAGAGAGAGAGAGAGAGAGAGAGAGAGAGAGAGAGAGAGAGAGAGAGATTATATAATAGTATAGAAGATTGACTGACATGTTCGTGTTTCCGTGTGTAGGCTGTTATGGTATTCACGACATCCGGTATGGCTGGTACCTGACACACGTCTGCACTATCCTAATTGTGTATAAGGGAAAACTACTAAAAGGTTACTAATTAAAGATGTGGTAATATGGGATGTTTTAGGCCGAAAGACCCAGATATCACCGCGTAGAAAGAAGAAGAAGAAGAAAGATGTCTATGTCGTAACCTCTCTGCCACTAACTTATTCTGTATCAATCAGTCCATTCCATTACGCGCACACCGCCAATATACTTTAACATCTAAACAATCAATCAATCAGGTGCCATCTCCACAATGAAGATGGCTGTAATGGATGGATTTCCAACAGTCTCTTGTCTTTGTAGTATAATTTATCAGACTGCTCTTCGTCTGTTGATGTCCTCACACTTGTATGGTTGTCTACCTCTTGTTCTCCTGTTTTCGCAGTTTCCTTCCAGTATGGTTTTAAAAGAGTGTTATGTCTTTAATGTGGCCGAAATATTTTAATTGTCGTTCTTTTAAAAAAAAAAATTTTTAAATATCTTCCCGTAACCCCCTCTTCATTCGCAGTCGCTCCAAAACCTCTGTGATTGTTTTAGTTTCCATGAAATACGACAAATTCTGCTGTATATCCACATTTCCAGAATTCAAATTTCTAGTTGCCTGCTCACATAACATGCTTTATTGATAAACTACAACTGATGTGTGAAAGATGGGTGTTTGGTAGGGCCGAATGTAAGACGGGCCTGCGTGCCCAATTTGTGACCCTTTGAAAATAAAGTCCGTTCGTTCGTTCACTGTCCTGGTTTCTTCACCATACAGCAGGTTGCCAACAATATAATTTAGAAGCGCACTTTCATCTAGGGTTAAGTATTCAAAACATTAATATTTCTATCAATAATGTCATTTTTGTATAACCATGCCGTGTTGCGTAGGTCCCCCCTGCCTGACCACAACCTCCAGTCCCATGTACTGAAAACATTTCTGGTACAGCTATTCTTCGCTGCAATGAAGTCAAACCAGTCGGCCAGTGGCGAGGCTCAATGTAACAGCTGTACTCCCCGCTTGCGCTTTCCATAGCACAAGAAAATAAATTATTTTCCTTTTTAAAAAAAAAATCTCTGGTTAATATTTTTTGTAACTATTCATACACCAAGTGGCACCGTTACTGAGACATCTAAACATAAGTACCAGCGCCAAATAACAGATTATAAACTGCATATTTATACCAAGACTGTGTGTGCTACCAGTGCCAGATTTGGACACAATAAAAGATCAACCTAAGTAAAATAAACACGTGTGAAAGAGATGTCTGAGAGAAACAGCCAAATTAAACATCGCAGACAAAGTCAGAAATGATATTATCAGACAGATTGTAGGAACAAGACCATGCAGCAAATTAACTAGAAAAAAAATCGGTACTTAATTTATAACTTACCCCTGACGTCACGACAAGGTCACGGGAGACATTCCCAATAAATTCTAGGGTGTTCAGGTTGTAGTTTCTCGCGATTTCTCTACAGTAAAGTTTAGGGTTAGGGTTAGGATTAGAAGACAATAGATGAACACTAAAAAAAAAGCACCACACAACAGCACACTTGCACCCTTTGAAATAATGGACTGTCAGGTCAGCTGTGGATTTCCCACGGGGATTTCCTGTTTGGGGTACGTTATAAATTAAGAACCAAAAAATCAAATGATCTGGCCATCTAGTAAGAATGCAGCCAGAGCAACTAACAAAGCAGGCGCTACACATGAAAAGCTCTGAAGTGAAAGCAAAAGGCCGCCCTAGGAGAATATGGACTGATAATATTAAGGAGCTTCTACACCGACACGGAATGACACAAGTCATTGCTGTCCATTAAGTAATAGAACGCAAACTGTTCCTTCCGACAACGCTTAAAGGCAGAAGTGGAAATGGTGACGAGGATGACGACTGTTTTTTACAAATAAACCACTCGGTTTACATCTTATCAAGCACGTAGCTTGTTAAGAGTATTAACACAACAAAAAGAATGCTCGCCACTAATAATACTATGATCATAGTTGTGCATGCATACTCTCAACAGCGAAGCGACGAGAAGGAAAAGATCATATGATACGATCTCCTGTAATGACTACCTGCGTACGCCTAATTTTGTCTAAACCGCTTCCACATGCGAAGTGATTACGCCTCGCCATGAAAACTGTACCGAATTATCCCTCCTGATCTTTCCCTTCCACTGTTCTGGTGTCACCAGTTCTCCTCTTTCTTTTGACGTTTTAAAAGAAGGGGACATTATCCCATTCTAATGACAGTAACAAGTTCTTTTGGTGGGTTGATTTCTCGGTGGGTTGATCTCTCGGGGTTGAAATTTTTCTTTTTTATTCTAAATGATATCAGGGGCCCCTTAAATATGTTTCGCTAGACACCCCCCCCCCCCCCCCCCCCCTGCGGGAGCCGCTGGTTTGCTGTGCTTTCATTCCTCTGTTCAAGCACATCAGTGCAGCCCTCCCCCCTCCGTTTTGGGGGACCCGCCCCAAGCTTCTAACTCATGCTATATATATATATATATATATATACACACACATATATATATATGTTCAAATGTCTGTTAATGATGGTGCTCTAGCAGGTGAACTCTGAGCGTATCGCTGCAACAGTATCTGCTAAAGCCTGCGTGTATACATCACATTAAACAGCGGTTGAGAATAAAAGATCGATTGAGTGACTGACTAATGAGTCAACAGAAAAGGTCGACACAACGACTAGTTAGTATATATATATTAACAGACACGGAAAATGAGGGGAGGGAGGGGAAGGGGTGGGGTTTCATATTATATTCATGGGCCACTGCATATTCTTTACACAGTATACAACTGGTGAGAATAATCCAGCTTTAGATCAGTAACTGTTCCCCCCTACGGTGCTTCACGCGATGGCCAGTCTACATCTGTAGCAGCAAGTTTACACTTAGGGACCCACTACAAAGACACCACTCTCCGGACGACCAATGAATTAGCCAGGAACTGTGTATGGCAGGAAATCAGTGCTTGTCTATGGTGTCAGCACAATTCCCGTTTACATGTAGCCTAGCTAATCATCAGGAGCCACTGTGGTGTCGCGGTTAGAAGCGGGAATGTGGATCTGAAGGTCTTGGGTTCTTCTTCTTTTTCTTCGCATTCACCGACTGTAAACTCCTGCGGAAAGTTCTTGCTGTTTGTCCACTTCTGGACTGCTGTTCTGTTTCAGAACCTGAGCGTTGCACGTGCACCTGTTTGACAGATCTGACTCATTTGTGTGCAGACTGTTGGTCCTTGCCGCTCAGACTTTGAAGGAAGCTCCCAATTACGACATGCTTTTGGGTAGGCAGTGGGTCTATTCTTGTTTTCCCTATACTAGGGCCCCGGGACCCACATGGGGAGGTGTAGAGTTCAAATGCGCGTGGAGCTGGATTTTCCTTTCCATATATGACCTTGGTTTCTAACGCAGAATCAGCATTTGATCTATACCAGGCAAAGCCATGGGAAGTAAAGGCGGTGGGTGTGATGTTGACCACATCACCCGTCGAGTGCTGATTGGTCTATAAAATATAGGTCTATCACTACATGCCCAATACGGCTGAAAGAAAAAGGGTCCATTTTTTTTTTACTTTACCTATATAATGGGCTCTAAATAGAACAGTAGGAGCTGCGTGGGGCAAACGAGTTATTTCTTGCAGACCTTGGGCAAAGATCAATATTTTACACGACTCCAATCAGCCCCCGTTCCCGCAGACAAACAGGAAAGGCAAGATGCCAAACCAAAATGGTTGACATCTTTGATTCATGCCACAGATAACGAAACTGGACACAAACGAACGGGATAGAATCTTCGGTTACCAGGACGCTTCAATTAGCGTCATCATGAAAAAAACTACTTCTTCAGCGTCAACATATCTCAGCTTGGTGCACAGAATGACTACACGCCGTGTGTGTGTGTCTGTGTGTGGATTTAAAGTTAGTGAATGCGCTTAACAATTTAACGAGAGACCAAGCCATATGGGACAAACACCGGAGCAAAGGTTGATCCTCTCGACTTCAACAATTCCTAGAAAACAGAAAACTGTCTAGTAATCATTACTATGAGGTTAGGATCATTACTATGACATTAGGATCATTACTATGACATTATGATCATTACTATGACGTTAGGATCATTACTATGAGGTTAGGATCATTACTATGAGGTTAGGATCATTACTATGACGTTAGGATCATTACTATGACATTAGGATCATTACTATGACATTAGGATCATTACTATGACATTAGGATCATTACTATGACATTAGGATCATTACTATGATATTAGGATCATTACTATGAAGTTAGGTGTAAACTTTAGAGCCCTCCCTGGGATTGAACCCGGGATCACTAATTTAGTTAGCAAGCGCACTAAAAACTGGGTAAAGCAGCTCAACACAATCTGCACACACGCAAACTGATGACGTTTTCCCCGAGAAAGGTGAACGAACGTATCTCATTTGAGGCGTGAGCGAGACAAGCAGTGTGTGTGTGTGTGTGTGTGTGTGTGTGTGTGTGAGAGAGAGAGAGAGAGAGAGAGAGAGAGAGAGAGAGAGAGAGAGAGAGAGAGAGAGAGAGAGAGAGAGAGAGAGAGAGAATCAGTATAAAAAAGAGACAATCAGAATGAGAAATCTCTGTTACAAGGCCGGCACTTTTGGCTGAGTCGACAGGTTTAGCAACTGTTTCTGGTGTTAATGCTCTTCTCCTTCAGTGACGTTGATAAAACAGGTAAAGTTAACCTCGCAGAACAGCGATTCCCAACCTAAGAGTCGCTCAAGACAATCGGAAAACACATATTCACTGAAGTTATGAAGTATCAACGATAATAACATTATGATGGGGGGGGGGGGGGGTGTCACCACAACACAGGGAACTGTTTTAAAGGGTCGCGGCATTAGCAAGGCTGAGAACCATTGCTGCAGTTGATAACTACCTGGATGAACAGTCGAACACCGAACCGGCATCTTCCCCTACCTATCAGCTGCTATCGTCAACTGCCAAAGCCGCCAAATGAATCTTATTTTCTTATTTTCGTGCATTCTTCAGCATTGTGGTAGGTAGAGTGAATAAACAGTTACAATCATTCATTCAGTGCCAAGCAACTCCTCACGCGTTTTCTCGTTACCCGCTAAATAGTTTTTCCTAATCCTGAATTATTCACCCATTTGATACATTAACACGTGGTATCCCGATTCTAACGTTAACTCATTTGGGAAAACGTCATGATTAGATGAACAAAGTAAAGTAAGTTAAGAAGCCCTTTTCTCGCCTTTGGGCATACAGGACTAGACTTATATTTGATAGACCACTCGGCGCCGATACCTCCCAGAACTTTTACCTGGTACTCACTCAAGGCTGGGTCGACCTAGGTGCCAGAGTGCTTTTTAGAAGGAAAAAACTCCGGCTGTCAGGATTCGAACCTACAACTTTCTGATCAGCAGGCGAGCGTCTAGCCGGCCACCACGGCACCCTCCAGCTGAACAAATAAATATTCATTACCAATTTTAACTGGAAATTCCAAGGCAGGCGCATCCGGAGGGTGACATTATTATCGCTGTCGCTTTCTGTCTGTCCAGACTACAGTATTATATTGTACTATAGGGGATGCATTACAGCCCATGGCGATGGCAAGTATGACTGCAAGACCTGTTCAAGTTCAAGGCTAGTCATCCCACAATTAGAGCACTGGATTTCAAAACCAGCGGTGCCATATCATGCAATCAACATGCTTCTGCACACAAGCTCATACATTATCGTATATACTCGCATTCAGTTCATCGATAGTCCATGCTTAACGGTGGGTGTCATCGCGTCTGTCCTTTCACCAGCGATGCCGTTTAGGCGCGATGCAGATGTTTTTTCAGCCACAACATTAAACTGTCCTCCTCTTGCTCCTTTGTCTTCTATCCTAACGGAAAACTTATCCAAGAAAGTCGGTGGCCTTGGTAAAAGATATCCTGTAGCCCGAATCTCCATGTGCATCACATAACTTTGTCTTGACTGATGTTAGAACTGACCAGACTGCTTCTGTTAGCAGCATACAGTTTACGTTACCCAGTATCAGACGCTCATCCATGTCATGGTGCCAATGTGTGCAGAGTATCGAGGATGTTTCTCCAACGCCCAAGGTTAAGCTGCAGAGCGTTATACATGTTTACATACCGAGAAAACACAATAATAGTACAACTAGAAAGCTCCTTCACTGGAGCCCACAGGGCGAAATAAATAAAAAGAGGGAAAAAAAAACACAAAGAATTAGAGGTGAATTATGCAGGGAGTGTAGTGAACGAGTCCAGAAAGCAATGGCAAACTACTGCACGTAAATTTACCTAGAGAAACCAAACAACAGCCAGGGGCTGCTGGGGTTGGTTCTGCAACGTCTTGTAAAGGATGCGAAACCTTGTAGTGAAAGAATGTGTATTGTGTACAACAGGGGACAGAAAACAAAAGCAAGAAATAAACATCCTTATGAGTAGTCTCCTTTCTTCCTGGTGTGTGCCTTTATCTTCCAGTGTGTGGCCTAGGGCAAAGAACGGAGTTTCACAACTCTGACACTTAAGGTTCGATTCAGCTACAGGCGATCTGAAGCAGATCGCTTTGTGTTGATTTCTACAACTGTATGAGCGTCGACCAGAAAGTAATGGCAAATCAGCGAATTTCAAATTGTCAAGGTGAACCACAAACAGCAAAAAAACGATGTAGTTGGGTTGCCAAGTATAGTAAGCAGACATGCAACTAAATTTAGTACTTCTTTGGTCCTGTGGGCTCAAGTTCAAGGATATTATAGCTGTACAGTAGTTAGGAGTACCACCCGAGACCTCCGGCATTAAATACAAATTGTTCATAATTTACTAACCTTGCAAAGCCAGTAACTTGCTGGTTGCTAATTATTAACTAACAGTATAATTATAAGCTGTAGTGGTATACTAACAGTAATATTAATCCTCAATCATATTCATTATATGTATCATATGTGTATGTTACACAGCAGTTGCAACTTAATGATATATTTTAATGTGTCGAAATTGTTAAAGCAAAAACTGTCACAAACACCAACCCTCTCCTCAATTCCAGCCCTCTGATGCAATATCCCCTCAAAATTAAAGAGCACTAATTTTCTTTACCTTTGCTGGAATAACTTCAATTTAATGCTACAGGTTATTGATATGTTTGTTCATATTGACTTTAATAAATGCATTTATGGTTGTCTGCAAGAACCATTATAGTTATATTTTTTATAGCACACTTATTTATCTTCAAAATGATATATCATTACCTAAAATGTGTTGCAAATTAATTAGACTAGTTTTATTTGTGCATAAATCTACTTGATAAAAAGAGACCGGCTTATTCGACTTTCACAAAAACGAGAATTTCCGTTGACCTTGTTGGCCTATTAAGCTGGAGACAGCCGTGGTACGACCCAACAAATTCACAGGACGGAGTGTACTGGATCGGACTAAAGACCAGATCATTCCCTGTCACAGTGTGGATACCAAGGGATTGGGGGGGGGGGGAGAGATCCACTGCCCCTGTAAAGCATGTCGTAAAAGGCGACAAATTAGGATTCTGCTGAAATCAGATGTGTTAAACTGAAAAGTGCAGTTATAGCTTCCTAGCTGTAAGCCTCATCGATGCGCACCGGCCGCCATCTATTTTAGAGCGAACAGAAGAGGAGGAGAAAAAGATAAAAAGGTTAATTCCACCGGTTTCGCGTGAGAGGAAGACTAGAACAGAGTAATCTACCCTACACATGCGATAAATGAGCAAGAACACACCCCGGCCAAAGGCCAGCACAAGCGTGCCATCCCCCGCAGTCTCACAAGCAGCAGTCTGATATCAGAAGAGCACGACGAAAACAGGCTTTATCAGCGTTAGTGAGCAGGGCTCCCAATGCTGGGGTTCCCCCCCCCCCCCCCAGATCTGGGTTTTTATTTGACGCCTTAGGGAAATCTGTTTTTTTTTAAAAATATATCCTTGTACAAAAGTGGTAAATGTTTCGTTTCGTAACTATAAATTTTGTAAATTTTAACAAACTGGGGTTGTTTTTTGTGTGTCTATGTATTGCTTGGGTTTTTGTTTAGCGAAGCTGGGTTTTTCAAAAAAATCCCATTGGCAGCCCTGTTAGTGAGGCCGCAGACGGCAGACATCATGCATGGCAAGACAAGATCAAGAGGGGAGCTGCTGCACATGCGACGTCGCCGGCACAGCTTGAACGGCGTCCGGGTCCACATGACGAGGATGTCAATCAATAGATGGCAGCCGGTGAAACATTCCAGAGAGGATGGAGGTACAGACCTCTTACGGCTAACCAGCCAGCCATCTAGATCTCCCTTTCCCCCAAGTTCATGAACGTCAGCAGAAGTGGCCAGAGATAGTCACCGCGGTTCGATGGCCACTGACAAGATGTTGACTACGATAACAAGTGTGTCCTAGGCACACCAAAGGCTTAGAGGCCAGCTATAACATACCAGGACACAGCAGGAATTATTATGGAGGCCAGGCATCGTTACTGACTAGTGTCGGCTTAGACATTTAAAAACCCGGCGATTTGACTGCAGACCGCTTTGTGCTGATTTAATATGGAACGCCACTGGGCAAACTGCTGAAGGTAAAAATGCTTAGTAAACCTACAAGCAGCCAACACATGTTGTGATTAGATTACAAGGTCTATAAACAACACGCAACTATAGTTTTTTAAAACTATATTTGTATGGTCCTTTCCATAGTGTCAAAAAGCATTATTAAGAGTGTTCAAAGATAAGAGGATAACGATCCCTGCATCGAGTTTGACCTCTTGTGGCTAGGTCGCTATTCGCCCGCCACAAACATGAAACTCCGTAGCTCGAGCAACGGCACACAGACCTCCGTAACAAAGAGCAGCAGTATTAAAAGTAATAGTAGCTGAAGCAGTAGTAGCAGACAAAGACAACTGAACAAGACAGACCGAGGAATTCTCAACACTGTAATCGAAGCCAATAGACAGAGAACACTGTGAAATTTGGTCACCATTTTAAGAGACATTTCCCAACTCCACAATAAACGAACATACTCTGCTACTCGACCAACCGCCCTACAACCAAAAATAGGGCAAAATGTATGCCAAAATAATATAAACAAGACTGAGACCAGTGATAGAACTTCAGCTGGCAGAAGAAAATTTGGGATTTAGGATAAATAGAAGCTGCACAGATGCAATCTTCACAGTTAAAAAGTTAATAGAAAAGAACATTGAATACAAGAGGAACTTATTTGTGGCATTCGTAGACCAGGAGAAGGCATTTGACAAGAGTCGACAGACAATTATTATGGAAAGTAATGGCAAGATATGGAGTAAGCGAACACCTCATCGAAGTGAGCAAAAGTTTATACAGGGATTGTAGAAGTGTGGTTAGAATAAATCAGGGAACATCTCATCCTTTCACAGTGACATCTGGAGTAAGACAGGGGTGTGTCTTATCACCACTGCTGTTTATCACCTACATCGACAGTATATGCAAGAATGCCAAGCCCATGAATGAAAATGTTAGTAAGATCAACGAATTACTCTTTGCAGATGACCAGGCCTTGATAGCAGATACAGCTATGAAATTGCAACAACATCTTACATCCATGAATGAAGAATGTAAAACAAATAATATGAGAATTAACACTGAAAATACAGAAGTAATGCCAATAGGAAAAAAGACAGACCTAAACATAGCAATAGAGTGCAAAGGCATTAAACAAGCATCTGGGTTTAAATATCTGGGAACTACATTTACTGAAGATGGGAAATTTATTAAAGAAATTAACATTAGATGCAGTAAAGCAAACCAAGTATTGGGACAGCTAGCTAGCCCCCCCCCCCCCCCCCCCAGCATAAGACAATCCCAATCAGCACAAAGAGACATCCTATTCAAAGCATATTTATTCCAACTCTGTGCTACCAGTGCCAGACATGGTCACTCACAACAAACCATAAAAGAAAATTAGTAACCATGGAAATGAGATGTCTGAGAAGGGCTGTAGGAGTGACCATAAGAGATAAGATCAGGAATGAGATCATAAGAGAAAAAGTCGGCACAGAACCAATTCTAAATTACATACGAAGACAGTAAGTGAAATGGTTTGCCCACTTAGAGTGAATGCCTTGTGACACCATACCATACAAAGCATACATGGAAAGAGAAGAAGGACGTAGAGCACGAGGTAGACCAAGAACAATATGGAAGGATAACATCAGAGAAACTACAACAGCACGATGTGCCTATGGTCGAGGCGGCCAGAAGAGCTAGAAACAGAACCTTATATCTCCATCGACACCCACAGCGGTAAAAGAGGAAGTGAAGAAGAAGAAGACCACACAACCAAAATAGGGCATATTCCACAAACCGACCTACAAACAAAAATAGGGCATATTCCACAAACCGCCCTACACCAAAAATAGGGCATATTCCACAAACCGACCTACAAACAAAAATAGGGCATATTCTACAAACCGCCCTACAACCAAAAATAGGGCATATTCCACAAACCGCCCTACAACCAAAAAATAGGGCATATTCCACAAACCGCCCAAGGAATTCGCACACGGGATACAATGGCTAACTCGAAAATCCGAGGCATATCGACCCGCTGTTAGCCAAAATAAAAGGGGTGTGTGAGACCTCTAATATTATCCACAGCTCCGCGATGTGGCTTACAGCCAGACAGCACGGATATTAGGTTTAGCCAGCAGATTTCTATAATCAGCGCAGTCGTGTAACACAGCACAACATACCCATTTGTGCCGTTGTAATCTGAAACACTGATGCGTTCGTTTAAGTTAGGGATGGCAGAAGTGGGTCTCAGGGACGCTGCCACGATGTTAATAGTTAAAAATAAAAGAGCCTTAAAAATAAGAAAAACATAAGCGGAGAGAGAGCGGAGAGAGAGAGAGGGGGGGGGGGCCGCACACGGTCAGCTCCATCCAATACACGCTCACCTCTCCACCTAAGCAAAAACTCCGTCCATCAGCTCCTCTTTTTAAGGTAAGAAATCACAGAGCGACCTTCAAACCATCATTCAATTTTTTTCCCCTCATCTTTCATCTGTCGACCTTAAAACCATCATTCAATTTTTTATTCCCTATCTTTCATCTGTCGACCTCCAAGCTCGGGATTTTGCTCAGAGACTTTGTCTGCTGCAGTCTGTCCCCAAGCCTCTCCAGGCTTTCATGGTAAATCAGCTGCAGCCAAACCTTGTCAAGGATTCTTTAACAATGGAGACAATGTTCAAGATAGATTTTTCCCGAAACTCTGAAAAATTTGTGTCAGAAGACACTTCAAAACACATCGGAAACAGTGCTTTGGCGCAAGTTCACATGACCTGAGGGTTTTCCATGGGGTTGGATCAGAAGAGTCGTATAACGCAACTTCACTGAGGCAAAGTCAGATCCCTCTGCCAGTCATCCACCAAGGATGAAAGGTAAGCAGAAACATTGTTGAAGACATGCATTACAAGACACTGCATACTGGAGTATACGTCTCCTCTGAGTTGCTCTTTCGCCATAATCTCAGCACTGGAGTACGAAGTTTCAGGACTGGCTGTTCACGAATGAGGTTCTGGAGAAACGAAACACTCCCCTCCCCGAAGACAAAATGGTAACAATGCTGAACAGTTACAGAAGCGATGAGTTCATGAACAGTGGTTCCACTGCACTTAAATACATGACGCACACACACTGACAGTGGTATTACAGAAGTGTCTGAGCAAACTAGGTACTTATATACAAGACATGCAGACATTGACAAATATGTTACACTGTGACAGTGCAAGCACTCATCAATTTCCGCACAGACTTAGCGACACTATAGCAGAGAATGACAGCAGTCAAAAGCAGGACAAACCTACCTTTGCCAGCATGTTACCCGAACCAAGATGACAAACAAATAACATTAATTCTGCACTCTACCATGCATGTCATAAGATGCCAGTAAGGAGTACGACTGGCTTTCCCATCCAGAAAAAAAAATGTTCACCATAAAAAGTTTGGTATGAGTTAGTTGACAGTTTATGACCCACTGAGGGATACAGACACAATAAGTAGTCGAGACTAACTGAAGTGACAGTGATATATGAGGAAACAAAACTGTTGGACACAACCCCATTGGAATTCAGGAAAAACTTTAAAAAAAAAAACATGATTTTATAGAGGCCACCAATGAACTAATTTTTAATGTTATTCTTTCCAACGTTCACAATCTGCAAACACCAGTAGAAAGTCATGGTTGTTCCTAAAAGCCATTATTTATCCAGTAATTATGTATAATAACAGAGCATAGCACTGAATCCAATTCACCACTTTACACTGGAGTTACAGACTATGAAAAAGCTTCTGACAGCATTGATAGGGAATCTCTATGTAAATTAATGCAAACACCAGCAGAAAGTCATGGTTGTTCCTAAAAGCCATTATTTATCCAGTAATTATGTATAATAACAGAGCATAGCACTGAATCCAATTCACCACTTTACACTGGAGTTACAGACTATGAAAAAGCTTCTGACAGCATTGATAGGGAATCTCTCTGGAAATTAATGGGGGATAATGGAATCCCACATAAAATTCTAAACTTAGTAAAGGCATCATATAAAGACATGAAATGATGAGTTATTCAGGAGGAAAAGATAACAGATACTTTTGAAATTGAAATAAAAACAGGTTTGCGACAGGGATGTCTTTTGTCGCCTCTCCTATTTTTACTGGCAATAGACTGGATTATGAGGACAGCAACTGCTAATATCAAGAACTGAATTCAGTGGATCCTACAAAACAGCTTGATGATGTGGATGCGCTGATGATATTTTTTTTTTGCTCCCTCTCTCAAAATCAGATGCAAGATACATAAAATATACTTGATGCGAGATCACAACAACCAGGTCTACATGTTCATAAAGGCAAAGATAATGAGAATAAATCAGGCAAACAGTAATGTGGTTTCTCTCAATGGTATCCCACTCCAAGATGTGGAGTCCTACATCTATCTGGGCAGTAATGTAGAAAAAGACGGCAGAACTGATAGAGAAATTAAAATACGAATACAAAAGGCAAGAAGAGCTTTCATAAAACTAATCAATTTGTGGTACCAAAAAATGTAAAACTAATACTAAATCTGAAATTTTTAAATCTAGTGTCCAATCAGTACTATTGTACGGAGCGGAAACATGGATAACAACTAAGGCAATTACTAATAAACTAGAAACATTCATTAGCTGGTGCCTGCTCAGAATAGGGGGAATTAAATGGTATGATAGAATCACTAATGTAGAGCTTTGGGAGGGAACTAAACAAGTTTCAGTGGACCAAAAGGTGCAGAAAAGACGCTGGCTTTGGGTAGGACACAAGTTGAGAAAAACTGAGAACAAGGTAAATAGAATGTCTTTGCACTGGAACCCAAAAAGGCATAGCAATAAAGGAAGACACATAAAAAACACATATGGAGAAGGAAGCTAAAGAGATAATTTAAAAGGATGGGGAGGACATGTGAAGAGCTGCATGTCATAGGAAAGGATAGAACAAATTGGCGTGAGATGGTTGAGGGCCTAGGTTCTATTAGAGGTTACAAAGGCAGAAGAAAAGAAGAAGAACTGTCATGATTCCGGGACTTTTTTCAATGAGGCTTCCAGAAAAATCGGACAACTTGACTTTTTAAGTGGCCGGGGTCATAAGGACAATATCACAAGGAAAGCATAATAATATAAGGTATGTCAACATAACACCAGTTGAATAATTATCTTTACAGAATTCAACTACAGTTTTATACTACACTGTAGATCATAAAAATGGATTTGAGACAATGTCTTAACCCTTGGGATAGACAGAGAGGGAACTGACTCTCCCATCTTATCTGCCACTGCATAGAATATGTGACAGTTAATATTTCACATCCTAATGGTGGTTTCTTTTACAGGACTACATTTTTCATTTACTGCCATGTTTTCTAGAAGAGCTGATCAGCCTGTAAAACAGATTACTGTGAGAACTTAAGAGATGTTAAACCTAGTATGATAGAAAGATCTGAACCCAACAATCCATGTGTAGATTCTGGAGCGTCCTTTTAGAGAGAAAAAAAAAAAGAAAACAGACCTACTGCCTCTTTAAAAAAAAAAAAATTTATATGTATCCTTTAAATGACATTGCAGAACCAACCAAAGCATATTTTTTTGGCTGTTGTGGTTTTCCTAGGCAAATTTATGTTGTGTAGTTTGCCACTGCTTTCTGAACAGTCCACTCCTGATACCCCTTTCAAAACCAACACAAGACAGTCTGCTGCCAAATCACCTGCAGCTGGGATTGATCCCAGTGCCCGAACATTATAAAGTGCATTTGCAACACCTGGGCCACAGATGCTGACATTGACCGACACCTCTGAGCAAGCATGTCATGAAATGTGATTAATCAAGGGTCTGCTGAAATTGGATGTATTGGGCTGAAAGATGCAGATACCACAGACTAGCTGTAACCCACAAAACAATGTGCCAAAAGCCATCTTAAGGATAAACATAGAAAAGAAGTATACAACAAGAGCTCAAGTGTGGTAAGTAATTGGTATTATTAAAGGTAACACAGCATATTAAAAAATGCAGTAATGGTGAGGCTAAAGATTTCTGCCAGTATTTGCCATAACACAGCAATCAAGTCTTTGTGTGTAGTGAATGGTTGCCAGTATTTGCCACAACACAGCAATCAAGTCTTTGTATGTAGTGAATGGTTGCCAGTATTTGCCACAACACAGCAATCAAGTCTTTGTGTGTAGTGAATGGTTGCCAGTATTTGCCACAACACAGCAATCAAGTCTGTGTGTAGTGAATGGTTGCCAGTATTTGCCACAACACAGCAATCAAGTCTTTGTATGTAGTGAATGGTTGCCAGTATTTGCCACAACACAGCAATCAAGTCTGTGTGTAGTGAATGGTTGCCAGTATTTGCCACAACACAGCAATCATGTCTCAGTGTAGTGAATGGTTGCCAGTATTTGCCATAACACTGCAATCAAGTCTGTGTGTAGTGAATGGTTGCCAGTATTTGCCACAACACAGCAATCAAGTCTTTGTGTGTAGTGAATGGTTGCCAGTATTTGCCACAACACAGCAATCAAGTCTGTGTGTAGTGAATGGTTGCCAGTATTTGCCACAACACAGCAATCAAGTCTTTGTGTGTAGTGAATGGTTGCCAGTATTTGCCACAACACAGCAATCAAGTCTTTGTGTGTAGTGAATGGTTGCCAGTATTTGCCATAACACTGCAATCAAGTCTGTGTGTAGTGAATGGTTGCCAGTATTTGCCATAACACTGCAATCAAGTCTGTGTGTAGTGAATGGTTGCCAGTATTTGCCACAACACAGCAATCAAGTCTTTGTGTGTAGTGAATGGTTGCCAGTATTTGCCACAACACAGCAATCAAGTCTGTGTGTAGTGAATGGTTGCCAGTATTTGCCACAACACAGCAATCAAGTCTTTGTGTGTAGTGAATGGTTGCCAGTATTTGCCACAACACAGCAATCAAGTCTTTGTGTGTAGTGAATGGTTGCCAGTATTTGCCACAACACAGCAATCAAGTCTTTGTGTGTAGTGAATGGTTGCCAGTATTTGCCACAACACAGCAATCAAGTCTGTGTGTAGTGAATGGTTGCCAGTATTTGCCATAACAAACTACATCGAGAAACGCAATCACAGTACAAGACCTTATGTGATATCAGTGGTTGCCAGTTATGAGAACAATACAGCACATCAAGAAATGTTGACAGTACAAGACTTCACGGGTAGTCAGTGGTGGCTAGTATTCACAAAAACACTGGACCAATTAACACAATGACAATAAGACTACATATGTAGTTAGCAGCTGGCAATACTCACAATAGTAAACCAAGATATGCAATGACAGTACAAAAACTAAAAAACTTTTGTGAACTGGATAGGTTAAAGTGAAAAATAAAAACCTTGAGAACGATATAACTAGGTCTTTACATTGCAGCCTGCAGAGGCAAAAGAAAATGAAGGCAGAAAAACACACACACAGAAATGAGCTAGAGAATGATTAAGTCAGGAAGGTCACGTGGTGAGCTGCATGCAATAGGCTGACTGACTAAGCCAAGCATAAGCTGGCTGAAAGTCTATGCTCCACTGGGGAATAAATGCAAGAAAAGAAGAACATTCACATTGATGCAGCAAAGAAATGCAACGAAAGTATAAAATCAGTATTAAAAACTCACCTTTGCTTTTATTTCTAGTTTTGTCCCTTTCTCCGTTGTCAGACTGGTAATGTTGTTGACTGTAAGAAGTGAATGTTATTCGTGGGTTTGGATACCCAGATCCGTTGCCCTCTACTTGTCTCAGACCATAAGAGATGCTCTGATCAAAGTGATTGGACACTGATTTGGGTAAGGTTGGCCTGAAAGGGTTGACAGTGGACAAGTTTCTGGGGCGATCCCTCTCATTTTCCTCATCTTCCATCTCTTCATCATCTGAACGTTTCTTAGACGCAACATAGTCCCAACAGTCGCCATCGTGTGTGCGCTCTGTATCCACAGAATGTGGTGTCTCCTTGTAGGACAGCATGGCCATCTCTGTGCCCTCGTCAGCCAGATTGTATTCATCCTGAGTGACAGAAGTGTCACTGCGAGGTGACTCAACAGAAGAACCTCCTGTGCTGGAGTCTACTTTCACCTCCTCGTCAAAAGGAGGGTTAAATGAGCGTGTGATTCTCACATGACCGTGACTAGGCATGTAATCAAATGACCCCGGCCGATCTTCCTCACTGTCGCCATATACACTGTCAGAGTTGATTGCACTGTCTACACAGGAAACTTTTTGGCATGAGCTCTGGAGTCCACAATCCTCATCTTCTATCGTAGCTACAAGTTCAGCTTTAACAAGGTCACTGTCACAAGCGTTTGGGTGACTTTTATTCAACACTAATGATTCTAATGAGTTACAAGACTTTTCACCTGACCATGAATGAATATTTCTTCCCTGTCCATCTTCCTTTAGAGAAGCATCGACACAGTTCTCACTGCTGCGATCTTGTAGCTGTACAATGTTCCCACTGTTAGCTTGACTCATGCTGGACCGGCCAATGGCCAGACTGTATGTACGTGCGTTCAGCACTAGTGAACTGAACTGATGCTCTGGTAATTCTGAAATCTGTCTTGCTTCTTCTTTGATTTGCTGGAGCTGTGAAGAAGGAAAAGCTCATTAAGTGACAGCTAACATAATCAGCACACATGTGAATGCAACACCTAAATATTTCATTTTTAGACCTTTAAAAAAAAAGTTAAGGGCACTTTTCATGTAAATGATATAGCAAATGATGTTAGACTTACATTTTAATAAACTAACTTGCACTCTACGGTTGACATGCTCAGCATTACACCAGCCGATTTTACTTCCTAAGACTTTACGTGGTACCCATTTTAGGCTACCTCACCCTAGGAGCCAATGCCATTAAAAAACATGACTGGATGCAGATCTGAATCTAAAATACTGACCAGAAGGTCAGTGTCCAGTCACTACATTACTGCAGCTCCCATCTTCCAGGTCATCACAGTCAAAACAGCCATTACAATGTTTGTTTTTGTATTGAGCCACTCTTATTTCTAATACCATCTTGTGTGTGTGTTTCCTCAAATCCACCTCCATTCCCTGCTTTAAATAATAAACACAAATAATTTTTCTCAACAGAAGAATGAATCACAGCCACTAAGTAACAGTGAACAATCAACTTTGTCAATGTTTTACTTAACACAAATGTCATCCACCATGGGGTAGTTACATGTGCTCGTCTATGACATACAGAAAGATATACTGTATTTCTCCAAGTATAAGACGATCTCAATGTATAAAATATACACAGCCTGATTTTGGGACACGTTTAAAAAAAAAAAAAAAAAAAAACAGATTACATAAAAGTTTTATTCATCACAGAATCTAGAAAACTCATTCAAAAGAATTCTTTAGCTGGTCTATGTCTGTTTCGGATTATGAACCAATCTTCATATATCGCCTCACTTCTTGAATGACTTGACAATGGTCAAAATCTCTACATTATCCCAGGATCGTTCAACCTAGGTACAGACTTCTGAAGTTGGTTTCTTCTCACCACCTGCTGGTGTCAAACTGTCCCAAGAAAACTTCACCCAAGGGTTCCATTCTCTTCTCATGGCAACCGTTTTAATGTCATCCCTGAACCAGCATTCCCAAATGAGGCTCGTATGCAAAATTTTCTATCAAATCGTTTGGCAACAATCTACTACCACTGTGTAAGAGGCATACTGCTTTCAGGCCTTATATTTTGTGCAAAAAAGTGAGGCTTTTACCCAGGGAACTATGGTGCATCAGGTTAATTACGAAATGAAACAATACTTGACACACTGTCTTAAACAGTCTATGTTCACGCTCAAAGTGGAGAGTTATCCAGGCACTCTCATATGTTTAGAGTCAAGAGGATCGACTTCGAGTGCTGAGTTTTATGCCATTTGGCCACAACTCTCTCTCCAAAGAATGGCTTGCTCTGCGCTGCACAAAGCATGGACTTTGCAGATCCCTCAACTACCACTAGAGATCTCCGTAAAAAATGCATCCATGAACAAGATCACAATGCTCGTGAAATAAGGTCAAAATCAAAAGAGCTATAGTCAAACAGTTTAACCACTCTGTCATAGAGAGATACCCGGGCACGAACTAACAACAGGACTCTTCAGTCTCTCAAATTGGGTGGGCAAAGAAACAAAACTCATTCTTGAAAAAAAAAACATGGCATGGGACAATGTGCAGGCTACACAGCGTGCAAATCTATTTAAAGAACTAGAAATTTCTTTTGACAATCTTTTCATTGTTTTCCCAATGTAGGTTCCAAACCATTTTTTGGGGGTGAGCAAGGGAAAGGGTGAACAAACCAGCTGCCCAATAAGAATTATGTTGCTAATTAGGGGTTTTCCCTCTTAAATCAGAGGAAAATAACCAACAGTCTGCATACAAATGTGTAAAATGGATGTGTATGAAAACTTAGGTACGAATGGGTGATGAACTCATTCTTCTTCTTCTTCTTTCGTTCGCCTGAAATAAGTTGTCTATATCAGCAATTTTGTCTCTTGTTTAAATTTCACTGTTGTTGTTAATTCTTTCAATGGTCCATAGAGTTTACGTTCCACTGTTGTTCTTTCTGGCCAAAAGGTTTGCATTAATGTGTCAAATTCGGTGCAGTCCTGGAGTACATGCTCTGCTGTCTGGGGCACCTTTTCACAGGTGCACATGGCTGATATGCCTATCTTGAATATGAACTCATTGTGGTCTGGGTTCATGGCCGGGGGTAGGCAGAAAAGCCACATTTCTCCTAGATTTACGGTATTTATCATGGAATCAAGGCTGAAGGGTTGCGACATCCATAGTACCGAGCTAAAGGATTAACAACTTATGGTTTCTGGATATTTAAAAAAAATTCCCCCCCCCCCCCCCAAAAAAAAAAGCACGAAAAACATCAAATTCCAAAAGTGGAAGAACAACCAGAACTTTCCACAGGAAATTACAGCCAGTGAACATGAAGAGTCATAGTCTCTTAACTCTCTTGTATATGACAAGTTTTTTGTTAAGGTAGCCCAACATGTGTGATCAACTACTGTCCACATACCATCAATTGTGGCATCTCAGTCAATTTCTAAAGGATAAAATATCCTTCTAAAAGGAGGTAGGTTTCTTAGGCAGGACTGTGTGATTGTGGAAAGGCCTGCGTGATGCTGGGAGGAACTGTGTGATTGTGGAAAGGCCTGTGTGATGCTGGGAGGAACTGTGATTGTGAAAAGGCTTGTGTGATGCTGGGAAGAACAGTGTGATTGTGGAAAGGCCTGCGTGATGCTGGGAGGAACTGTGTGATTGTGGAAAGGTCTGTGTGATGCTGGGAAGGATGATAAGACTTTGATCAAAGGAATGGGGGCAGATGACAAAATCCCAAGCAATACAAGATGTATAATTGTATTCTTAATCTTTCTCACTTTAATGCACTAACCTTAGTGACTGACAGAACATGCTGGATGAGAGGCTTCAAAGAAAGTGACTTTAGAAAAATATTTAAAAAAAAATGAAATGCAGCATAATAAAATCTTTGTTTTTGACTTTACTACAGTAATGACTCCGTGTCAGATATAATGAGTTAACCAATCATGCGAAAATAGACGAAGAACTGGTAAAGAAAAGTAATGAAACCACGAATTTAATGAAGTTGACTTGGCGAGCATAAAGATCTCTCCCCCCCCCCCTTTTTTTTCCCCCAAAACAATATCCAAGCACGACTTAACACCGACTGGTCGGTAACGGTTTTTCAATATCAGTAAAGAAAACTACATCTATCAAACGATATTAATAAACTAAACAGCTTCTACGGCAAATCCATCCTTTCCATCTCACTGAAACTAATGACTATTTATCATCGAACAACAAAAAGCAAAAAGTCAACAACATTTTTTCGGATTTCATTTCGCCGATACGCTACCACTCCTGAACTCTAGCGCACAAAATGTTTCATACCAGCAAAGATCATACCCCCGCGTCACTCGTTCACACTTCACAGTCAACAATGTGCGAGAAAGGGTCAAATACCAGCGGACAAGCGTGGACTGGCCGGTGTCGGACACACAACAACAGGTGGATAACAAGTACAACAACTGTGCCGACGGACGGATGCATCAGTCGTCCATGTTTTTCTGGAGCCTTGATTAATAAGTAATCATATGCAGATTTCAGAGGTCAGGTGTTGACTGCATAGCGGCTACGGAAGTGAACAATTACATGGCAAGGGCGGCAACCTGGAGAAATGTCAACTCGTGCCGTTCCGTCCAATGTCCTCCCCTCCTTCCAACAGTTCCGTCCACTGTCCTTCCTTTCTTCCAACAGTTCCGTCCACTGTCCTCCCCTCCTGGCAACAGTTCCGTCCACTGTCCTCTCCTCCTTCCAACAGTTCCGACCACTGTCCTTCCAACAGTTCCGTCCACTGTCTCCTCTCATTCTGTCAGTTCCTTCCAACAGTTTTTTCTAATATAATCCTGTACCTTCCACCAGTCATCTTCACTGTTCCCTCACCCTCCTCCCAACAGTTCCTTCCGTCATCTCCCTCCCCCTTACATGTTTCCTTCAATTGTATTTTTGCCTCCTCCCTTTCACTGTCCTCTTTCAACAAGTGCCCTTCTACTGTCTTCCAGCAAGTTTCCTTCTCTTGCTCTCTTTTCAACGTGTTTTTTTTGTGTCCTTCTTCTCCTCCAAAGTGTCCTATTTTCCACCTTTGCCCTCTTCCTTCAAAGTGCCTTCCACAGATCTTATCCTTCCAATAAGTATCCTTATCTTCTTTTCAGCCCTTTGGTCTCCAAAGGAGACTGCACAATTATTACTATTGTGTACTTAAACAAGATTTAGGCCCAATGAAACACACTCCCTAGAAAATTATAAGTGAACTGAGCCACCGTAAATGAACTAAGAACCCAGAAACTATTGTTTGCATCACTGCCCCTACAGCAAATAGTAGGAAATATATGTGGAAGTTGTAGAGATGTGGTGTTACAGAAGAATGATGACAGCACCAGGGACACACAAAAATATTAAAAGTTAGCTGCGTATACTTTCCATGACTCTGCAGAACCAACCGCAGCATTTTTTGGCTGTTGTGATTTTTCTAGGCAAATCTACGTTGCAGTAGTTTGCCACTGCTTTTCTGCTCTTGATACCACTGTTGAAAAAACCTGGCAGCTTTTTAGAAATAAACTCTGGGGTAAGTACTGGCAGCTTTTTAGAAATAATCTTTGGGGTGAGTGAAAAAGGGAGCGGCAAGTTCAAAAGAGGAAAATCTTAGATTGTATGGGTCAGGGACATAAATCAACAGTTTTGTTTGCTTAAGAACATAAAACTCAGACAAGATGGGTGCAAGTTCCAACAGAGTGCTGCACATCCTTTTCAGTTTGCACAGACTGCAAAATATGGGGCTGCAGAGACAAGATACAGAGGTATCTCTTTACAAAGCCATGTAGGAAAGATGTTTGCAAAAATATTAAAACGAAGAGCAAGAGTGATATTAGAACCTCAATTAAGTAACAAGCAGTTTGGATTTAGAAAAGGTAAGAGCTGCACTGATGCAATATTTACTCTTAGGCAAATTTGTGAACAGACAATCGAATATAATAAACACCAGAATCTTATATTCATTGATCAAGAGAAGGCTTTTGACAAGGTTAACAGAAATAAACTATGGAACATTCTTGAAGAATATGGTGTACCGGATCAATTATTGGGAAACATAATGGCTCTCTATCAAAATAGCCAGAGCGATGTAAGAACAACGGAAGGTATGACAGACTGGTTCCCCATTACATCAGGAGTACGACAAGGATGTGTCCTATCACCCCTACTCTTCATCACATATATGGATAAAACTGCACAGGAGTCAAACCAAAACACAGATATTATAAATGAACTTCTCTTTGCAGATGACCAATGTTTGTTACAAGAAGAAGAACAAAAACTACAACAACATGTTGATTCATTGCTCACTAACTGTACAAAATTTGACATGAAAATAAACACCTCAAAAACTGAAGTAATGACCATAGGAAAGAAACACAGTAATGTAAACATAAAGATCAATGACATACGATTAGAACAAGTTCAAGAATTCAAGTACTTAGGATGCATATTTACAGAAGATGGAAGACTCGATAAAGAGATACAGGCTAGAGTTCAAAAAGCCAATGCAGTCATTTACCAACTGGCCCCACTTCGTCATCCAAAGATCTCGTTACCAGCCAAATAACGGATGATCAACAGCATTTTCATCCCTACGTTATGTTATCAGTGCCAAACGTGGACAATGAACAAATCACATATGCAAAAAATAACTATGTGTGAAATGCGATGTCTCCGAAGAGTCACCAACAATACACGAAGAGACAGACTCACAAACGTCAGCATTAGGGACAAAGTTGGAACAAGAGCATGCATGGAACATATTGAAAGACAGAGAATGAAGTGGTTTGGTCATTTAGTAAGAATGCAACCGGATCAGATTGCCTATAAGGCCTTTTACAATAGAACATCGGGAAGAAAGGCCAGAGGAAGACCCAGGAAAAAATGGATAGATAGAATAGCTGAATACGGCCAGAAGATCCAGAAAACTGTCACTCAAATCACGCGAGAGGAACAAAACAAATATTTTAAACCATGACACTGGGCTGCAACCCGGTAAAAGTGAAGAAGACAATAGATAGATAGAGACAAGAAATTCTGAGTGATGCTATTATTTACTAATGTGTGTCTGCTGTTATTATACACAGAGGGCTTGAGTTTTGATGGCTCAGGTCACACTGTATAGAAAGAATGTAGTTTTTGCATTGACTACAAGTAGTGCGACTATGAAGGTTGCAGAGGTAACTAATTCAATAAAATGGCATGAGACACAGACCTTTACCCAGCCATTCTTTCTCAGTGACTCAATAAGCATGCTAAGGAAGATCAAGATAAACCCGGCATAAAGCTGTTGGATTCCCTGAGTGGGATCATGGCTGACAAATATAAGTTTCACATTTCAGCTAGATTATGTGGCTGTAACGGGGCATGAAACAAGCTTGCATGTAAGGGCTACTGTAGAAAGTTGAGGAGCAGCAGATTTGGCTGATATACTGAATGTCCTCAGAGATGTAGGGTGATAAATTAATCAAGTGATAACCAAACCAAGCAACAACAAAAACCACCCCAAAAAAATTTATTCAATTAAAATGAGAAAAAGAGTCAGGCCAAACAAGGGTGTTTGCTCCTCTTCTTCTCGTTCACCAGCTGTAAACTCTGGCAGAAAGTCCTGGTTGTTCATTCACTTCTGGACTTAGATACTGTTCAAAGAGTTGAGTTTTGTGTGCACATCAATTTAACAGATCTGACATTTTTATTCAATGCAGACTGCTGGTATCTCACAGGCCAAATAACAGTAAATCACTAAATGTAAGTGTGCAGTAAGCTTTATGCCTGGACTGACTAAATTGAAATGTTATTAGAAGTACTTTGCATTCACAAAGTAACTAGTAAGATCCCACTGGTCTAGGTCAGTTACTGGTAGTGACACTGCACCTTACTTTACTGTCACATGCTTCAATATTTAAACATTGGGCTGAGGCACCTCACTTTACTGTCACATGCTTCAATATTTAAACATGGGGCTGAGGCACCTCACTTGACTGTCACATGCTTCAATATTTAAACATGGGGCTGAGGCACCTCACTTTACTGTCACATGCTTCAATATTTAAACATGGGGCTGAAGCACCTTAAATGTCCCTACCAATAATGTTTTAAAGGAACTCAGCCAACCCCCCACCACAAATATTAGTAAGTATTATTAAGTTAGTTTTTTTGGCTCTCCTTCGAACTTCGTCCCCATATTATGGCAGCCGAACAAATACCCTAACAGGGCCTCAGTCGTGTGTAAAATGCGGAGTTTTTGCAGAGGAACAAATCACGGCAAAACTAGGATTGCCTCCGAATAACAAGCCATTATTATCGAGGGCAAACAAATACTTTAACAGGGTCTCAGCGATATGTTAATTGCGGACCAGTTTCTGCGACTATGCTGCATCGCCGGCAGTATCCCTCACGCATCTACGCATGGTGCAGATTGGGAGCTAAACTAGATGGCTGGGACTCACGAACAAATAAATTGGAGGAAGTTGCAGAAGATGTGGTAGCTGCTGCTCCAAGTCCCAGCCATCTAGTTTAGCCCCCAATCCGCACTGCGCATAGCGGTGCGGGGGATGCGCTCGGCAGTGAGTTCAATCAGATGAACACTATCGTTAACCTGCGTCACAGCGCGTGGTCTCTGCGCCATGTCATTATTATCGTGTGTATTGTTGCGCTTCTCGAGAGTGTCAACAGGCAATAATCCTAGTTTTGCCGCGCTGTGTTTGTCGGAGAAAGTCCCCATTTTGCATATGACTGAGGCCCTGTTAGGGCATTTTTGCTGCCATAATATGGGGACTAAGTTAGAAGGAGAGCCGTTTTTTGTTTATATACATCCTATTCATTATTTCGGCTATCCTCCGAACTTCGGGCACTAAATATGGCGGCCGCAAAATATCCTTTCGAGACAGTCACGTGACATAATTTGCGGTTCTCCATCATTTTCCGGTGACTACCGCCAACCCCACGAGTCCGCCACGCCATGTGGATTTGGGCTAAACTAGATGGCTAGGACTCACGAGCAAAGCTTCAGGAGATGTGGAAGCTGCTGCTCGTGGGTCCTAGCCATCTAGTTTAGCCCCAATCCACGCTGCCTGGGGAACTCGTGGCGGTGGCGGTAGTCGCGGGAAAACCACAGATTAAGTCGCTGGAAGTGCGCAATTGACATGTGGCTCGAAAGAATATTTTGCGGGCGCCATCTTTAGTGCTCGAAGTATAGCCATAATTTCAAATATAGTATTATATTTATTTAATATCTAGCACATTGTTTTATTATTTTTAAGCACTTAAACAAAGCCTACGCCATTCATTGAGGTCCCCCCACCCCCACCCTTAATCTCCTATAAAGTTATTAAAGAGACTAAGCACCTCCAATGTTTAATCTGTGTCTGCACCCCTGGGTTCTGAACTTAAACTGTATAAACTACACTGGCCGTAATAGTCAGTAATCTGAATCATGTTTGGAACAATGTTGACGTTGTTGATTGTACTGATGGTGTACAGTGGGTGTGGGGATTAGTCTGTCGTGCTCTTGTTTGCTGGTTAGTCTACTCACATATACTGGTAGAAGTGACTATTCTGCTTCTCTTACTACTAACGGTGATGTAGTATGTGACTGCGGACATCGGAAAGTGTTAGATTATACCATCGTTTCCGGGAAAGAGACAGTGACACTGACTTCACACTGACAGATACAGTGATGTATCTCTTGATCACTGGACGACCAGTTCAAAAGACTAACACATCCGATAGTTTTCTATCTTACCCGTGTCTGCGAAATGTCTTCGGGTATTAAATTATCATATACTGCAATAAGTTGTTCGGGGTCGTCGTTTCTCAAGGCACTGCCGAGGAGAAAAGCATATTTGGCGTCGTCTGTGACATATGTGTGCCACAAATCCATCCTGCTAACAATCCATGTTGAAGAAAATAATACTGCCGTCTCCAAGCAGGGAACCCACGCGAGATTTCACCCGCACCCTTCTGCTTCCGGGTTATACTGACTTGTCACTTTCACTTTTCGTACTGATTTATCACTTTATACCGACGTGTCACTTTTACTTTTGATTGATTCGTCACTTCCACATTTTATACCGTCATGTCAATGTCACATCCTATTTTTAAACTGATTCGTCCCTTGTCACTTCAAATTCACTTGTCATTTTTATACTATACAGACACAAACTTGTTACTTTCACTTTATAATTTATAGTTATGCTGTCAACAGGGAGCGACTCCAGTCGAGCTATTAACAAGAAGTTCTAAATGCAACATAAACAGACGTGCATAAATACAGCCGAACGTTTCGACCAGTCTTTATCAACAGAGTACTATGTGCAACACAAACTGGCTAAAACACTTAACGGACAAGACAATAGAGCATCTAAACAGCTAAGATCACGATAAAACGAAACATCTAGTCTCGGTAGCTGAAATATTTGGTCCATATTAAACGCTAGGATAATTTAGAAAGAATAATATCAGAATGCATGGTTTTAGGAAAGAGGGGCAGGGGCCGATCAGTGCGAAGATGGGGTACAGGATAAAAGGGACACCCTGGGTAGGAATGTGCACGAGGTGGAAGAGCTGGCGAGAGACTGTTTCTCTCAGGCAGACCATGGCGAGACCGACGTTATGCAAAGGACCTACTAAGTTATTATAGTTATATAGGGTAAAGGTCAAGTCGGGAGATGTGAGCCCGCGTCACTGCACACGGTTATAAACCATAAGTACTCTGCCACCAGTGCGGACAGCTGATTAAAAAAAATTGTCCGCCTGTGTCGACGTCCGCACGCAAGTCTGTAGCTACATCGACGTTCCTCCATTTTTACCCTAGAGTGTTAACTCTGGTACCTATTTCCTAGAGGCAGGGTGATCTCCGAGAACCGCCTGGTTTCGAACACCGGTCGTGTGCTGCAGCTGGATTTAAAAGCATGTCTCCTATCGACTGCGCTAACGCGGCTCCCATTATATATGTGTGGTTTAGAGGTCAACCGCTGCGAGCACCATACCTTGCCGCCCTAACCTGCTGCCGGCCTGAAGCCATGGAGCCTGCCCGCAACGGTCGTGTATATTTTTGGAAAAGTTGAAATAAGGTCACATGATACTAACTTTGTATTAATTTTTTTAAAGAAAGAACCTAAAGTTGCGGGTCAAGTTGTCGTGTCAGCTGAGGAGATTTATGGGTCATCATGGGGTCACGACTGGGATAATTATATCAAAGTTGGCGATTGTGATATCTAGATTAAGTCTGGTAGTCTGGTAGTCTTAGTTTCAGCTTCATAGCAACGGGTCGCCCCATCTTTGCTCCGCTCCTGTGATAACGAAAAACACCCAGAATGTTTATCACAGTCCCTTGTGGAAAGATTGACAGACTGCTGTCTCAGCATATCTAGCATACACTCGCATTAAAGCATACGGTATCCATCCGAAGTGCTAACACAAACAGTCCAACATTAGAAATGCAGTTCAGCAGTTGTCCACGCCATCAATTTTAACCAGATACGGGCACCGCCAACATTGCACGTCATTTTCTGAATCTACAATTCACACCACCACGTTGGTCACAGTCGAAAATACATTCCAAATGCAATCCGCAGCTCACAGAAGCTGGGCGACGAAACTATATCCAGTCTACAAATGGAGCAAAAATACTTCGGCCACCGTCCGGCAGAAGCAAAAAAATTGCCTCTGCTTCGAACAGCGCCGCTGTCTAGCGTCCATTTTAATAGGCTGCGATATTTGGGTGGTCTGATATATGTGTTTTCAACCATGTCGTAGGTGTATTATTGTATTTAGCATATGTTGTTTGTGTCTAGTCAAGCAGTGTGGGTGCGCCTCTCTAAGTTGTGATCTGATATATGGGTGGTCAAGCATGTCGAAGTTATCTGCTAATAGGTGGTGTATTATTGTCTTTGATGATACTATGTGCCGCGAAAGGAACGCATGGTGCGAATAACGCATTAATCAAGTAACATAAAGTGTGCTGATCGGCCTTTATAGAAAGAAGTAGAAAGATAGAAGAACACACTAGACAACCTAAAAATTTAAAGCTATAGTTACCGTGCCAGGAATTGAATCTGTCACCTCCAGACGGCGTCTGTGCCTCGCCATGGATACATGCACTAAGAACATGGTCAACTAGGCACCCCCCCCCCCCTCCCTAAAAAAAAAGGTCTAATTTTTTTAAAACCACATTATTATTTTTGCTTTTGTTAATGTTGTAAATAATATTGTTGTAAACCATGCTTTCACACAATAAACTTTAAAAAATAAAATTGCTCATGTTTCACGTTGATGTCATATCATGTTCGCAAAATGTGTCAGAAAAACCAGAAGGGGTGGGATCCATCCCGAGTGAAGATGCGAAGAATTAACCTGATATACACAAATCATGCATTTCCCACCAGTCATCCTGTAACTGTCAATGAAGGCCTTTTTGCCTACTAATAGATTAGGCCTAATAGAGCAAGCTTTGTGTTAGCCCGCCCTCATAGACTTCTGTTTTGTAAAAAGGATTTATTGTTTTCCATGCTAGCCTAATCAAATGTGGGTGTGTATTTATCGATGAATGATTATAACTTTGCAGTATTGTTATTTGAAAATTATCAGTGCAAATATACGGAGGGAATTCTCAAGGTGGAAGCAAGGACATGAAGCATCACCTTCTAGTGCTGTTTTCCAACTACAATGGTTATCATTATCTGAACAGTTGTGTGAAGATAAGGAAAGACACTGCCGTCTTCATTCTTAATAATGAAGTTCGAAAGCTCTTTAGGTCGTGTTATCTTTATGCGGGTATCACTTGACAGCAACATTCTGCAATACAAACTTTCTTCACATAGAAGCCTCACCAGAGCTGTGAAATTCACATCAGCTTTCAACTTCTGATTTAGTTCGATATCTAAACCATAACACAACCCTGCAATGACGTGGAGGAACTCAAATTTTGCATACGCTTTATGCCAGCATGTATAACTTTCAGCCATTTCTCTGTGAAGACGGTCAAGTGTTGTTTTCTTGACCCGATCGATTTCCTCTTTCTCCATTGAGTTCTCACCAGCCATTCGTTTCTTTCGGACTGATCAGTGGTAAATGCCAGTATCTGCGTAGGGTGGCGCCCTTTTAACTTTCTTCTAGAAAATTAAACTCATTACGGTTCCTACAGATAAGTAGATGCCAGCTGGAAAAAAAAATTGCATGTTTTGCAGCCGCCATTTCCGCTTTTTTATTAAGTGGTGCCTAGGGCATCTGCCCTCCCTTCCATATCTAGGTACTCCACTGGAACAGGCCAAGGGGTGATTAATTTATGCATGACATTCTAGATGTGGAGAAGTGAACAATGCTGAGGCACGAATAAACCATTATGGTCTGGGGAGAATGGTACAGCTAGGAGTGATCAGAGGGATCTGGTCGACACTCTACACTCACAGGAGAGAATGGTACAGCTAGGAGTGTTCAGGGGATCTGGTCGACACTCTACACTCACAAGAGAGAATGGTACAGCTAGGAGTGTCCAGGGGATCTGGTCGACACTCCACACTCACAAGAGAGAATGGTACAGCTAGGAGTGTCCAGGGGATCTGGTCGACACTCTACACTCACAGGAGAGAATGGTACAGCTAGGAGTGTCCAGGGGATCTGGTCGACACTCTACACTCACAAGAGCGAATGGTACAGCTAGGAGTGTCCAGGGGATCTGGTTGACACTCTACACACACACAAGAGAGAATGCTACAGCTAGGAGTGTCCAGGGGGATCTGGTCGACACTCTACACACACACAGGAGAGAATGGTACAGCTAGGAGTGTCCAGGGGATCTGGTTGACACTCTACACACACACAAGAGAGAATGCTACAGCTAGGAGTGTCCAGGGGGATCTGGTCGACACTCTACACACACACAGGAGAGAATGGTACAGCTAGGAGTGTCCAGGGGATCTGGTCGACACTCTACACTCACAAGAGCGAATGGTACAGCTAGGAGTGTCCAGGGGATCTGGTCGACAGTCTACACTCACAACAGAGAATGGTACAGCTAGGAGTGTCCAGGGGATCTGTCGACACTCTACACTCACAAGAGAGAATGGTACAGCTAGGAGTGTCCAGGGGATCTGGTCGACACTCTACACACAGAGGAGAGAATGGTACAGCTAGGAGTGTCCAGGGGATCTAGTCGACACTCTGCATTCAGAGAAAAGGCAAGAGACACATACAGTCAAATTGCTACTGACACCATCTTAATTGGAACCCTTCGCTGGCTGCTGAAGATGTGGACGTGGCGGTAACGGGATTGCAATACTTAGCTCAACCCAAGAGATAAAAGACAGGTGTGTGATCAAATCTTCAATTGTTACATCTACATACACGAGCGCCCACAGCAAATGAACGGTTTCCTTTCTATAGGCCATGTGTTTCTTTGACATCCGCATTCGTATATTTATTGCGAAACATAAGAGGTGTAGCTTGTCCGGCTACTTCCCTCCTCTAGAGAAAGTCATACATATCAAAATACCATATCTTATTATAAGCTAAAAAATTACTGACTGACTGACTGACTTTATACCCCACCAGGACATCACACAAGCGATAAACACCCAATGACACAAAGTGCCACCATATGGATGAGGATCGCCGTGGAGAGGTCCTAGAAACCGCGTTTAGACAATTGGCCATATTTATGGCCTGCCTATATTGCGGCCCCTAGCAAAAGCCAGGGTGGCGCTTCAAATAACAAAAAATGTCATCCTAAAAAGGACGTAAGAATTATAGAAACAATTTACTGACTGACTTTCTACTCCACCTTGACATCATGCAAGCGATAAACACCCAATGACACAAAGTGCCACCATGCGGATGAGGATCGCCGCAGAGAGGTCCCAGAAACCGCGTTCAGACATTTGGCCATATTTATGGCCTGCCTATATTGCGGCCCCCGGCAAAAGCCAGGGTGGAGCTTCGAATTAAAAATTTCATCCTGAAAAGGTTGATAAAGAATGAATGTAACAATTTACTGAACTGAACTGAACTGAATTTCTACCCCACCAGGACATCACACAAGCGATAAACACCCGATGACACAAAGTGCCACCATGTGGATGAGGATCGCCGTGGAGAGGTCAAAGAAACCGCGTTCAGACACTTGGCCATATGTATGGCCTGCCTATATTGCGGCCCCTGGCAAAAGCCAGAGTAGGGCTTCAAATCACAAAAAATTACATTCTAAATAGGACGATTAACGGCTGACTGACTGACTTTCTACCCCACCAGGACATCACACAAGCGATAAACACCCGATGACACAAAGTGCCACCATGCGGATGAGGATCGCCGTGGAGAGGTCCCAGAAACCGCGTTCAGACACTTGGCCATACTTATGGCCTGCCTATATTGCGGCCCCTAGCAAAAGCCAGAGTAGGGCTTCAAATAACAAAAAATTACGTCCTGAAAAGGACGTAGGGAAGTTATAGGACGATTACACCTGTGGTTAGTTTGTCAACTGCTGAGTTCTTGACAAGAACTGCCTGATACTTGTTCAATACGATGCAGGCCGGTATCTATCAATTCCGACAGTTTCTGCCACATTTGAAGAAATCCATACCGATATTCTTATGCCTAACATCGACAGATTAAAGACGCTCTTGATTAAAATGTTACCTTGAAAATCAAGCTTACGTCTTTTGACAGAACAATGCGTTTATAAATTACTAGGTTGCGTCCCTTGGTAGAAAGAAACCCAAGACATGCGTTAAGTATATGGCATGGGGTGGGGTTGACTGACTGACTGACTTTCTACCCCACTAGGACATCACACAAGCGATAAACACCCGATGACACAAAGTGCCACCATGCGGATGAGGATCGCCGTGGAGAGGTCCCAGAAACCGCGTTCAGACATTTGGCCATATGTATGGCCTGCCTATATTGCGGCCCCTGGCAAAAGCCCAGAGTAGGGCTTCAAATGACAAAAAATTTCGTCCTGAAAAGGACGAAACTGGATATGACCCAACATGGTGGGGTGTGGTTGGATTAGTCGTTGTTGAGTTTTGGGGCTATTTTTAACCACTTTGTAGTACATAATTATCAAGCCTGTTTAATACATTTCTGTTAGGGTAAGCACCTTTTCTTCCCTTCGAAGGGCCAAGCTCTGGAGGCCACAAGTTGCCCCCAGCTCATTAATTTGTGTGCTTCTCATACCTCCAGTGATGATTCTGAGACCATTGTTCTGTATTTTGTCCAGTTTGTGTAGATTTGTTTTAACTGCAGTGGAGTATGCTCCCATGCCATACTCCAGTTTTGGTCGTACGTATCCAGGTATTACTTGTCGTACAGTGTTGGCATCTGTACCCCAGCTTGTTCCAGTAAGTTTCTTCATAAATCTGAGCCTCAGTGTAGCTTTCCTTTGGGTGTCTTCAATGTGGGGGCCCCAGGTTAGCCTTCAGAAAAATTTAAAGGCATGAACAACAATCCCATGCACAGAATAGCAAATAACTTAAAACAAAAAACCGACTGAAAAGACAAAGCTTTCACCATCTATCAAAATTGTACTACACAAAAAACAGTGACATCCTTTCTTAAGATCCTTCAACATGGGAAATGATCCAGGCATACAGCATAGACCTACAGCCTAAATATAGAGTCACAACAACAATTCCAGGCATAGACAGAAAGGCTGAAGAATGTGACCTAGTACTGCGTGCAAAGACCCTTGAACATGTCTGCAACTGTTATCCAAAACCCGAATAGACACACATATACACCGATGGATCATTGGAGGGAGCAGACAAAAATGGAGGAGCTGGATCGGTCATCATGCTGCAAGATGGGACCACAGTAGAAACGTCATGCGCCTCCGGAAGACTCTCAACAAACTTCAGAGCAGAGCAGCAAGCAATTATTGATTCAACCAAAGTGCTCGAGGAAAGAAAAATTAAAAACAGTAAAATTGTTTTCCTGTGTGACTGCATGTCAGTCCTCCAGGCGACTCATAGGGATTCACGAGACAACATGGAAAGAGAACTGACCTGTCAGCTAAACAGACTCACAGAAAACAATAAAATCGTTCTCCAGTGGATCCCGGCTCACTGCGGCATACCAGGAAATGAGCTAGCAGACAGACTTGTAAAAAATGGAACAAAGGAGAAACAATACGCCAATTCATTGTCATTACCAGAAATCAAAACACTTATCAAAGGAAAATACCAGGGATTGTGGAGAGAACAAACTAACAGTAAACATCCACATGACCCCATCAGCAGACTCAACAGAAAGCAACATACAACAATTTTCCGTCTACAAACAGGACACTGCAGGCTCAACTACCACATGCATACAATAAAGATTGTACAGTCCCCACAGTGTGCCTGTCAAACAGGACCACAAACACCTCAGCACATTCTGCAGACCTGCCCACTCTACCTGCAACTTCGAAAAAACACCTAACCTCAAGAGCAAAGTGTGCAGAGCAAGTTATGAGGAACCATGCAGGACCTGCAGCTGACATGCGAGTTCATAGAGGCACCCCACCTGATGGTCTGATCTGAGCATACGAAACCGAACGCAAAGAAGAATACATTTCAATGTAAAACTCAAAGTATCCTTGGCTGATCTCAGTCGTCCCCATGTGGGATGCAATTTGTAGTTATTTGAAGCCTAACCCTAGCTTTGGCCGGGGGTCCTGAACACAGCCATACCATAAATATGGCCTAACGGCTGAACGGGGTTTCCAGCACCTCTCAACGGGTGATCACACCGCATGGCGGCACTTTGTGTCACCGTGTGTTTATCGCTTGTGTGATGTCCAGGTGGGGTACAACTTACCTACCTTGTATCCTCGGCGTCCCAATATGAGACGCAATTTTTCGTTATTATAAAGACACCCCTCGGTTATTGTTGGGTGCCCTAAATGTAACCTAAACGTTTAACTAGCTATTCTCATCCCAGTGCTGGCACTTTGTGTCACCTGATGTGTATTGTTCGTTGTGCGGTCCTGATGGGGTATACGTCGTACACTCTTCATCCCTTATGAATACTGCTAAAGTGGGGAGCCGCCGTGGAGTAGCGGCCAAATGCTCGCCTGTATATCGGAAGGTGGTGGGTGAGGTCCTGGCGTCAGCTGTAGCCGGTCTTAACTCAACCTTGAATGGGTATCAAGTGTAGTATTGGGAAGTATAATACAGATTGGTCTATAAAATATAGGTCTAGTGCTATATACCCAATACCCCTGAAGGTGTGGAAAAAGTTCCTTATGCTATTAAAGTGTAATTTTCTCAGTGCAAACTCTGATGCTGTGAATAACTATTGAATTATTAATGATGATCAGTAGGCTATTATTGCCAATTCCGGAAACATGTTTTTATGGTCATGGATTTTAAATCTAACACATAGAAATTAGTAGACAAAGTGACTGAGTGGTGTTCAGAAATTAAGACTGTCGTCCACCCGAAAAAGGCATCTGTTTTGCTTATCCTCTCAAAGAAAAGATGGACATACTAGAGCGCTGGTCATTCTGGGTTGCACCAGAGACACCCCAGTGGTGTGTATATGATACATCCTTGGTTTGCCAACAGTTGCAGGTAGGCACAAGGTGCTGCAGGCGAAGTCATATCTCAGGGTAGCTGCAGACACAGACCACCCTTTGCATGAAGCTCTGGGTGCAGTTGAAGCTCAGTGGCTGACAAGAGGGAAGTCATGGATGGCTCAGGCAGAAGACACAGACAGGTTTGCATCCTGGAGAACATTAGGCGAGGAGAGGAGTGGGTCAAAGTGCTACCTGAACAGTCAGACTTGTATAGGGTCATAACCACACTGAGCCGGGAATGCAGAGGCTGGCCAGCAGGGGCCACGGAAGTGGAAATTCAGCAATTAATTCAAGATAATGATGGCTCAGATTATTTGATAATTTACACAGACGGTTCTGTGTCAAGAGGAAAAAAAATGCTTAGGGTTTCTTAGCAAAAGTTAATGGTCGACGTTTGGTATAGGAGAGCCTAGCATATGATAGCACAACATCCAGCTTAAGAATAGAGGTGGAAGCGGTCACTGCAGCTTTCCACTGGTTAGAGAACACGACACTCTGTTTGTTGTTTCTTACCAACTTTTTTTCTTCCCTATAATTTTCGACTCCTTTTAAAAACACACACACATTGTAATTGTAACTGACTCAGAAAGCATGCTGAGGAAGATCAGGACAGGCATGTTTCGTGTAGAGTGGCATGCTTCACTGCGTTTTGTTGTTGTTGTTGTTGTTGCACAATCAGCTTGCTTTCTGCAGTAATATTATCATGACCTGCTGCTGTATTGTTTGTCAAGGAATTATTTACTGTTTTCTATTTCTATGACACTTATCTTTCCTGAATACACTTCCATGTGTGTGACTTGTTCATTTTTCTATAACTTTTCTTTAGTCCCACACTACTTGTTACTGCTTCTAAAATTATTCCATGTGTCCTCAGTGCTCTGATCTCCATCCTCCTCAAGCACCTGTAAAATGTGTTTTAAGCTGGAGCCGAAAACTCTTGTCTTACTTTGTTCTAGCCAAGTCCTGGACTATCTAGTTTTTGTTGTACATGTTTTTAGTGGCTGTTTCCAATGTTAGCTTGAGTTTTCTTGTACAAAGAATGGGGTCGCTGCCCACATGTACTCCGCTATATGCTGACCTATCTATCAAATTATCACTACTGTCTGTATGTACCACATTTTTATGGCGATGTAGACAGGGGAATCATAAGCCTGAGGATTTAGGGCCTCATGGCTAGTACTGTCGCCAAGGACTGTACAGGTTGTGATGGTTTAATTTTGCCCCTGATAGAAAAACGCCATCACCTTACTGGGGGTCAAACCCTGGTCTCCCGTATGAAAGCAACCGTTTCTATTAAGTTATATTAAAAATAAACTTCTAGGCACAAAATCATTGTTCCCAGAGTCTCACTTTTATTGAAAATAAACACACAAAAATGTCCGTTAAACGAGGTAGTGACTTATAGACATTCATTCACGTGTCATGCAAAACGACAAACTAGGCTGGTGAATAAAGACATTTCTCTTATGCTAACCTGATTGCATAACTTTAAAGGAAAGCATTACCAAGGATGATTTTGTATGCGATCTTCAAATCCAAGATAAGAGACATTGTGGCTAACTTCTCATGGAAATAGTCTGTAGAGGTACAGTGAGAGGTTGCTGCAGCGGGGAACTGAGCACACATGGAGATGTCTAATGTGCAATGACGTCAACTGTGATAACATAACATAAAAATAACATTTCCTGCAGCATATGACTGAGATCTGTATACTGTATTGACTTGTGAACATGTTAGCAAATTTATGCATACAACCCCCAAACAAAAGCTGCAAGGGTCATCAGAAAGATAGCGTTGACATTGAGCACCCATTTCCAAGTCTTGCTTTCGTAAATTGACGTCTGCTTCTCTTCTATCGCTCGCATCTCAGCGTCAGTCATATGATGTTCCTCTGACATCTTTTCAATGCCACAGATCCACTGGCAGGCTTTTTTATACCATGGCAATGAGTCATAATCTGTTAATGATAATGGAGAACATTTCCAAAAACAGTCAATTCAGTTAAATTCTTTTAAGTAACTTATCTGAATATATTACAGAATAAAAAACAAAACACACGATCACCACCATCATCATCAAGAAACTTGCCGACTGGAATGGGTATGTTTCAATTCGTGTGCTGACACCCCTCCATGGCATGACAATACGCTGTCAAGAATCTTTATTTTTTTTTTTTCGGCTGTTTTTTTCTGTGGTCACAAAATGTTTCCTTATTCTCATATTATGACAAAAAATTAGGATTGTCTCTTTCTGATGTTTGTGGTAAGCTCTCTTTAAGCTTGAGAATCAGCTGTACACACTCACCGTGATTGTATCATTCACAGAGCATGTTGAGAAAGTTGAAAACAGTCGTGCAGAGTGGCAAGCATCACTTTAGAGGTTGTGAGTAGTTAGCATCTTTGGATATTTTCTCCAGGTTATACCGCTGTGTTGGGAAATGAACACGCAGATAGACTGGCTGGCTCTTCACCACTTGGTGGCAAATTGATGTATGACAAGCTAGATATTGTGAGGGCCTTTAGGAAACGAGTGAACCGTGTGGAGGTACAGATAGAACAGATCATTACAGTCTGAGGAGAATGGCGCTGCGATGTTGTCTGGGAATCTGGCCGACACTGAACACACAGAGGAAGGATGAGACGGATTTACAGACGATTACTGGTTCCAATGGAATTGGAGCTCCTCTTCGCTTGCTGCTGAAGATGGCGATGGAGCACTTATGGGAGTGTCATGAGTGCTGTGATGTCGATTCTTAATTAAGCATTCAACATTCAAGCTCTCACCTCTTTCACAACATTTGCGTATTTGTAGCCATCAAAGGAATTATAAGATTTATTCTAAGAAAAACCACATTTCTGAGGCTTCAAGAACTTGTTTGGCTTTTTTATTAAAACTGGCTCTATATATCACACAAGAATTATTTCTCTTTACTCCAATGAGAAGTCGCCGTGGTGTAGCGGCTAGACAGTCGCCTTCTGATCTGAAGGTCATGGGTTCAGGTCCTGACGAAGCTGGGTTTAAAAAACAAATGACCTTGGCTACCAGATCGACCTAAACTTGAGTGGGTACCAGGTGCAGTCCTGGGAAGTAAAAGCGGCCGGCGTGATGCAGACCACACCAACCACCATGTGCCAATTGGTCTATAAAATATATGTCTAGCCCTAAAGAGCGGAAAGGGCTGAATCAAATTGCATATGTAAGCGATAGCAGATACAATAGAAAGGGTATCATATAATGTTTTCCTTCTCGTCAATTCGCTGTTTAGAAGATGCGTGTGCAGCTAGCATTGCAAGCTCAAGTAACAGGTCGCTTTCACATGTTACATACAGTTTCTGAAGCAATGGCGTACGCACACAGTGAGCCTTCTTGTCATTATACTCGGGACGAAAACCGAGTGGCTTATTTCTATCTAAAGGAAAACAGCAATAATAAACAGTAATACCACTGGTTTCTTTGGCAGTAGAAAATGTAAGCGGTGATTACAGCTCTTACAAATAAGCCTCACCACAGATAGTGTGCAGCTGCTCGCCTCACCACAGATAGTGTGCAGCTGATCGCCTCACCACAGATAGTGTGCAACCGCTCACCTAGCCACAGATAGTGTGCAACCGCTCGCCTCACCACAGATAGTGTGCAGCTGCTCGCCTCACCACAGATAGTGTGCAGCTGCTCGCCTCACCACAGATAGTGTGCAACCGCGTGCCTAGCCACAGATAGTGTTCAACCACTCGCCTCGCCACAGACAGTGTGCAACCACTTGCCTCACTACAGATAGTGTGCAGCTGCTCGCCTCACCACAGATAGTGTGCAACCACTTGCCTCACTACAGATAGTGTGCAGCTGCTCGCCTCACCACAGATAGTGTCCAGCTGCTCGCCTCACCACAGATAGTGTGCAGCTGCTCGCCTCACCACAGATAGTGTGCAGCTGCTCGTCTCACCACAGATAGTGTGCAACCGCTCACCTTATCACAGATAGTGTGCAGCTGCTCGCCTCACCACAGATAGTGTGCAACCGCTCGCCTAGCCACAGATAGTGTGCAACCGCTCGCCTCGCCACAGATAGTGTGCAACCGATCAATGGGTGACACTGACTATTGTCAACACCAGATCCTATTTTGAGGAATAAGAACAGACCTGCTGTCTCTTAACAAGCATCTCGTGGTAGGCGTCTCACTGAGTGATTGTTGAAATCAAATGTATTGGGCCGAAATACACATATTTTACAGCCTTGTTGCAAACCACAACACAGCGTGCCAACTACCTTCTAAGGGTGTCCTCTTGCTTTCCTATAAGATCTTCTTTTGGTGTAATTCCTCTGCTGGTGAAACTGTGCTGCTGCATTCTAATAGATGCCTAAACCGTTTGATGTTCAATTTCTTGATTTACGATCTGACAATATCATTTCTTGCTTATTTAGGGATGGTTGAATTTGATTTTTTCCTCAGTGATTTCACCTCACAAGTGCCTAAATCTAAATGATTATTGTCAACTGCTAGGTGTGATTTGTTCATAAGTCATGCATCAACAGAGAGATAGGATGCATTCATTAAAGAAGCTCAAACAAAAGGATTGAAGGAAATTATGTTGAAGAGTCTTGCATCATAGCATGAAAATATGTAAATGAATGAACTGATAAGTAGCACCATTGGAACATTTCTCGAGATCATGCTAGAAATCCCAAGGCTGAATTGGCACTGATGTAGATTTGAACCGTAGATCTGTTCAGCAGGAGAAAGTCTATTTACACTGCTCCCATTGTGAAGGTGGGCACAAGATATCCCTGACATTTTTGCGTCACAGAAAAAATAAATCTAAGAATGAGGGAAATTTGCAAAAGACCTCCCCATGTAGGTTCCAGAACGCCATTAATTAAGGGGAAACCTCCCCATGTAGGTTCCAGAACGCCATTAATTAAGGGGAAACCTCCCCATGTAGGTTCCAGAACGCCATTAATTAAGGGGAAACCTCCCCATGTAGGTTCCAGAACGCCATTAATTAAGGGGAAACCTCCCCATGTAGGTTCCAGAACGCCATTAATTAAGGGGAAACATCCCCATGTAGGTTCCAGAACGCCATTAATTAAGGGGAAACCTCCTCATGTAGGTTCCAGAACGCCATTAATTAAGGGGAAACATCCCCATGTAGATTCCAGAACGCCAATAATTAAGGGGAAACCTCCTCATGTAGGTTCCAGAACGCCATTAATTAAGGGGAAACCTCCCCATGTAGGTTCTGGGACCCTATTAAGTGAAGGGAAACCTGCCCATGTAGGTTCTGAAACACCATTAAGTGAGGGAAAACCTCCCCATGTAGGTTCTGAAACACCATTAAGTGAGGGGAACCTGCCCATGTAGGTTCTGAAACACCATTAAGGGAGGGAAAACCTCCCCATGTAGGTTCTGGAACCCCATTAAGTAAGGGGCGGGGGAAGGAATTGACACAGGGCTATATTTAGACTTGCTGAGGCCCTCAGCTTATTTAGCTTATGCCTAAAACTAGCCCCGGATAGACCCGGCACTTGTTGTTTAAGGTTGCTAGTGAAATCCAGCGTGTTGGACCAAACGACATTTGAGAACATCGTGACAACTGGAAAGATCAATGGAAAAAGTGGTAGAGGCAGACCAAGAGAGATGATGCTGGATGGGTTGAAATGATGATATGGAGGGATATCATCAAAATACCTGTTCCAGGCAACCATGGATTGTGATCTGTGGAGATGAATGAGCGCCTATGCCAGTTGGCAGGGCACATGATGATGATGGACCAAACAGGACAGATGCTGTAGTCTAGCTGTAAACCACAGCACAACGTACTAACACTCATGGTAAGGGCTAATGCAGAAGTAGAAAACGTAGAATATATAAGAAGAAGAAAACATAGAAAAGATAAGAAGAATAAAACATAGACAAGATAAGAAAAAGACAATAATTTGAAATGACTGTGATTGGAGTGACTTTCAGTAAAGTGTCCGATTTATGATAAAGAGAACACCAAGCGTTTTTCCTCTGTCACGCTGTCAGTCCTTTCTTACCATCTTGATATGGTTTAGGTGCTGATATAGGCTCTGGCACTGGCTTCTCCTCCTCCTCGACTTCTGAGATATCTATTCTTTGTCTGGTGCTGTTGCGATTCCAGTAGGTTAGCCTCTCTAGCTGTAATGAAAAATAGACCAGTCAACCATGCCGGTGGCACAAAAAAAGGGGGGGGGGGGGGGGAGAGGGGGGGGGGACTGAAAAAGAAAGCTAATTCTAAACAAATGGGTGGTATAGCCAATAACATGCCATTCTCAGTTGCTTTCTATGTCATTATCTGGTACCCATCTTAGGCTGTGTCGCCTCATAGTCAAGGTCAGAACAAAATCAACCCCAGACCTTATGGCCGTCAGCCAAGCGTCTAGCCATTTTGCTGCCATAGCTCCTGGTTTATGAATAAATTTGATGTAAAGGTAGGTTTGATTTAGAATCTAAGGCGGTACTGTGGCCAATACGCTTGTTTCTAAGGTCCATTTCAATCTGCACCAGTTGCAGAACTACCTTGTGTTATCGCTAAGAGCATTGACTTCATTGCACCTGGGACTAAAAGAAGAAAATATAATGTTAACATCAATAAATATATTCAAACATTCGGGAAATCTCCGCAGCCAGTTAATTGCACATCGTACCATTCAGTCCATAAATGCACGGATCCCTTTCCGGGTAAATCCCAAAACGCACAGAGGCTGATGACACTAGCTCTTATTTTGGTTTATTATTCTTCTTTGACTTCCCGCATAGTGTTCTTCTCTGGTCACACCCCTTGTAACATGTTGTTCTTACAATCTGGTCATGGCTGCAGATTCAGTCATCACTTGGTTCTCGCAAACGTCTTACTTCTCTTAGAGTATAGAGCATTCAGTGTATCAGTTGGTCCACGGCTCGTCTGCACACCTTAGCTAGGCAGTTAAGCTTTTGACTCCTTCTCTGAACGTCAAGCATTCAAATCAGGATTTGAACAGGAAGGCTTTAAGTGGCCTTGTTTAAGTGCATACTTTCACACACACATGTATATGTGTGTTTGCATACACACACACACACACACACACACACACACACACTGTTACACAGATAATGTGGCAAATGGCAAGTAAATAAAATAATATTCTTGTATACTTGAAAACAAAATGAAATATACAAACACATCCTTAAAAGTACTTCTATACACCTAGTGAGGGGGTTGATGGGGGAGAGGGAGGCATACAGGAATTTGTGCTTTAGATTCAGACATGTATGGCAACCTGGTCTATCCTCTCACATGTGCCCATGCACTTTATTTCTGGACATGAACATGATAAAACTGGAAAAAAAAAAGAACATCTCTTACGTGGATATCATCAATTGGAGCGGTCATCAGACTAATCACAATGGTCACAGCAGCAACAATTCCAAACAGGATGATGCCAAAATGTAAGTAGTGGATTTTGCTGACAATATCTGGCTTGTGCCCTTTGTACTCTTCTCCACACGGGTAGTTCTTATAAGAGTATTCCCAAGTGAACCGGATAAGACCAATACAAAGACCAATCATCAGCCCCCAAAAAGCTCCCTGAAGAAAAACAAAAAGTGAAAGCAAAACATTCAATGACACGATGTCCGACACAGCTCCTATAGGTTTTCCTGGCTATAACAGTTACATGGTTTAACACGATATCAGCTCATTCATGTCAGCATGTTTCATTTGAAAGAACAAGATCATCAACAGCATATAGTTTTTCCTATTATATAGAACAGTAGGTACCATAGGCGCAGGAACATGCGGCTGAGGCACCTTGAGCCTCTTCCCCGCCCCTCCACAATCCCTGAGTCTCCACCCAAACAAAAAAATTGTGGTGAGTGAGTGACGTTCATCCCCCACTGGACCGCACTACGGGCAACTAACACCCGGTGACACAAAGTGCCACCATTCAAATGAGGATCACCCGGGCACAGGTCCCAGAAACCCCGTTCAAACATTAGGTTATAATGGGGGTCCGACAAAAGACGCAGGGGGGCTTTAAAATATTAATAATAATAAAAAGTCCCATACTGGGGTGGAAGCAATTTTAAGGGTTGGCTGAGTTGGCTTAGAATATCACACCGAGTGATAAACACCTAGTGACACAATGTTAAACCATTCGGATAAGGATCACCCGGGGACTGTTCACAGAAACCTTGTTCACTCAGTTATAACTAGGGCCTCTGACCACAGCCGGGGTGGGGCTTCAAAATAATGAAAAAATGAGTCCCACATGAAGACAGACTTTTAATATTGTAGGGGCTGACCCTGCCACCTCTCGTTAATTCTTAAAGGAGCTGAGTCAGTATGCCTACTTGTTCCCCTAAACATTTTTACATTTTAAAATACATACGCTAAATATGATCAAACTTACCTTTTCATTGGTTCTCTTCCAGAAGATGGCTAGCACATAGACGGCACAAATGGGAGGAGCTAGGAAGCTGGTGATTGCCTGAATGTAGTGGAATAGTTCTGTGACACTCTGTACCACAGGGATCCAGACAATGCCCACAGCCACTAGGATGATCACACACAACCTAGGGAGGAGCCAGAAAAACAACACTGTTGATGCGGGTCTTTCATCATTATCATCATCACTATCATCATGTACCATGCTGGTAGTGTAGGTTGTCATGTTTCGCCATCTCACAAGATCACCAGAATTACGAATCAGTACAATGTTTTTAGCGCACCCCATCCATCTGACCAGGCCATCCAGGTGTTTATCTCTTTGCCTTCCTCTTGCATTCAGTCTTGCCAGTCTTACCCCAAGTTCATTTCTTCTCATAATATGTCAAAAATATTGGCTGTCTACTTCTAATTGTTGTAATAAATTAACAATTTTCATCTATCTCGATAAGGACTGCTTGGTTTGTTTTTCTATCCTTTGATGATATGCTTTGCATTCTTCTTAGAAACCACGTCAATGCCATGGGTAAATGTTTGTCAGCTTGTCTGCCTTTTGTCCATGTTCTGATGCACATAACATAGGTTCTAGATAAGAGTGTGGTTCTTTCTTTATCGTAGCCGTATGCTTTGCTACTTAGCTTTATGATGAAGTCTGTGACAGCCACAAACTCAAACACACATTGAGAAAGTACTAAAAAAAACACACAACTAATCATTCTGTACCCATAGGCGCCGGATCCATGGGAGCTCAGACACCTTGAACCTCAAAATTGTTTAATTTAGGATGACCGGCAGATTGGTCGCAAAAACACCCGCAGAGTACCAATTGTTGTATTACAAACGTGTACCTACAAACACATGCACAATATGTTACTAATATTAAGAAGATCTTACAGAAGGCTTTTATTTGGTCTGCGGTAGGCAATGGTACTCGGTACAAGCACTTTTCTTTAGCGAGCAGTTTTTTTAGTACTATTGTAAGACACTTTGTGTTGAATACCGGCACATTTGTTAGACACTCTGCGGTGAGCACTGGCGTAGAAAAGTCAGGTGATAACCCGTGCAGAAAATGTCATGTCACACTCCTTCCACTCCGTAATGACACCTGGGGAGACACATTCCCACCCCTTTCCTAAGACACTGGCGGTGAGTACCAGTACCATTTTTTTCTCCTTTAAGAAAGCTATGCTTACATTTGTTATTCCTGTTAGTTGTAGCTATAGTGTCCTTACCTTCCAACAATCATAAGTTCGACTTCAGTTGCATTCCGTCGTATCCTCCGCCAAATGTCCATTGTAAAAATGGTACTGCTGCTGTTGAATATCGATGTAAGAGAGGAGATAAGAGCGGACATCATAACTGAGAGCATCAGGCCCCGTAGTCCTGCTGGCATGAGTTCCAACACCAGAGTAGGAAAGGCAATGTTTGTGCAACTGTTTTGTCTACAGACAACTTGACACACTGCCGGGTCAGCGCATGCTATTCTGTCTGAATGGGAGACAGGTTGAAAACACTAAGTTATATCAAACACATTAATCGCTTCTAAAGTGTAAAAACTGAAGAAAAAGAAGGAGGAGGAAGAGGAGGAGGAGAAGAAGAAGAAGAAAAAGAAGAAGAAGAAGAAGAAGAAGAAGAAGAAGAAGAAGAAGAAGAAGAAGAAGAAGAAGAAGAAGAAGAAGATAATGAAGAAGAAGAAGAAAAAGAAAATAAAGAAGAAGAAGAAAATAAGAAGATGAAGAAAAGGTATAATTCGGTTACACACACTATATCTTCCTTTGTTTTTTAATAACAATACATACAATTCTACCTATTCTCATGCATTCTAACAAACTTTTAAAAAAAAAACTCTTGTCTGTTCTGTTGCAGCGAATATACTCACATGCCAGCTCGAAGGTCTTAGAATTAAATCCACATTGTAGCTGATTTTTCATCAAAACTGACTTTGGCTTCCAGGTCGATCAAGCCAAAATGAAATCCAGATAATCCCCTGGGAAGTAAAGGCAGTTGGCGTGATAATGCTCACTCACCTACCAAGTGCTGTTGTGTTTATAAAAATCTGGCATCAGATGCATGGCAAGGACACTGGCGTGTGAAAAAATCTTTTATTTCCTTTATATTTCTTATACAAATAAATCGGTCATATCAAATCAATGCTATCAGATTTTGGGAAAAAATAAAAAGCAGATAGCATGGTACCAGGAAGGAGGGGCAGGGGCGACCAACATAAAGATGGGCACAGGATATAAGTTACTCCTTGAATATGAAAGTACACAAGGTGGACAAGCTGGCAAGAGACCTAGTTCCTTTCAGGCATACAGTGAAGAGAGCAACATTCTGCAAAGGACCCGCTAGATGACACAAATAAATATGTCTTACCAGTGTACAAAACTCTAGCAATCATGCCAGGGAAGACAATGAGAAACAGAGGCAAAAACTTGAGGTAGGCGGCCAACAGGCAACCTGCTTTGGCGTGAGTCAGATTCTTGGCAGCAAGAGCCCTTTGTACAATAACCTGCAGATGATCACATGGGTGTAAAATGATAGTTAGAACATGTAACAGCATTGGAAAAACACTAAGTTTATGTACAAGTTTTACTGAACACAACACAAGCAATCAATAAATAAATTTAAAAACTGGAAAAACCATGAAGTAAATTCCACCGCTTCAGAACACTTTACAAGTAACAAACAACTTAGCATTTTTCTTTCCAAACTGACTTTACAATTGTTATTGTAAAGTCTTTAGTAAAGTTAGCATTTGCTTATGTGTTTTTATTTAAATGTCTGTTTTAATGACATTATCGAGACTTGACTGCCAAAATGAGACCATTTTAGGTGAGTTGGAATTTTTATACACAGTGACCAGGCTTCTTCGCATTTGCAAATAAAACTAAATCAAGGTATTCGTCGTATTCGTCATCACACGTCTACACATGTTGACATCCCGGCAACTACACAATAGATGTCAATTATTGTCTACAAATCCTTCTCCAACTCCTGTCCTATATCCCACAGAGTTACCGGCCATAGCCACCTGAAATAAAATCCTCCTCTTGACATCACGTAATCACTAGTTACTTGCAGCATCATTTCTTAACACACACCCAAAATCAACTGTCATTGACATATGAGCAAAGCATGACTCATCCCAAGGAAACTGGATAAGGAAAGTATTAGTCCCAAATAAGAAATTACATCAAAGATGGCAGTAGTCATAAAACATCCATTGAACATTTGCATTCAAGGCCACCAACTTTTGCCAAGACCATTCTTGCTCTAATTTTAACAAGGCATCTTGCCTCAGCGATTATGATAACTCCAAGACAGTTGTATCTTTTGACTTGCCTAATAATTTTACTGTTTGCATGTATTCAACATATTGGTGTTAATTATTTATCATTGCTTGGTGATGACTATAATTTCCATTTTCTCACAAATTAATCCCAAGCCTAGTTTCTCACTTTGAACTATTTCTGCATCCACTATATGCTGCAAATCTTCTTCATTGTCTGCAGTTAACAACATATTATCTGTATATCTTATACTGTTGACGTTACATCCTCCCACGATAATTCTTTCTAAATCGGATTTTTTAAAGAGTCCTATTATCTGTTGTTATCATCATCATCATCAGGTGCCTTGCCGACTGGCATGGGCGATCATGCTTCTCCATAATCTACGATCTCCTGCAGCATGTATCAGTTCGTGTGCTGACACACCTCCATGCCATGCAACAAGACTGTCAAGCATCTTCTCTCGTTGTCTTCCTCTATCCCTCCTTCCACAAATCTTTCCAGTGGTCACAACATGTTCTATTTTTCCTCTTCTCATAACATGGCCGAAAAATGATGACTGTCTTTTTCTGATGTCTGTGATGTCTTCGGGCTCCCGCCATTTCAAAACCTCTTGGTTGCTCTTTTTGGCTGTCCGAGGTATTCTAAGCATTTTTCTGTAAAACCACATCTCTGAGGCCTCAAGAAATTGTCTGGCCTGCCTACCAAACAATTTCTTGAGGCCTCAGAGATGTGGTTTTACAGAAGAATGTAGTTATACATTGGTATATTATAAGTGTAAAATTTTGATCGTCCATGCACTTCTGGCCTTTGGTCTGTTCCTGAAACTGAGTTTTGTATGCACATCTGTTTTGTAGATCTGGCTTATTTATATGCAGAGTTTTGGTTCATCGCCTCTCAGGCAGATGAACTCTGACTTCAAGAGAGATACCACTCATTAGTCGTCTTTTACGATGTGCTTTTTGGGAGCAGTGAATCTAATTCCCTATAACCCTTCCAACTGTCCATAGAGCACATACAGAATTTCCATGACAAAACTGAGTTTTACAAAGGTGGGAGTCGTACATTAACTTTTTTGTTGTTCCAGGGGGTTTAGCATCAGAGGCTCAAGGGGTGCTCGAGAGAGATGCAAAATCGGCTCATTTTGCGTTAATTGGGCTTCTAGGTAGGAACCTATGAATGTATGATACGTTCCTTGGGACAAAGAGTTAAGGGCACTACTAACACGGCAACGTGAAGATGCCTTCAAAGGGAGGTATTTATTCCCCCAGCTGACACGTATAGTCATTCTGCTGAGTAACCACTGACCCGGCTGCATTGAGATACCAGCTAAGTGATTTTGTGTATCTATGTAGTATTGTTTAATTTGTATGTTCTGATGAAGGCTCAATACTCGCAATGTTCACGTTTCGTTTGTATTTGTTATATTGTGAATCTTGCTTATAAACTTTTCGTTCTGTTTTATATCTTTTCGAAGGGAGGAGCGCCAATTGGTCTTGGAAATATATTTATCACCATTTGTCCGATGTGCTAATGGCATAACCTACTTAAATAACAGAAACAACCAACCTGATCCGAACACCAATACCAAATGGATGAAACCAACAAGCCAATGAAGACACCTGGCCAGGGCAGATTAGTATCGTCTGCTGGCCGTATCAGATTGTAGGCATTTGCTGGAGGGATGCCACATTGTGTGTACGAGTAGTTGTCATTCTGACCAAGATGGTGCAGTGTGGTATTTGGGTAGGATGTGAGGTATTTAGACCGTAGCTCTTCGTATCCGCCCACTTCAATGAACCCTGCATTAAAAAAATTATGTTTGTAACTATTTTCTGTTGTTATTCTTTTAATTGTACTATTATTAAAACATAACTCTAGTATCATTTGCCCAAGGCACCATCAGGCATAGGCAGGGTAATCTACCGTTTATCTATCAACAGTTTAGTAGAAATGGAAATTTAAGACATACAACTCTTATAAATACCATACAAGAGGGAACAGTTGAAGGCAAATGAGTACGAGGCAGACAGCGATACAAGTGATTAGATAACATCTAGAGATGGATGAACAACAGTCTGAGAGAGTTTACACCAAGGGTGAAAGACAGAGCGTGTTGGAGACCTGTTTTAGCAAACCTTCTTTGTGGTGATGGCACCTATCAACTATATAGTCTTTTTTCTTAGGTTAGGAACCTCTGAAAATTTGTGCCTTCGAGCTGAAATGTTATAGAAAAATTCTCAGAATGCCACTGCTAAAAAAAAAAAAAAAAAAAAAAAAAAAAAAAAAAAAAAAAAAACTGACATCCTAAAAGATCTAAACATTAAGAATTGTCTTAGAAACAGCATCTTATCTCACAAACTGAAATATTTTGGCCATATAGGTTCAGAGAAAGTAGTAGCAGAGAGCATGCTACCAGGAAGAAGGGGCAGGGCCCAACCACGATGAAAATGGGCAGGGGAAGTGCCGGCGAGAGATGGAGCTTCTTTCCAGCAGACCGTGATGAGAGAAATGTTCTGCAAAGCATCTGCTACATGATGATAGGGAACCATTGTGGTGTAATTGTTAGTCTAACAAATATGGACCTTTTTCAAGATGCTTGAGCATGGAGAATAGTGTGCTACACTTAGGGCTCTTCATCAGGCAGTTAGGTTAGTTCTGTATCCTATAGAAGACATTCAATAACCAGTCCCAGCTACTTTTGACGGTCAGCTCTCCATACCCTGTTCAAAATCACGAGAAGGCTGTCTGCTGCCAAATCACCAGCAGCTGAAATTAAACAAGGTACTCACAGAATTATGAAGAGTGTTCGCAACCCCTAAGCCACAGATACAGACATTACAGGCCTGAGGTAAGGCACCCTTTAAGTATAATTTATTTAGCGTTACTATACTTTGTAGTGAGTACTGGCACCCCTTTTTTTTCTGAAATAAAAGCCCTATTAAACACAGTGTCTGTCAGATCAGTCGGCATGCAATGAGTGGTTATTCCACAGTCGAGGTCCCAGCCTCACTGCTGATGGGTTGCTCCATAAGTGTACTGTTCATGTGACAGTGGAAATGTCTTTCACCATCCCAACTGTCTATGCAAGATCATGAAGCTTGCAAACACAAAGTAAAAATGCATAAGGCAGCTGCCAGATGTGCCAGCACCAAAAGTCCCAAACCAGAACTGTAGCTCACTGTTGGTAAATTCACTGCTGGCCAGTATTACATTGGCTGTGTTGACTTCCTAGGGTGTCCTGGTGCACATCTTAGGCTGGGTCGACCCCTAGACCAAGGGATTTCATTTAAAAGAAATCCATTATGCCTGAGGTTCGAAACCAAGACCTAATGTCAGGAAGAATGAATAGATGGATGAATGAATCAAGAAGTAAAATCACCACACTTACAACATCAATCCAAATTGTGCTGCATGTCTTTCCTCAGTAGCCAAGGCAAGTGTCTAGCCACTGCACTTCCCTGGCTACAACTGGTTGTATGCCTGTCGGCCAGATCGTGGTAAAATGACACCAGCTTCTTCTTCTTCTTCAGCGTTCTGAGCCCTTGAGATTCATTGCTGCAAATATCACCCGTCTTCACTTATCCCTCTGGCCCTTCTCATTCCAGTTGGTGATACCTAATTTTTGCAGGTCTGTCTGGACATTATCTCTCCATCGTCTTCTTTGTATGCCTCATGGTCTACGACCATTCATCTCTCTTGTGTATACAGTTTGTACATCTCTGTCATTTGACATTCTCTCAATATGCCCAAGCCATTTCAGTCTATTTATTCTCATGATGCCAGTGATCAATGGTGATTTAAACAGATTATGAGTTTCATAGTTGCTTCTCATTCTCCATTCCCCGCTGTTCGCATCTTTGATGGGGCCAAAGATTCCTTTTAATACTCAGTTTTCTAAAATTTGTAATGAGGCTTTTTCTCTTTTAGTTTTGCTCCAGGTTTCTGAGCAATATAAAAGGATTAGTCTTATCAACGTGTTATATATTTTGATCTTGGTGTTGCGAGACAGACACTTCAGCTTTAGCAGATGTTGAAGGGCATACTGTATTTGTTTCCACATTGTGTTCTAGATTGTGTTTCTTCTCTCAAAATGAGAGATGATGGAAATGACACCTACTATTTAAAACAATGTTAAGGCAGGGTTGCAGAATTAAGAAACGTGTTACCCATAGCCTGAAGTCTTACCCATAACCTGAAGTCTTACCCATAACCTGAAGTCTTACCCATAACCTGAAGTCTTACCCATAACCTGAAGTCTTACCCATAACCTGAAGTCTTACCCATAACCTGAAGTCTTACCCATAACCTGAAGTCTTACCCATAGCCTGAAGTCTTACCCATAGCCTGAAGTCTTACCCATAGCCTGAAGTCTTACCCATAGCCTGAAGTCTTACCCATAACCTGAAGTCTTACCCATAACCTGAAGTCTTACCCATAACCTGAAGTCTTACCCATAACTTGAAGTCTTACCCATAGCCTGAAGTCTTACCCATAACCTGAAGTCTTACCCATATATTAAAGACCTATTTTCATAAATTAAAGTCTTACCTAAAACCTGAAGTCTAACTCATAGCCTAAAGTCCTATCTATAAACCGAAGTTCTACCCCTAAACTGAAGTTTTATCTATAAACTAAAGTCTTGAGTATAACCTGAAGTCTTATCGATAACCTGAAGTTTTACCCATAAGCTGAAGTCTTACCCATACCCTGAAGTCTTACCCATAAATTAAACTCTTATCTATAACCTTAAGCTTTACCTTTAACTTGAAGTGTTACCTATAATGTGGTGTTACCTATAATGTGAAGTGTTACCTATAACCTGAAGTCTGATCCATAGTCACAAACCTTACTCATGATCTTAAGTGTTACCTATAAATTGTCTTATCTATAATCATAAATCTTATCCATAGTCATGTCTTACAAATAATCCTACACATAACTGTAAATCTTACCCATAAACATAAATCTTACCCATAACCACAAATCTTACCCATAATCATAAATCTTAACAATAATCATAAATCTTACCCATAATCATAAATCTTACCCATAATCATAAATTTTACCCATAATCATAAATCTTACCCATAATCATAAATCTTACCCATAATCATAACTCTTACCCATAACCATAAGGACGAATGCTCCAGCAACCATAATAATTGTTTGGATGAAGTCTGTCCATATGACGGCTGTCAATCCACCTGTTAATGGAAGTATGAACTGATGAGAAAGTGGATAAGCCCAGGATAGAAGTCAGTAGACGGAAAAGATCTTTGTTATGCCGTAAGACTCCTCTGGAATATGGTAATGGCCTTACAATTTCATACACCAGATGAATTAGTTACAGACATATCACATCACAAGTTATTCTTTCATTGGCCGACTTTACTCCCAAGATATTTCCTGGTAATAGCGAAATCAGCCAGACAATTTATTGTGCAATCTTGTGCCTCTTAGTTCTGGAATTGTCCAGAGTTTTGACACTCATACATATCATAACTCTGGACAATTCCCGGTCAACACATAAAGCTCCAATTGTGAAAAAAAAATTAATTAATTAATGCTGTCAACACATACACATCCTCTTGTAGGGGGAAAAACGCCACTTTCAACATACATAGCCCCTACAGGTACAAAGTTGTCAACATATATAATTCCAATTGTAAATTTAAAAGAAAATCACCATACTAGCCATGCCCAGTTAATTTTGTGAATAAAGAAGTCAACATGCACACCTGCTATTGTGAAACCAAACAAATAACACTAAAAAAAAAATTGTCAACATGCTGACCTCCTATTGTGAACAAAGCAGCCACAGCCAACAGAATGATGATGGCAACGTACAAATTCAGCTCTGGCATAGCTTGGGTGAGAAAGATGGCTCCAGAGTACAGATCAGCCTAGGAGAGAAGTAAACATAGAATGATTAATGGTTGTTATATTGTAAATTTGTCTGAATCTTTGTGCATTTCTAAATACCTACCTCAAAAATTGAACCCACACTTGCAGAAAGAGACATGTAAAGATGGGTAAACACACACTAGCATAGAGAGAGATATACAGATGAGTAAAAACACACACTAGCATAGAGAGAGATATAAAGATGGGTAAACACACACTAGCATAGAGAGAGATATAAAGATGAGTAAAAACACACACTAGCATAGAGAGACATGTAAAGATGGGTAAACACACACTAGCATAGAGAGAGATATTAAGATGAGTAAACACACACTAGCATAGAGAGAGATATAAAGATGAGTAAACACACACTAACATAATGAGAGATATAAAGATGATTAACCACAAACAGCATCGAGAGAGAATAAAGATGAGTTAAAAACACAATGCATAGAGAGAGATATAAAGATGAGAAACATTCACAATTGCATTGATATATATATATATTTATAATATATATATAATATACTAGTATATTAAATAGATATACAATAATATAATAAATAATAATAAATACACTATAAATAAATCATATAAATATAATATATATCATTGATATAAATATAGATATACATATATATAAGATAATCTAATCAAATAAAATATATAAAAATAAAAATAAAAATTATAATGTATAATAAACTAAACTAAAATTAAATAAAAAAATAAAAAAACTGAACCTAAATATAAAAATATATATTATAAATGATATATAGAAAAATATACAAACCATATATGTAAAACTATATCTAGATATCTATAAAAATCAATAAACAAAAAAACACAAAATATAAAAACATATAAATATAAAGAAATAACTATAAAATCAAAAAAAAAAAAATATATCTCAATACTATTAAAAAAACTAAAAAGATTAAAACTATAAAATAACTAAAAGAAATAAATAAAATAAAACTAATACAAAACTATTAAATAAAACTAAAAAATATAAAACTAACTAAAGATAAAAAATATACAAACTAACATATATACTCTAAGAAATAAAATAAGAAAAGTAATATAAATAACTACATTATATAAACAAAACTAAAAAAAAAAAAAAAAAAATATTAATATTAAAAAAAAATAAAAAAAAAAAATATAAAACGATAAACAAAAAAAAAAAAAATAGTAAAAATGCAAAAAAATCTCTTTCGCGTGCAAAAAAATACAAGAAATCTGCCCCAAAAATAAAAAACACACACAGAAACAGATACAGACAAACACATAGACACACACATAGACAGACATCCATAAAAATATACAGAAATACACACCCATAGACACACACACCCACACAGCCAAACACAAACAAGGACACAAATGCACATAGAACACACACACACACACAAACACACACACACACACACACACCACCCACCCACCCACAGACAGACAGACAGACAGACATACTTACATACATACATACATGAATACATTTATTACAGACACACACATGCACTGACAGACAGACAGACGGACAGACAGACGGATAGACGGACAGACGGACGGACGGACGGACGGACGGACGGACGGACGGACGGACGGACGGACGGACGGACGGACAGACAGACAGACAGACAGACAGACAGACAGAGACAGACAGACAGACAGACAGACAGACAGACAGACAGACAGACAGACAGACAGACAGACAGACAGACAGACAGACAGACAGACAGACAGACAGACAGACAGACAGACAGAGACAGACAGACAGACAGACAGACAGACAGACAGACAGACAGACAGACAGACAGACAGACAGACAGACAGACAGACAGACAGACAGACAGACAGACAGACAGACAGACAGACAGACAGACAGACAGACAGACAGACAGACAGACAGACAGACAGACAGACAGACAGACAGACAGACAGATAGATAGATAGATAGATAGATAGATAGATAGATAGATAGATAGATAGATAGATAGATAGATAGATAGATAGATAGATAGATAGATAGATAGATAGATAGATAGATAGATAGATAGATAGATTAAATAGATAGATAGATAGAAACTTAGATGAATGTTCACAAAACATCAGAGTTCGGCACAAGAGATACAGGCGAATGCAACCAATCAAAGAAGTAGAGAGATAGAAGAAAGGGTGAATACAAAACAATAACGTATGAACATCTTGATTTAAGCAAAAAACGTTTGAACAACTTGATATAAGCAATAACACATGAACATCTTGATTTAAGCAATGATGTTTACGTACTGATATCTTCGTGAAGACGTAAAGAATCAACGCTAACACGGACAGGTAAATCCTGATTCTCTGTCCTCCAAACCGTTTCCTCAGGTACTCAGGCATAGTAAATACCTGTACGTGTGAGACATATGTGTGAGATGTAAACTAAAATCGTTAAAACGTTAAATTAAGCAAATCAAATAACAGTTTTCACCATCTTAGCCCATCCGGGTATATGACGGAGAAGTTTTAACAGCACTCTGTGCCCCTGGGCAAACCAGTGTGCTGGGACCCCTAGGACAACCATTATGGTAAGTTACTTGATATACACATACTGCGTTAAGACAGCACTAGCATATGGTGCTACCCCCATATTTTTAAAGACAAATCGACACTGGATGGGTGATGTGGTCAACGCCATGCAGACCGCTGTTGCTTTCTGGCACATTTCCTTCTACTCCTTGTAGGATGGGTCGGACTGGGAGCCAATTATTAAACAAAGTTCTGACTCAATGGGGATTCGGACCCCAGATCTTTAGGTAGCAGGCAAGCAACCTATTATTGCATCACTACTTCACAAACAGTGCTAACTATTCTAAGCATAATAAAATGGCACAGACAATTTCATAGAAGGAACTGTCCGTGAGGTGAGAAGTGTTCGTGTTTCACATATTCTAGGCTATTAAGGGTAAAGATATTCAGTTCCGTTCTTGGTCGTCTTTACTTCCTCGTACATTTCACAGCAAATTTCTAAAATTGGGTTGACCTCAGACAGGCTTTGGTGTAAAAAAATGTTGGGTGCCTCATAATTGGGTTGAGTATACCCGCCTGCGGATCTGATGGTCGTAGGTTCAAATCCGAATGGAGCCAGACTGTTTTCAAAATGACCTTGGCTCCCAGGTCAACCTATCCTTCAGTGGGTATCAGGTAAAGTCCTAGGAAGTAAAGGCGACTAACATGATTTTGACCACATCACTCACTGAGCACAGATAGATCTATAAAATATTGGTCCTTTACTAGGACGGAACCCCAACAACTGGCAGACAAGCGCATCCGCCACTACATCACGGATTTCTTAAAAGCATAGAAAATATTGCTGTCATAGAAGAGGATGTCAGTATCAGATTAACGCTTTCAATCCTAGACACTCGCTACAGTTAAAGAAGTCGTTATGTTGACTAATAAGCCTGGCTGTTTGACTGTGCCCAATTTGGCTTGCGCTGTGAAACTCAGATTAAGAAAGGGGTGTGTGGCCTGTGTCAGAGAACCTGTGGTGCCTTATGTGAATAATTGCATGTACAGCTAGAGATCGGTTGTAACTGGTGCTTCCATCGACAATAAACTGAATTTATAGTGTCGGACTTTTCGTGCTGTCACTTCTGACTGCCTTATGCATTTAATGCGCGTGTGTGCTACTGGCTTTACTGAGACTGCAGTTTGTGTACAATTTTTTCCAACTGGGGACAATAATGGGCACGCTGTGAGGTTTTCGTTAGTGCAGTAACGGAGCAAATATGGAGTCACCATCATCATGTGCTGTGCTGATAAGCGTAGGTTGTCATGTCACCCTATCTACCTAGATCACCAGAAACACGGATCAGTTCAGTGCTTTTGTCTCGTGCCATCCATCTGGCCAGGCCATCCTGTGTTTATCTATCTTCCTTCCTCTTGCTCTCTTTTAATCAATCTTGTCAGTAGTTACCAAGTTCTCGAATCCACTCCTTGTCATAATATATTTAAACAAAACTTTGACTGTGAACGTCCTATTGTTCTAATAAGTTTACAACTTCCATATTTTGGAGACAAACGTTTACGCGTATGCCAGGTAAGCTATTCTGTAGATTCTAAACTCAGTAATCAGAATTTAAATCGCCATAGTCATAGCAACAGTAACCTTTAGCAAGATTCAGTAGATACTGACTATAAAAAAAAAAAAAAACATGTCAACTGCAGCGAAAGAGCTGTTGAAGTGTGTTGTTATATGCATTTGAGGCTTGGATAATAAGCACAACATAAAAAAAATATATATATATAAAAAACACACACACACACACACATACACTGTCCATGGAAATATCGTTTTTTTAGAAGAATGACATGGTTAATTATACAAATTAATGATGCAGTTTTCTTCTCTAAACAGGAGAAAACCGTAAACTGACTACTGAAAAAAAAAAAAAATATTTCTAATATTTCAATACCCCACTTGGTCTTCAATCTTGACCCTAAAAATCCGAGCCCTACACATCCCTAAAAAGCGTTAAATGCGGACAAAACAAGGACAGGTACACAAACGACCGACATAAAGATTGTGATGTCCAACTTACCCCGGCAGCCACATAGACAGGAACAAAAAACCAGCCCAGTACCATCAGAATAAAGATAGCCTGAAATTGTTATATACAAGAACGATATCTTAAAACAGTCTATATTATTGTAGCATCCTTTATTTAAATAAAATGCGCGAAGACCATTCATATGTATCAGAGTAAAAGATGCTCAGAAGAAACAACAATACAAGCAACAACAAATAAGGAAGCAAGAACTGAGGCATAAAATGCATGTCTTCAATAGTTATGTAAAATGTAAGTAGGCTCTCTTTTCCAAGCCTGGCTAATAGGTGAACTGTACCACAACCGGCTCCAGCAGCTTGAGCCGGTCATGTCTGTACTGTCCAGATACTTTATAAATAATAACTAACACTAGAACAACAATGATATCAATATCATGCTCACCATCTTTATTTGGTGGAACATTTTTTTTTTCTAGGATGCTGGGTCCATCTGGAAGGCACTGTGACATTACTACCAATCCCTCCCATAGACAAAGAGAAGAAGAAGAAGAAGAAGAAGAAGAAGAGAGAGAGAGAGAGAGAGAGAGAGAGAGAGAGAGAGAGAGAGAGAGAGAGAGAGAGAATGAGAGAAAAAATGAAGAGAGTGAAAATATAAAGAGAGAGAGAGAGAGAGAGAGAGAGAGAGAGAGAGAGAGAGAGAGAGAGAGAGAGAGAGTAATAAAGAAAAAAAAGAGAGAGGAGAGAGACAAAGAAAACAGGTATATATAATTTCATTTTGACAACTTGAAAATAAGGATAATAAAAAGTCAGATGTTTGATCTGTGTGTGTGTGTGTGTGTGTGTGTGTGTGTGTGTATGAGTGTTTGTGTTATTTTTGTTCGTCTTCTTCTGTCTCTTACTGATTGCTTGAATGCAACACACACTATTAAGTTGGCTGTTGCAGCTGCATCTTTTTGGCAGGATGAGGTAGCCAATGTTAAAATCAACACTGAATTGGTGTCATCAGCTGCTACACGCTGCAGGATTTACTGAGAATAGGGTGTGTGGTTGGGGAAGGGTGAGGGGTGGAGTGGGGTGTGGTTGGGGCACACAGGTGCATAACCACACGTGATGGCGCACCAGAACAAGGACTCATACTAGTCAAGACATGCATATACCTCTCCGGGGTCATCCTTGAAACAGGCTCTATGCAAGGAGTCTGGCCGAAGTAAAGAAGATCGGCATTGCTTTTGAAGTGGGAGTGCATCTGCGGGAGAAGCAAGGAAGTAACAGTCCGCACATCAGTAAGCTTCAGCTGTGAAATGGACACACATAGGCACACACATAGGCACACACATAGGCACACACATAGGCACACATAGGCACACACATAGGCACACACATACACACACATAGGCACACACATAGGCACACACACACAGGCACACACATACACACACGCGCACATGCAAAATCGCGCACATGCAAAATCGCACACATGCAAAATCGCACACATGCAAAATCGCACACATGCAAAATCGCACACATGCAAAATCGCACACATGCAAAATCGCACACATGCAAAATCGCACACATGCAAAATCGCACACATGCAAAATCGCACACATGCAAAATCGCACACATGCAAAATCGCACACATGCAAAATCGCACACATGCAAAATCGCACACATGCAAAATCGCACACATGCAAAATCGCACACATGCAAAATCGCACACATGCAAAATCGCACACATGCAAAATCGCACACATGCAAAATCGCACACATGCAAAATCGCACACATGCAAAATCGCACACATGCAAAATCGCACACATGCAAAATCGCACACATGCAAAATCGCACACAAGCACACATGCAAAATCGCACACATGCAAAATCGCACACATGCAAAATCGCACACATGCAAAATCGCACACATGCAAAATCGCACACACGCACAAAATCGCACACATGCAAAATCGCACACATGCAAAATCGCACACATGCAAAATCGCACACATGCAAAATCGCACACATGCAAAATCGCACACATGCAAAATCGTCTCACACACACTATTCGCGCACACATCCTATCATTCTATCGCACACATGCAAAATTCTATGTCCTCACATGTCCATCATTCTATGTCCTCACAATCATCATTCACATGCACACACACATCACATGCACACATTCAAAATCCTCACAAATCCACATAAAATCTATGTCCACACATGCTATCTATTCTATGTCCTCACACACTATCTATTCTATGCAATGTCCTATCTATTCTATGTCCTCACATCCTATCTATTCTATGTCCTCACATATCCACACATGCACATATCTATCTATTGTCCTCACATGCAATCTATCGTCCTCACATGCAAATCTATCGCTCACACATGCTACAATAGGCACACACATGCACTATCTATCACATCATCCACACACACATGCACACACAATCGCACACATGCAAAATCGCACACATGCATCGCACACATCGCGCACACATGCAAATCTATCTGCATGTCGCACACACATATCGCACATCGCACACATGCAAAATCGCACACACGCACACATGCAAAATCGCACACACACATCGCACATGCCAATCGCACACATGCAAAATCGCACACATGCAAAATCGCACACATGCAAAATGTCGCACACATGTCCAAATCACACATGCAAAATCGCACACATGCAAAATCGCACACCACACATGCAAAATCGCACACATGCTCAAATCACACATGCAAAATCGCACACATGCAAAATCGCACACATGCAATCGCACACATCCTATCACACATTCTATGTCCTCACATGTCCACACTATATATTCTATGTCCTCACATGTCCACATCAATTCATGTCCTCACATGCACCTATCTATTCTATGTCCTCATCTATTCTATCCTCACATGTCCTCACATGTCCTATGTCCTATTCTATTCTATGTCCTCACATGTCCTATCTATTCTATGTCCTCACATGTCCTATCTATTCTATGTCCTCACATGTCCTATCTATTCTATGTCCTCACATGTCCTATCTATTCTATGTCCTCACATGTCCTATCTATCTATCCTCACATGTCCTATCATGTCCTATCTATTCTCATGTCCTCTACATGTCCTATCCTATCTATTCTATGTCCTCACATGTCCTATCTATTCTATGTCCTCACATGTCTATCTATTCTATGTCCTCACATCCTATCTATTCTATGCCTCTATGCACACATTCTATGTCCACACATATCCTATCTACACATATGTCCTCACACATATCCTATCTATTCAGGCATGTCCACACATGTCACACACATACTCACTCACTATCTATTCACACGCACACACATCCTATCACACTACTATGTCTAAATATCTCACATGTGCACACATGCATGTCCTCACACATCAAAATCTATTCTATGTCCCACATGTCCTATCACACATGTCCTCACATGCAAAATCGCATCTATCGCACACACACATCGCACATGTCATCGCACTATTCAAAATCGCACACATGCAAAATCCACACAATATCGCACACACATCACACACATGCTACGCACACACTATCGCACACATGCAAAATCGCACACACAAATCGCACACATGCAAAATCACACATATCACACAAATGCACACATCGCACACATGCAAAATCGCACACATATTCTATGTCCTCACATGTCATATCGCACACATGCAAAATCACACACATCATTCTATGTCCTCACACACATCTATTCTATGTCCTCAACATCTCCACTATGCTAAATCCTCATTCTAAATCACATGTCTCATGTCCTATCTATTCTATGTCCTCACATGTCCTATCTATTCTATGTCCTCACATGTCCTATCTATTCTATGTCCTCACATGTCCTATCTATTCTATGTCCTCACATTCTATATCTATCACATGTCACATATCCTATCATTCTATGTCCTCACATGTCCTATCTATTCTATGTCCTCACATGTCCTATCTATTCTATGTCCTCACATGTCCTATCTATTCTATGTCCTCACATATCCTATCTATTCTATGTCCTCACGTATCCTATCTATTCTATATCACATGTCCTATCTATTCTATGTCCTCACATGTCCTATCTATTCTATGTCCTCACATATCTATATCTATGTCACACACATGTCAAATCACACATGTCCCACATATCTACACATAGTCACACACATGGCACACACATATGCACACACCTCACACACACACCAGGCACATTCTATGCACACACATAGGCACATAGTCCACACACATATCCGCACACACATAGGCACACACATAGGCACACACATAGGCACACACATACATACACACACAAGCACACACATACACACACGCGCACATGCAAAATCGCGCACATGCAACATCGCACACATGCAAAATCGCACACATGCAAAATCGCACACACACATGCAAAATCGCACACATGCAAAATCGCACACATGCAAAATCGCACACATGTGCAAATCGCACACATGCACACATGCAAAATCGCACACATGCAAAATCGCACACATGCAAAATCGCACACATGCAAAATCGCACACATGCAAAATCGCACACATGCAAAATCGCACACATGCAAAATCGCACACATGCAAAATCGCACACATGCAAAATCGCACACATGCAAAATCGCACACATGCAAAAATCGCACACATGCAAAATCGCACACATGCAAATCGCACACATGCAAAATCGCACACATGCAAAATCGCACACATGCAAAATCGCACACATGCAAAATCGCACACATGCAAAATCGCACACATGCAAAATCGCACACATGCAAAATCGCACACATGCAAAATCGCACACATGCAAAATCGCACACATGCAAAATCGCACACATGCAAAATCGCACACATGCAAAATCGCACACATGCAAAATCGCACACATGCAAAATCGCACACATGCAAAATCGCACACATGCAAAATCGCACACACGCACACATGCAAAATCGCACACACACATCTATTCTATGTCCTCACATGTCCTATCTATTCTATGTCCTCACATGTCCTATCTATTCTATGTCCTCACATGTCCTATCTATTCTATGTCCTCACATGTCCTATCTATTCTATGTCCTCACATGTCCTATCTATTCTATGTCCTCACATGTCCTATCTATTCTATGTCCTCACATGTCCTATCTATTCTATGTCCTCACATCACATGTCCTATCTATTCTATGTCCTCACATGTCCTATCTATTCTATGTCCTCACATGTCCTATCTATTCTATGTCCTCACATGTCCTATCTATTCTGTCCACACATCCTCTATTCTATGTCCTCACATGTCCTATCTATTCTATGTCCTCACATATCCTATCTATTCTATGTCCTCACATGTCCTATCTATTCTATGTCCTCACATGTCCTATCTATTCTATGTCCTCACATGTCCTATCTATTCTATGTCCTCACATATCCTATCTATTCTATGTCCTCACATGTCCTATCTATTCTATGTCCTCACATGTCCTATCTATTCTATGTCCTCACATGTCCTATCTATTCTATGTCCTCACATGTCCTATCTATTCTATGTCCTCACATGTCCTATCTATTCTGTGTCCTCACACATAGTCCTATCTATTCTATGTCCTCACATGTCCACACACTATGTCCACACACATAGGCACATTCATGTCCTCACATAGTCACTACATTCTATGTCCTCACACACATCCTAGGCACACACATGTCCACACATAGGCACATCTATCTATGTCACACACATAGGCAATCACATAGTCACACACACACAGGCTACACACACATGCACACACATATGCACACAGGCACACACATAGGCACACATGCAAAATCGCACACATGCAAAATCGCACACATGCAAATCACATGCACACATGCAAAATCGCACACATGCAAAATCGCACACACATAATGCACACATGCACACATCGCACACATGCAAAATCGCACACAAAATCGCACACACAAATCGCACACATGCAAAATCAAAATCGCACACATGCAAAATCGCACACATGCAAAATCGCACACACATCGCACACATGCAATGCAAAATCGCACACATGCAAAATCGCACACATGCAAAATCGCACACATGCAAAATCGCACACATGCAAAATCGCACACATGCAAAATCGCACACATGCAAAATCGCACACATGCAAAATCGCACACATGCAAAATCGCACACATGCAAAATCGCACACATGCAAAATCGCACACATGCAAAATCGCACACATGCAAAATCGCACACACGCACAAAATCGCACACATGCAAAATCGCACACATGCAAAATCGCACACATGCAAAATCGCACACAAAATCACACATCCTAATTCGCACACATGCAAAATCGCACACATGCAAAATACATGTCCACACATGCAAAATCTCACACATGCAAAATCGCACAAATGTCGCACACACATATCGCTATCATCATGTCCGCACAAATATCGCACTCATGTCCTCAATCATATGTCACACATGCAAATATCTATTCATGTCCTCACATCCTATCTATTCTATGTCCTCACACATCCTATCTATTCTACAATCGCACACATCTATGTCCACACATGCCTATCTATTCGCACACATCTCCCTCAAATCATCTATGCACACATGCATCTAATCGCACACATCTATTCAAAATCGCACACACATATATGTCCTCACATGTCCTATCTACACATGTCCTCACATATCCACACATGTCCACATGCATATCTACACATGCCTCACAAATCGCACACATGCAAAATCGCACACATTCAAAATCGCACACATGCACATCGCACATGCAAATCGCACACATGCAAAATCGCACACACAAAATCGCACACATGCAAAATCGCACACATGCAAAATCGCACACATGCACACAAATCGCACACACAAAATCACACATGCAAATCGCACACATGCAAAATCGCACACATGCAAAATCACATGCACACATGCAAAATCACACATGCAAAATCGCACACATGCAAAATCGCACACATGCAAATCGCACACATGCAAAATCGCACACATGCAAAATCGCACACATGCAAAATCGCACACATGCAAAATCGCACACATGCAAAATCGCACACAAATCGCACACATGCACACATCGCACACATGCACACACATGCAAAATCGCACACATGCAAAATCGCACACATGCAAAATCGCACACACGCACACATGCAAAATCGCACATGCAAAATCGCACACATGCAAAATCGCACACATGCAAAATCGCACACATGCAAAATCGCACACATGCAAAATCGCACACACAATGCAAAATCGCACACATGCAAAATCGCACACATGCAAAATCGCACACATGCAAAATCGCACACACATCGCACAAATCGCACACATGCAAAAATCGCACACATGCAAAATCGCACACATGCAAAATCGCACACATTCAAATCGCACACACAAATCGCACATCTATCAATCGCACACACATGTCCTCGCACATGTCAAATCTATCTATGCATGTCCACACATGTCCACATCTATTCACATGTCCTCACATCCTATCTATCTATCACATTCTATCTATTATGTCCTCACATGTCCTATATATGTCCTCACATGTCCTATTCTATGTCCTCACATGTCCTATCTATTCTATGTCCTCACATGTCCTATCTATTCTATGTCCTCACATGTCCTATCTATTCTATGTCCTCACATGTCCTATCTATTCTATGTCCTCACATGTCCTATCTATTCTATGTCCTCACATGTCCTATCTATTCTATGTCCTCACATGTCCTATCTATTCTATGTCCTCACATGTCCTATCTATTCTATCCTCACTCTATCTATTCATGTCCACATGTCTATCTATGTCCTCACATGTCCTATCTATTCTATGTCCTCACATGTCCTATCTATTCTATGTCCTCACATGTCCTATCTATTCTATGTCCTCACATGTCCTATCTATTCTATGTCCTCACATGTCCTATCTATTCTATGTCCTCACATATCCTATCTATTCTATGTCCTCACATATCCTATCTATTCTATGTCCTCACATATCCTATCTATTCTATGTCCTCACATGTCCTATCTATTCTATGTCCTCACATGTCCTATCTATTCTATGTCCTCACATGTCCTATCTACATAGGCACACACATACACACACACATAGGCACACACATAGGCACACACATAGGCACACACATAGGCACACACACATACACACACACACACACATAGGCACACACATACACACACATAGGCACACACATAGGCACACACATAGGCAAGAACATACAGTATAATAAAACAGACAGGATAATAGAACAGACAGGTACATACACACAGACAGACAGTCATTCTTGATTATGATAATGAGGTTCGTATAAAGGAAGAAGTTATTGAATTTGCTTACGCTCAGCTCAAATGAAGCTATGGCAATCCCACTTGAAGCTCCAGAGCCTGCCAGACCCACAAAGTGGCCAGACCCAATGTTGCTGGCGAACAGGGAAGCTCCAACCTGCACCAGATGAACAACAGAGCATGATTATTTAGTGTCTATGTAGGGTGAAGTTATTAAGCGAGGAGTTGTGTTGATCATGTTTAGATGGAGATCGAGGCAGTCACCTCTGCCTTTTTCTAGTATGACATCCAGCTGTACTCAAATGTCGTAACTGGAAGTGACTCATAGAGCATGTTAAGAAAGGAAGGTAGAAACAAGCATGCTCTGTGAAAAATGGCATGCGTCGCTTCAGAGGTCCCTAGTAGTTAGTGTCCTTTGGATATTTTCTGCAGGTCATAAAGGTGTGTTCTCAAACGTTTAGGTAGATAGACTGGTTGGTTGTGCACCATTTGGTGGTGAATTGATGTATGACAAGCTAGATGTTATAAAGATCTTTTGGAAGAGCGTGAACAGTGTGATGACACACGTAGATCATTTGGGTCTGAGGAGAATGGCGCTGCGAGGAGTTACCAGGGGATCTGGCTGATGCTTAGCACTCAAGAGAATGGCAAGACGAATGTACAATCAGACAGTTACTATTGATACAGAAATTTGAACTCTTCTCTTGCTGCTGAAGATGGGGATGGAGCGTTTATGGGAGTGTTGCGAAAGCTGGGATGTTTTTTCCCAATTCAACATTCAAACATTAATGTTTACGAATATCTTGTGAATTCACGCAGACCTAACTGCCTGTATAAGAATGTCCTTGCAAATGATGACCGAAATGATGAGCAAATGTTCACAAAAAAGTCTTAATTAAAAGATTCACAACTGTCACATACATTCTTTCCCCACGTGGGTTTCAGGGCCCTATTATAGGAAAAACAAGAATAGACCCACTGCCTACCCAAAAAGCATGTCGTAAAAGTTGGCTAACTGGGAACTTCCTTTGAAGTCGGAGTGAATCATTCTGAGAGGCAAGGAACCAGCAGTCTGCATACAAATGAGTCAGATCTGTAAAACGGATGTACACGCAACACTCAGGTTCTGGAACAGGACTTCAGTCCAAAAGTGGATGAACAACCAGAACTTTCTGCCAGAGTTTACAGCTGGTGAACACTGTCGTGGAGTGAACAGCCGACCTTACACGATGGACGAGTCGTGATGCTGACTTCCCTAAGCGGGCACGTCACATTTTAAACTTAAACCAGTCCGGGGGGGGGGGGGGGTGTGTATATAGTCCCTTATATTGATTCAAATCTCTATCTCGTGAAATAATCATTTCTATACCCTCTAGTTGCTTTGAGAAGTCTACATTTTCAAACTTGCAACTGTGGGATGAATATTTCTAATGTATAATTCAGAAATTCCTGTAAGCCTGTTTACTCCTTGGGCACGAATACAGGGACTTCTTTCCTAGAGACGCTAGCGGGGGTTTTGAGCGGCATTCTTTAGCCTGATCTCCAAAGTGTCAAGACGTGTATACAGTCTATGAATAAAATTGGCGCATTCATAGTACCAGCTTTATCTTTGAAGAATTCCTAAGCTTGGGTAAGTTGATTATAGTTTACGAGTACCATAATATATGTCTTTTTAAAGTTGGCCACTGCTGCAGAGAGGGAAGATTCAGCTGTGTGATCGCACAGAGTTGGGCCGTTCTTGATGTCCAGAGATCAGGCTCCGAACATTAAACCTTTCCCTGTGCAGACTAAATAGTTTGTGCTCTACATAACCCACACCATTTGTAAAGATATTAAACCCTACAAGTAATTATTCTCTGACCAGACAAACGAAGTTTTGTGCCTCAAAGCAGAAATACGGAATCTGGGTCATCTTTTAGATACTGTGACGTCAGAGCTAGACGCTCTGAGTCCAAGGTGTGTTGGGCACGGAAACATTGGGTGTGTAGTGAGCAGCCTGAGGAGACGTGAATTATATATATAGGTACTAACAGGATACATTGTATGTCTGCGTGTGCAGATGTGGGAGTGGAGAGAGGATGATCTATGTGTGGTAGTGTCTATTTGTCTCCACTATATACCTTGTCTTCTATCTGGTGTACTAATTTACAGATAAATGAAAGGAGACATTGTCTCCTGTTCTTGAGAGTTACACTCTGAGGAATGGAGAAGGGTAGCAGAGTGTGGGGGTGAGCTGGTGTGTGAATAAGGATGATTACTAATTCTGAGTTTTTTCCTGACAGGATGATACCTCCTTAGAGAGCAGGCAGACGAATCACAGTCCAGCCAACAACAACCAACCCATACCATTCTGGGCACCAAGTATACCCAAAAGTCCTACCTATTGTTGCCACTACCTCAACATGGCAGGAGCTTGTATGTGAGTTCCAGGACTAGTAGACAATTGCAGACACATATGTCATCAATCCAGAGAATCAGTCTTCAAGAGCTTTGTTGGGCTCCTATGCAGTTCCTGTGTCCTCATGTGAAAGACAGTCAGCCTGTACCAGATCAAACCGAGGCGTAGTTATCTACTGAGTCAACCACAGTCGAATCACCATGGACTGAGGGGAGCAGTGACCTACGAACTGGGATAAGTGATCTCTTAATCGCACACATGCTCTCTTCCCACAGCTCCCTTAGATTTCCAATGATAAATTCATGTAATGTCCAGGAACTACATCTGGCTGCTTCAACATCTGGGTTGTGTCATTAATTCCTGAGCTCCATTCACTGAACACTCTTGATTATCTATTCATTTATATATGTGTATATATTGAACTTATTACATGCAGAAATTTTCATGGCTGACTTGGGTGTCCCTGTTTCACCATTCATTTTATGTTTGTGTGAGCAATAAGTGTAATCTGTGTTAACATGGCTATGATAGTATACTATCATAACCCGTGGGCTACCTTTTTATAGTAGTGGGGGTGTCCAGCCAAGTGTGCCTAGGAATATTATATATTTAGTAGTGCCAAAGCTTGAGTTGCCCTACTCCTGAAATAAGTTGAGCGTATATTGGCCACGGGATATCCCTTAGACCTATACGAGCCAACGACTCAACATTATTATTTCAGAGTGCTGTTGGTTCTTAAGGAGAAATCCTTAAATCAGGCACGTGACAGGAGCGGTATGTGACAAACATGAAGAAGAAGAAGAAGACATCAATTCTTTACCGAAATGATGAGCAAATATAACATAAACTATGACTGAAATTACGAGGAAATGTCCCATTTAAGTACTTGGGTGCCCTGATAACATCAGATAGAAGATGTATTAAATAAGGTAAATGTCGAATAGCTGAAGCAAAGACATCATTTTACAAAATGAAGAATATTTTATGCAATCTTTGTCAATTAAGACGGGGAAAAGAATTATTAAACGTTATATAAATCGTATATTGATAAGTGGATGTGAATCATGGACAGTTAGTAAATTAATAATAACATAATTGAAAGCTGAGGAGATGTGGTTTTATAGAATGATGAGAATACCCTGGATAGATAAAAATGAGTAATGAAGACGTCTTAAAAAAAAAAACTGACTCCCGAAGAGAAGTAATTGCCCACATCAGAAAGAGACAATCTACATGGTCAAGTGATGAGAAGGAGAAAACTGAAGCAAATCCTGACTGTAGGAAAGTTGGAGGTTAGAAGAGAGGCGGAGGGAGACCGAGAGAACAGATACTGGTAGTTTGACATCATGGTATGAATGATTATTTGTGTCAGAGTTTAGTGAAAGTGCACGAGACAGAAGGTTATGGATAGACATGACTATCAACGCCATACGGCATGAACTTTAAGAAGAAGAAGTCTTGGCAGCCTTGTTTTTCTATGCTGAATTTTAGAGATTCAGAAGTATTGCGTTGATCTGGAAAACGTTATGAACGTTGAACAGTTGAAAAAACATCAGAAAATCAACGTAGTATTGCCTGTAAAACATGCAGTGACAATTGTAAAAGACACTGTAAAAAATGTACAGATAATGTTTGTTAGAGCTAGAGGAGTCTTGGTGATTGTGATTGATTTTGTTGTCTGTACGTTCATCGTCGTCATCATCATCATTACGATTAAGAGATCACTTGGACAACACGTATTTACCGGAATCCAGTGCATACTCCTGCCAGCCAGAAAGTAACCGCCGACCGTGCCCCGGTTTCTGCATGACGACTGTGGAAATACAGACACACAAAACTGTAATAACGTATTGTTAATGTAACATTACATACATTTCATGTATCTTTATGTATAAAGGGGGCCTCACTAGAGAAGCTGTTAAGTAATCTGTCTCCCGCCTTAAAAACTGTGGGTTCACCACTTCATAATAATTAACAGGAACAGTTATTTTTAAGATACTTCGAAGTTGCCGCTGGAGCTACAGAGTTCGTGTCCTCTTCGGTACTCTAAGGAGAGACCAAGCCATATGATATACGATTTGGGGGAGAAAGGGGGGGGGGGGGAGGAATTGGGCCTTTAGCCGTGGAGAAATTGTTTGTTTTTACTGCTTATATATCCCGTTATTTTTAGGACGAAGAAAGGGAGAGGGTTGGAAGGGGGGGGGGGGGGCTTTCAGCCTGAGAATTTAGGGCTGCATGGCAAGTGCAGTCGCCACGAACTGTGCACGTTAGAACTTTTACTTTTGCCATAGACGGATTAAAACGTCCTTCACCTTCCCAAGGATTCAAACCCGGACCACCAGTGTTGTCAGCCGCTGGGTCAACAGTTTCTGGCCTCTCATCTGGAAAAAAAAAAAAAACCATTTATGCATCTTGATATCAGATAATGAAGACATTCCTGATCTTTCAACTTCTGATGACAATTTGAACAGTCAGATAATTGCACACAGAAGATGTAGACGTATGATATGTTACAAGGTTTCACAGATACTAGAAAACAAATTGTTAAACTGCTTTCTGCCGGTCGGTCAACCCCTTCAAGTATGAAACAGAAGTATCACTACTGACACATAAGTATTGAAGAATGTCATACCTAACACAAATTAGTATGGATAAGAGTGGCCATACGTCCCGTTTTTGCCGGGGCAGGTTCCCCCCCCCCCCCACCACATCGTTAATTGTCCCGTTCTTTGGAAGACTAGGAATAAGGTCGAGAATAGAACACGCACTTATAGTTATGTCTGTAGTCCTTATTAGATTTAATAGTTTTTAGATATTTCAAATGCCTGAAATGTGTCGATAGGAATCTTCAATGTAGCATGTTTGTTTAGTGAAACTGAAGAGCACGTTGTTTCGTATATTTCATGGCTCAGTGGATCGGGTTTTAATACCACTGTTGAGTGAGATATTAACCCTTTCACCTCAGTGATCTTAAAAAAAGAGGAAAAAGCCCGGGGTTAAACTTATTGGACGGGAATGTCCCCTTTTCAGCTCAAAATATTTGTTGGATGTCCCGTTTTCAGATCATGATATTACGGTCACCCTAGTAATGATCGTTTACTTGCTGGTTATAAATGTGCAGGGACCGCACACAAGTAAACCTCACATTAGGGCCGAGGACAGATTAGAGGTAAAACAGATAAACACATAGAAAACTAATGGCATGATGACAGTGTATTGGAAATCATTTGCCACATCCAGTCACAAAACATCGAATACCTGCTAGCCACGTATCGATCACACCGTATCTTCTTCCTCAGCGGTCAACAACACACGTAGTCGTGGATAGCTTCTGGTATCGACTGCTATGCAAGTTTAATTTTTCATTCAACACTGCGGTTTGTAGAATTAACAACAAGAATCAAAAAGCTACAAATATAGGAAAGCCCACTCAACCGACTAAACTGTTACCCAATTGTTACCAAATAGCCTGTAGTCTGAGCTGGGCATGTAAAGCCTTTGTTATAAAATTGTATGTGCTTACAAGCAGGGGCATCAGTGACCGGCTCGCCCATTGGCTGGCCGATAGACTACTTCGTTGTCGGTGGGGACAGTATTTGGGTCTGTCTCTCTTGATCGCATCAACACTGCAATGGTCCTTGTCATGCCTACTTAGTGGCCAGCAATGTTAGGCCATTTAAAAAAAATGGTGCAAATAACCTGTCACAATTATAACCAAAAGCACCCCCTTCGGGGATGCTCTTTGAATGTGATGATTTTTGTTTGTTTTGAGAAACGGACAATGAAGGACATGCAAGGGAGGTCGCCATAGTGTAGCGGCTAGACGCTAGAATGGAGAGCGGAAGGTCACTGGTTAGGACCTGACGAAGCCAGACTTTCTTACAACATGACCTTGGCAGCCGGGTCGACCTAGTCATAGATGGGTACTGGTACAGTCTTGGGAACTAAGGCGGCCGACGTGATGTTGACCGCATCCATCGAGTGCCGACTGGTCTACAAAATATAGGTGTACGCCCATATACCAAATACGCCTGAAAGCGTGGAAAAGCTTCCTATTTGTGCAAGTAACAGAAAGTATTTGTGCAAGAAGAATTCATTATACATCTTGATCCACTTGATTAGTGGTTATTTTAATCGTCAGATCCGTATTAAGAGCACTTAATGTTTTTTTTTTCTGACACATTTTCACGTTTAAATAATTTAAAAAAAAAAATGTTTGGACACTTGGGTCGAGGTTAGGTTTTCAACCAAAAACTGTCACTGTCAGATGTTCGCATATTATCGCTCCAGCGAAACAATCAATTATATTTCTGCTGACATCAAATCTTTTTTTTTATAATCTGTTTTACAGCAACGGTTCTCATATTTGTCCTTGAACTCTAATTTTGATCGTGGAACTGTTTACTCTCGTTGAAACAGAGAGAGAGAGAGAGAGAGAGAGAGAGAGAGAGAGAGAGAGAGAGAGAGAGAGAGAGAGAGAGAGAGAGAGAGAGAGAGAGAGAGAGAGAAAGAGAGAGACAGAAAGAGACAAGCAGAGAGACAGACAGAGAGACAGACAGAGAGACAGACCGTGAGCAAGCGAGAATGTCATGTGATGCTTTACCACACAAGGTATGATAAAAAAAAAAAAAACGGGATGTAGAGCCTGAGAAAAATATTTGCAAACAGCGTTACAGGAATTCTGCAACAGTGTCGGCAACAACAGAGGGAGGCATAAACATGTTTCTCTGATATTACCCGAGCAGTAAAAGAAAAAGAAGTAAAAGATGAGGAGGAATGGAAGAACAAGAAGATGCGGAGGAGGTAGATGGGGAGGAGTCAAAGAAGAAGCTTTGTGAAGCAACGTTAAAGATGATTATCCCAATTTTTGTCTCTTTTGCTGACGGATAGATTATTATGAGAAAGTAAAAACTTGGTACACTAGCTAGACCACAAATATAACCAATACTTTTCGCAACAGGCTGAACATTTTGGGTCTGATTTCGGGATAAGAAAATTGGAACATTCAAAGTTCCTTATATGTGCATTGAAAATATGTTATTAAAAACGATAACATATGCCCTGTTGACTGAGAACAATGCTCTACATTTTGTTGAAGGAATAAATAACAAATTAACAACAAGGACATAGCACAAACTGCGGCGTCCGTGGCTTAGGCGTTGCGAGTCCGACTTGTAATTCCAACGTACCGCGATCGAAACCCACTGCTGGCTGCGTGGATTTTTATCATGGTATGGGGCGTCGCAGGTCTGTCTACCCAGCCTAAAATTGGTACCAGGATGACTCTTCTAGGAAAGTAAAGACCTCTGGCGTAATGCTGACCACATTTCCCACCTAGTGCCGATTGGTATGTAAAAAATATTATACTTTCTTCCCATATGTCCGATGCGCCTATGGCGTGTAAAGGTATCTTTACTTTACTGTTACTTTATGTAGCACAGATTATGATGTTGGAGGGGAAACGTTGAGTGACGTGAAAAGGCAGGCAGCTCTAGTGTTTTCACAACTCTTGTCTTTCGTATCTGGTTTTAACAGAATGGTGTAGATACAGAGGCACAGATACAAAGAAAACATTGGTGCGGCGGCCCCTCCCCCAGGGTATCGGGAGGGGCAAGTGAGGTAGCTCTCAAGGCATAGTCAAGGGTTCCTCAGCCTTCTTGAAAAGCGTTATATTTATTATTAAGTGCTGAATAAAAAAAAAAAACACACACACACACAATGTATCTGAAATAATGCGAACTGCGTAAAGGAATATATATATATATATATATATATATATATATATATATATATATATATATATATATATATATATATATAAATATATATATATATATATATATACATATATATGTGTGTGTGTACACACACACACATATATATATATGTTTGAGGTGGGTAAGGTGGTCAGCATTACGCCGGCCGTCTCTACTTCCCCAGGATAGCCATCCTAGTTCCCATTTTAGGCTGGGTCGACCTGCGACACCCCATGCCACGTTAAAAATCTACGCAGCCATCAGTGGGTTTCGATCGTGGTACGTATTAATAATAATAATGATGATGATACTAATAATAATAATAACTCCACAGCGGGAACGAAACGTGCACACCAGGAGTCCACCGTTCATAGCTAGAAAGGTCCGTCATCTTCTGATGTAAGTACTCGTGTACTGGCAAAAGGATTGAAGAAGGGTTCCACACAGTTCCACCAATTGTCTGAGAATCTTTTTCTTCCATCCTTGTGTCAGAAAGTCTTTCTATCTGAAGCAACTGTTACATCAAACTCATAAATGCAGACTAATGTTTATCATCTTCGCGTGACTTCCCCACTTGGGTGGGCGATCATGCCTCTCCACAATTCGCGATCTGCATCTGCGTGTATCAGTTCGTGTGCTGACACCCCTCCATGTCATGACAAAAGACTCTCAATAATCTTTTCACGTTATCTTCCTCTGTCTCTCTTTCCACAGGTCTTTTTAGTGGTCACAACATGTTCCATTTCCCCTCTTCTCATAACATGGCCAACAAATTATGACTGTTTCTTTCTGATGTTTGTGATAAGTAGTCTTGCAGCATTCGCTTTTTTCAAAAGAGACGAATGCTCGAAGACATCTTATCACAAACATCAGAAAGCCTGAAATTACTAAAAATAATAACTGTAAAAGTGTCAGTTAATGTAGGAACCGGATGAAACAGATTTCCCTCTACCGAATGCGCCAAGGGCGAACGGCAAAGAATGAGAACATTCTTTGCATTGATGTGATGAAAATGAAAAGAAAGTGTCTATCTGGGGGAACAGAAAGAAAGAAAGGTTTAAGACTTGGGCAACTGGGATGAGGATAAGAATGGTATAAACTTTACAATTTCCAATCCAAAACAATGTGAAGGCAGTCCCATAGGAACTAGGGGCAGATAAGCGTTGTCCTCTTCGTACACCAACAAATGTGGACTGGCGGCCTCTGTAACAGTGTGTGTGAGACAGACAGAGACAGAGACTTGAAGGCTAGGTTGTGTTGCGTATGTAATTAACAGAACCGAGTGATAATTTTATAGTTTGCATCGTCTTTTCAAGTTCTTCGAAATTGTTGCCCCTTATTTGAGAAGACACGCCCGCAGCTAGGGGAAAACATAAACGGTTAAGTAAGAAAATGTGCGTTCATCGCATTAGGTTTACTAGACTCAGAGGCGAGTGCTGCTGTGTGTACAAGCCTTTTTTTTCTCTCTTGATTCTGCAACTGTTAATAAGTCCAGTTTACCAAATAGATGTCCTTGGAAAGTAGAGCTGAGCTATCTGATGATCAAAACGTTTGGTGTAGTATGTGTGGTGTTTTTCATGCTACACATGTAACCGTATATTTGCACTACGTGTTAAGGATATGGGGCGTTTCCATGTACTGCACGTCTGCAATTTGAGAACTGCTATATACAGTTATCTGTTCTGTTTTGTTTGGCGCATTTCCTCTCCCAATCAGCTGTTAGTTATGCCAGCCAGTAATCAGTTACCAGTAACTGATCGAGGACGTTTAGTTCCGGGGAAACAAGTAAAGGGCCCTTTTCCAGGCGTCTAGGCGTTTGAGGTATGTGGACTAGACCTATATTTTATAGACATATCGGCACTCAGTGGGTGATGCCGCTTTTACCCCCCCCCCACCCCCTGGTACAAACTTAGGGCTGGGTCGATTTAGAAGCCAAGGTCATTTCTGAAAAAGGTCCAGCTCCACCAGGGCCTCAACCCGCGACCTTTGGATCCACAAGCAAGCGTCTAATCGCTACACCAAGGAGTAGGTGAAACAAGGGAAACGATACATTGATACAGGAAATATAAACAAACACAGTGCACTAGGAAGACCGAAAAGCAGATGGATGGAACACATCTTATAATGACACATGCTTACAAAGGGTCCGAACCAGCACAGGTATCGTAGATGCTGGGAGACAGACCTGACGGTGACCAAGAACATTAAACGACTTGTTTCCACGTCTTTGGGCGCATTTGGGATATATGACTTGACAGTTAATTTTGAGACCAATAGGCATTCGGTGGGTGACATGGTCGACATTATGTCGGCCGCCTTAACTTCCCAGATTTAAGAAAAGGGGAGTCTCGCACGATATGCCATTGACACACAAAGAGTCTTGGTATTTTTTTTTCATTTGAATGTTAACAGCTTTTCTTGTCTATCCACTGCCAAACACTTTTGTTGGTCTCCGTTGATTCACGGTCCACCTCAGACCTTGCTATGAGGTGTTGTAGTGAAATGCATTTGAATGTTTAATTAGGAATCGACATTACAGCATTCGGGACATCCATAAGCGCTCCTCATCTTTAGCAGCAAGTGCCGCGTTCCATTTCCAGTGGTGCCAACAGCAGTCTGATTGTATATCTGGCTCACATTTCTCTTGAGTGCTGATCATTGATCAGATCCTCTTGTCACTTCTCACAATACCACTTTCAGGCCGTGATAATCCATATGTGCCCGCGCACTGTTCACTCGCTCCCAAAAAGCCCTTACAACATCTAGCTTGTCATGCAGCAATTCACTACTAAATTGTGCAGATCCAGCCAGTCTGTCTGTATGTTCATTTCCTAATACACAGGCATATCGTAGGAAAAATGTTGACGCTAACTATCAGGGACCTCTGAAGCGATGTTTGCCACTCTTCACGGAGTATACAGTTTATGAAGTTTATGCAGTTTATGATCCTAAAATGTTCAGTCAGTGATCCATACTACAGACCAAAGGCTCCAGAAGAACAACTATCCAAAACATTTCACTGTCTGTTGGAAATCCATCTGTATGAAATGGGGTTTCTTATTTCTAGTCAACACGCATATTGGCATATTTACATTTAATATTTCCTCAAACAGAGATGGCCGATGTGTGACAAAAATTAAAATCAGAATTTGTCGGGCAACAGCATTTCAGAAGATAAAAAGTATTTTATGTAACAAATCACTCACAATAAACATCAGAAAACGAGTACTGAAATGTTACATCAAGCCTGTTCTGTAGTATGGTAGTGAGTCTTGGAATGGGAGCAAACAAATTCAGAAGTAACTGAAATGTTACATCAAGCCTGTTATGTTGTATGGTAGTGAGTCTTGCAATGGGAGCAAACAAATTCAGAAGTAACTGAAATGTTACATCAAGCCTGTTCTGTTGTATGGTAGTGAGTCTTGGAATGGGAGCAAACAAATTCAGAAGTAACTGAAATGTTATATCAAGCCTGTTCTGTAGTATGGTAGTGAGTCTTGGAATGGGAGCAAACAAATTCAGAAGTAACTGAAATGTTACATCAAGCCTGTTCTGTAGTATGGTAGTGAGTCTTGGAATGGGAGCAAACAAATTCAGAAGTAACTGAAATGTTACATCAAGCCTGTTCTGTTGTATGGTAGTGAGTCTTGCAATGGGAGCAAACAAATTCAGAAGTAACTGAAATGTGGTTCTTGAAAAGAATGTTGTGAATATCTAGGACTGCACAGATCACTGATAGAAGAGGCAGAAGCAGACCAAGAGAAATGATGATGGATGGCTTAGGACAGTTGCATAGAGGGATATCATCAGTAGAACATCAATAGAACTGATTCAGAACACCAAAGACCGAGACATGGGAGATGCATGAACGTGGTTTGACAAGGCACTTGATGATGATGATAAACTCATCATATTTTCTTTTAAAGAATGTGGTTCAAAGATTAACTAGCTCTGTACTATTTTCTGTCCACTGAGGCTTTGATGGTATCGGAACAAGTGCTGGTACAACCGATGAGGTTCAGTATTCGTTTAAAATTACCAATTAGTCTCTCACATTCTTGTACAATAGCTGCTGCAAACGAAAAGATCAAATAATTCTTTTAGTCCAGCAACATTTCCTTTAACAATCGCTCTTTTTATTTAATATCTCTTACTTAGCTCGCCCTTAGCTCAACTCTACAGAAGTAAAGATAGTCTTTAGCTCTTTCCAGTTCATCAGGATATTAAACATGGCTTTTACTCGAACAACCCCACTAATAATACTTCCTGTCCTTTTTAGGATGAAATTTTTCGTTATTTGAAGCCCTACTCTGGCTTTGCCAGGGGCCGCAATATAGCCTGGCCAAAAATATGACCTAAGGGCTGAACGCGGTTTCTGGGACCTCTCCACTGTGATCCTCACCCACATGGTGGCACATTGTGTGATCGGGTGTTTATCGCTTGTATGATGTCCTGGTGGGGTAGAAAGTCAGTCAGCCAGTCAGTCATTTGTCCTGTCACTCAGAAATGGAACCAAAACACACAAGCACTTTTATGTTGAAATGTGAATAGATTCATTTATTATTTAAGAGTATTTCTTGTCCTATGTCACCAAGGAGATCATCTTTCAGAGATAGGGAGACGATTTATAACTTAAATCAGAGCATTTAGTTCTGTGTGACCTTAAATACTCGAAAGTGCTCCCTTTTCCATGATCTGTCCTCATTTCCCTAAGGCGGCTGACAGGTCAGATGGCACAGTGCTAGGCCACTCAACCACAAGAAGTTCTGCCGCCATAACTTTACCATAATTTTGTCTAGGAGACTTCTTCAGTTGAAGTTTATTCTGTCCTGTTGATGGAGAATGTTGTTCAGATTGTGCATGCGGTGTGAGTCCACAAGCCTTAGACAAAATAGCACAATGGCATAATTACTTAAACAAGCGTCGTCTTCTGACCCATCATAGGATCGTTTGACCCATAATAAAATTTTAAGTCTTGTCCTAGTAGCTGTTGTGCTTACGACTGCTGTCACATGGTTGCGTCCATTTTTTGTTGCTTTAATTAAAGATTCCTAGTAAAATTCTACACACACGCTCACACACATACACGCTCTCACACACAAACACACACACACACAGAGAAAGAAAGAAAGAAAGAGAGAGAGAGAGAGAGAGAGAGAGAGAGAGAGAGAGAGAGAGAGAGAGAGAGAGAGAGAGAGAGAGAGAGAGAGAGAGAGAGGAAGTGATGTCCCTGATCATAATTTTTAGCACGAAGTAGATACCTTTAAACAATACTAACCAAAACCAATTTTTAAATATCGATATTTTATATATATATAATTACCAACTTTACTCTCAAGGATTACATATATGTTTAAAAATGTATTCGGAATAAAAACAAAAAATCGGCCAAGAAGCCAAAAACTGGGGGGAGGATGGGGGGGGGGGGGGGGGGATTAGGAGGGCAACCGCTTACAGAAAAAAAGGTCAGACTGGTAACCCTGGACTGTACCGGGATCTCTGTACCAGTAGACAGTTACACACACTACTCTGTCAGTGCCATTCCCTTTTCTCGTCTTTTTGATCCGGACACGACCTTTGCCTTGTCTCCGTGTGGTTAACGGCCTGTCTTTGTGGACTTTTCTTCTGCAGTGACTTTGCATTAGTATTCTTAGCCGTTCATGAAATTTGTAGCCGTCCATGAAATGTGTAGCGGTCCATGAAATGTGTAGCCGTCCATGAAATGTATAGCCGTCCATGAAATGTGTAGCCGTCCATGACATTTGTAGCCGTCCATGAAATGTGTAGCTGTCCATGAAATGTGTAGCCGTCCATGAAATGTGTAGCCGTCAATGACATTTGTAGCCGTCCATGAAATGTGTAGCCGTCCATGAAATGTGTAGCCGTCCATGAAATGTGTTGCCGTCCATGACATGTGTAGCCGTCCATGAAATGTGTAGCCGTCCATGAAATGTGTAGCCGTCCATGAAATGTGTAGCCGTCCATGACATTTGTAGCCGTCCATGAAATGTGTAGCCGTCAATGACATTTGTAGCCGTCCATGAAATGTGTAGCCGTCCATGAAATGTGTAGCCGTCCATAAAATGTGTAGCCGTCCATGACATTTGTAGCCGTCCATGAAATGTGTAGCCGTCCATGACATTTGTAGCCGTCCATGAAATGTGTAGCCGTCAATGACATTTGTAGCCGTCCATGAAATGTGTAGCCGTCCATGAAATGTGTAGCCGTCCATGAAATGTGTAGCCGTCCATGAAATGTGTAGCCGTCCATGACATTTGTAGCCGTCCATGACATTTGTAGCCGTCCATGAAATGTGTAGCTGTCCATGAAATGTGTAGCCGTCCATGAAATGTGTAGCCGTCAATGACATTTGTAGCCGTCCATGAAATGTGTAGCCGTCCATGAAATGTGTAGCCGTCCATGACATGTGTAGCCGTCCATGAAATGTGTAGCCGTCCATGAAATGTGTAGCCGTCCATGAAATGTGTAGCCGTCCATGACATTTGTAGCCGTCCATGAAATGTGTAGCCGTCAATGACATTTGTAGCCGTCCATGAAATGTGGAGCCGTCCATGAAATGTGTAGCCGTCCATGAAATGTGTAGCCGTCCATGACATTTGTAGCCGCCCATGAAGTGTGTAGCCGTCCATGACATTTGTAGCCGTCCATGAAATGTGGAGCCGTCCATGAAATGTGTAGCCGTCCATGAAATGTGTAGCCGTCCATGACATTTGTAGCCGCCCATGAAGTGTGTAGCCGTCCATGACATTTGTAGCCGTCCATGAAATGTGTAGCCGTCCATGACATTTGTAGCCGTCCATGAAATGTGTAGCCGTCCATGACATGTGTAGCCGTCCATGAAATGTGAAGCCGTCCATGACATTTGTAGCCGCCCATGAAGTGTGTAGCCGTCCATGACATTTGTAGCCGTCCATGAAATGTGTAGCCGTCCATGACATTTGTAGCCGCCCATGAAATGTGTAGCCGTCCATGACATTTGTAGCCGTCCATGAAATGTGTAGCCGTCCATGACATGTGTAGCCGTCCATGAAATGTGAAGCCGTCCATGACATGTGTAGCCGTCCATGAAATGTGTAGCCGTCCATGACATTTGTAGCCGTCCATGAAATGTGTAGCCGTCCATGAAATTCATCGCCGCCGTCAATTACCTTTTTAGCCGTCCACGGTATTTCTGTTCTCTAGGGTTCTTAGCTTAGGCGAATTTGTGTTTAGACTTGAACGGGATGTGTAGGCATGCGTCCCTTTCTCCGCATGTCACGCTAGAAATCCAGGTGTTGATCTGCTAGTTTATGTCTCTCCATGTTATTCCTGTTTCATGATGGATAGAGACACAAATGGACAAACACACACACACGCGCACACACACACACACACACACACAAATAAAAGAGAGAGAGAGAGAGAGAGGACAGTATTAATTGTGTGGTTATGTTACAAGTAAAAGGACCGCTTATCACGTCTTCAGGCATATAGGGCTAGATCTATATTTTATAGACCAATCAGCACTCAGTGGGTAAACATCACCCTGGCGCCTTAACTTCCCAGGACTTTACTTTGTGCCCCTTTGAAGTAGGGTCGTCATGGGAGTTAAAGTCATTAAAAAAAAAGTAAGTCGGTGTTCGGATTTGAACCTACGATTTGAGCTTCCTGCCTCTAATCAGCACTCAGTGGGAATAAATAAAGTGCCTGATCACCCTGGCGTCGGAAACCTTAACGTCATAAAGAAAATCCCAGTGCATTGTAACACGATTACTTTGTGTTTCACAACTACAAATTGCTTTAATAAAGTCAGGCTGTACTCCATTGTCTATGAGGATGAGTTAAAGTCTTTATAAAAACTAAAGGACAAGTCTTACTTGATAGACATCGGGAGCGTTAGGACTGATAAAGATTGGTGAATGAAGGGTGGGGAGGGGAGGAAGAGGTGAAGGTGGGAGGGGGGGGGTGGTTTGGAATCTGTTTTTCTTCTGTAAAGAACACGCTATATATATGAGGGTGAGAAAAATATATATATATATATATATATATATATATATATATATATATATATATATATATATATATATATATATATATATATATATATATATATATATATATATATATATATATATATATATATATATATATATATATATATATATATATATATATAGAGCCACTCCTGATGTACGGAAGAGAATCTTGGAAACAGAAGAGATGTCATTTTACAGATAAAAGGCGTAATGAAGAGGACTTCAATGAACATCATCAGCGACCATTAGCCCATAAGCTCGCCGGCGGACGACTTTGTCTCCGTTAGGAAAAGTATTTGGCTCTGTCACCCCTGATTGCACCATCGCTAGATGAGTCCTTCTGGGGGCTCTTGGTGGCCAGCTATGCTAAGCCATTTTATATGGTGCACATAACCTAGCCACAAATATAATCTGTAGTTCCCCTCTCCCACCCCCCCCCCCGTCCCCTTCCTCTGGGATGCTGGTTGAACATAAAAAATTATTTTTCGTGCGAAGCAATCAAGACTTGAATGAAATAAACACACGAAGAGAACTGATTGCCAACGTTAGAAGGAGAAGATCAACATTCTTTGGTCACGTCATGAGAAAAAGAAAATAATACACAAAGTCAGTGCGAAAACTATAATGGACAAGAGGCAGAGGGGGGTTGAAAGGGTGGTGGACAGACGAGGCTATCAACGCCACACCGTAGAGACCGTCAGAAGAAAGTTGTTGATAGACATAGCCATCACTGCCACACGGCAGAGACCGTCAGAAGAATGTTGTTGATGGCAGAAACCGTCAGAAGAAAGTTGTTGATGGCAGAGACCGACAGAAAAATGTTGTTGATGGCAGAGACCGTCAGAAGAATGTTGTTGATGGCAGAGACCGTCAGAAGAAAGTTGTTGATGGCAGAGACCGACAGAAGAATGTTGTTGATGGCAGAGACCGTCACAAGAATGTTGTTGATGGCAGAGACCGTCAGAAAAATGTTGTTGATGGCAGAGACCGACAGAAGAAAGTTGTTGATGGCAGAGACCGACAGAAGAATGTTGTTGATGGCAGAGACCGACAGAAGAATGTTGTTGATGGCAGAGACCGTCAGAAGAATGTTTTTGATGGCAGAGACCGACAGAAAAAAGTTTTTTATAGACATAGCCATCAATGCCACACGACAGAGACCGTCAGAAGAAAGTTGTTGATGGCAGAGACCGACAGAAGAATGTTGTTGATGGCAGAGACCGTCACAAGAATGTTGTTGATGGCAGAGACCGTCAGAAAAATGTTGTTGATGGCAGAGACCGTCAGAAGAAAGTTGTTGATGGCAGAGACCGACAGAAGAAAGTTGTTGATGGCAGAGACCGACAGAAGAATGTTGTTGATGGCAGAGACCGACAGAAGAATGTTGTTGATGGCAGAGACCGACAGAAGAATGTTTTTGATGGCAGAGACCGTCAGAAGAATGTTGTTGATGGCAGAGACCGACAGAAGAATGTTTTTGATGGCAGAGACCGACAGAAGAATGTTGTTGATAGACATAGCCATCACTGCCACACGGCAGAGACCGTCAGAAGAATGTTGGTGATGCCACACAGCATCGACTATAATAATAGCAAGAAAAATAATATTATCATCATAATAATAGGAAAACGAGACTAAAAAAAAAAAAAAAGATGATAAAAACAGAAAGAAAGAAAACCGAAAGTAAGAAAAAAAAAAAAGAAATTTAACAACAATCTAATAAGGGGAAGAAGAAGAAGAAGAAGAAGAAGAAGAAGAAGAAGAAGAAGAAGAAGAAGAAGAAGAAGAAGAAGAAGAAGAAGAAAAAGAAGAAGAAGAAGAGGAGGAAAAAGAAGAAGAAAGAAAAAGAAGAAGAAGAAGAAGAAGAAGAAGAAGAAGAAGAATAAAAAGAAAAAGAAGAAAAGGGAAGAGAAGGAGATTGACGAGGATGTCAGTCAGTAGCATGCACATTGCAGAATCTTGCACACACAACAACCCTCGGGAAAACTTCTCGATCACAAGCAAAATGTCCCGCGTCCGATACACCCATCTGGATATCATCCGCCACATCATGCACCCATATTCTTTTTGGTTTTCTTCTTCCTCTCTTCTCATGTATATACCTCTCCATTATTGTTCTCTTTAAACATTCGTGACGTTTCAAGTGACCACAAAATATCAATTTTCTGTGTTTTATCGCCTTTAAAAGCCAACCTTCTTCAATATTCAGTTCTTTCTCTAGCCAGCGGAAAGCTGCAGTGACCGCCTCCATCTCCATTCTTAAGCTGGATGTTGTGGTATCATATTTTAGGCTTTCCTGCACCAAACATCGACCATTAACTTTTGTTAAGAAACCCCAAGCTTTCCTCTGGCTAGAAAACACAACACAAAACAACACACACACACACACACACACACACACACACACACACACACACACACACACACAAACACACACACACACATCATGATTGTAACTGACTCAGAAAGCATCCTAAAGAAGATCAGGACAGGCATGCTTCGTGCAGAGTGGCATGCCTCGCTGCGAAGGACACCGGTGAGGAGTATTGTCTGGATTTTTTCACCAGGGCTCGCCGGTGTGTTGCGAAATGAACAGACAGACAGACTGGCTGGCTCTGCACAGCTTGGTGGAATACTGATGCATGATAAGGCAGACGTGGTTAGTGCCTTGTACAGCGTGTAAAGTTCAGAGGAGCAGATGGATAACCACAGTCTGGTAAGACTGATGCAGGGGGAAGTGACGAGAGGTTCTGATGCTCGAGGCTCAGAGGAAAGGCAAGACGGAAGTTTAATCAGAATGCTACTGGCACCATTAGTATCGGTACTCCGCTGAAGATGGGGACGGAGCGATTATGTTATGTCGGTTTTTTAATCAAATCAAATCAAATCAATATTCAGTTCTAGAAGTATGGATGCATTTGTTCTTTTATACCAATGCTATTTTTAGAACCCGTCTACAACATTTGTATTCAAAGGCATTTATGTGCTGTTACATCTTGTTAGTAAGTGTCCAGGTATGTTGCAATGGGAAAGATGCATGCTCTTATAAATTTAATTTGTGTAGTTCTTTCTGTCCTACTCAATAATTTATTCAGTTGTTTTAGTCTCTGAAAAGCAATTGATAATTTCTTTCATTGTGTCACTATTGTTGGTAATCAAGGACCCAGGATATTAAAAATTGAAAACAACCTCCAATCTTTCCTCATAAACATATAATAATGCAAATGAGGAGGAACATACCTTGTCGCCATGTCGGAAGCAATTTTTCGTTATTTGAAGTCCCAACCTGGCTTTTGCTGGGAGCCCTGAATATAGCCGGGTCATAAATATGGCCTAACGGCTGAAAGGGGTTTCTGGGACCTCTCCACTGGTTTATCGCTTGTGTTATGTCTTGGTGGGGTACAGCAAGAGATAGATAGATAGAGAGAGAGAGAGAGAGAGAGAGAGAGAGTGAGAGAGAGAGAGAGTGAGAGAGAGAGAGAGAGAGAGAGAGAGAGAGAGAGAGAGAGAGAGAGAGAGAGAGAATACCTGTTAAACCAAGGTGTAAAAAGTATAATATTGTTTGGTATTAAAACAATGAATTGTTAGGTACGCAAATAATCAGGTGAGTTGCAAGACTTATCTTCAAGGTTTTGTGAATTTTCTTAATTCAAATCTAAAAGTCAAGAACTGCGAACACTTTCAGCAGTGGATATTGTTCAGCCTGAACGGCGCTGCTGGATGCTGAATATAACAAATTAAAAGTCCAGCCTCATGGTTACACATCACGTATGTAGCATACATGACACCAGAGGCGGATCCTAGGTAACATTTGTGAGGAGGCATGCGTTCGGAAATGGTATACCCTATAACCGTATGTACAACTTTTTATCACAACACATACACACAACAGCCAGACACCGTGTCACTGCAGCTGTGATCTGTACAGTACTAAACAAGAATTTCTCAATTATTATTTTTTGTCTGTACATGGCATAAAGGCTAGCTACTGACATTAGGCAGAAAAATGATACAATCTGCAAGTATAAATAAAACTATACGGAATGTTATCTCTTCTTCCCCCTTGTAGTTCACTTGCTGTAAGCCCTGGCGGAAAGTTCTAGCTGTCTGACCACTTCTGAACTTTATTATTTCTCCATAAGGTGAGTTTTGTATTCACATTCGTTTCACAGATATGGCTTTTTTGTACGTAGACTTTTGGTTCCTCTCATGTACATGCACTCCGACTTAGTTAGTTAGCATCTACGTCACGCTTTTCTAAAGGGTCAGGAGGTCTACTCTCTCCCCCTATCCTCACCGCCATGGGGCACTGGAACCCACACGGGAATAGGAATGTTATTGATAATATCCAGGGTAAATAGGGGGTGCTGCTGTTCTGCAGTGCCCATGGAGGAGCCGCCATTGTTTGACAGAAGAGGCATATGCCAGTAATTGGTTGTAGAAGTACAATTTTTTCACGGGTTAATGGACAAGGTCACGGGGAGAGGGGAAATGCATGGTCACGTTCATGATACAAAATAATTGCTTAAGCAGTCGCGGTGCAGTAGTGGTAATTGATGGATGGATGTCTGGATGGGGGATAGATGTATGAATGTTTGGATGGGTGATAACAGGTGGATGTTGGGATGGGTGATAGATGGATGAAGGTTTGGATGGGTGATAAACAGGTGGATGTTGGGATGGGTGATAGATGGATGAAGGTTTGGATGGGTTATAAACAGGTGGATGTTGGGATGGGTGATAAATGGATGAAGGTTTGGATGGGTGATAAACAGGTGGATGTTTGGATGGGTGATAGATGTATGAAGGTTTGGATGGGTGATAAACGGATGAATGTTTGCATGGGTGATAGATGGATGAATGTTTGGATGGGTGATAAACAGGTGGATGTTTGGATGGGTGATAGATGAACGGATGTCTCGATGGGGATAGATGGATGGATGTCTCGATAGGGGATAGATGGATAGATGTCTGGGTGGGTGATAGATGGATAGAGTCTGAATATGGGATAAATGTCAAGATGCGTGACATAATGATGGATGTTCGGATGGGGGATAGATGGACGTCTGGATGGGGAATAGATCGGTGGATGTCTGGATATGGGATATATGTCCAGATGCGTGAAAGAATGATGGATGCCTGGATGGCGGATAGATGGATGTCTGGATGGGGGAAGATGTCTGGATGGGAGAAGATGTCTGGATGTCTGGATGGGGGAAGATGTTTGCATGGGGGAAGATGTCTGGATGTCTGGATGGGGGAAGATGTCTGGATGTCTGGATGGGTGATAGATGGATGGAGTCTGGATATGGGATAGATGTTCAGATGCGTGATAGAATGATGGATGTCTGGATGGCAGATAGATGGATGTCTGGATGGGGAATAGATGGATGGATGTCTGGATAGGGAATATATGTATGGGTGGGCCGGGAGGGGAGGGGTAAGGGCGGACGGAAGTACCGATAGATACATTGAAAAAAAAAAAGATAAATAGACAGAGAGACATAGCTGGGCGGTCAGTTAAACAGATAAGTGAGAATTGATGGATGGATGGATGGATGGATGGATGGATGGATAGATAGATGGATAGATAGATAGATGAATAAATAGATAGATAAATAGATAGACAGACAGACAGACAGACAGACAGACAGACAGACAGACAGACCGGTCGGTCGGTCGGTCGGTCGGTCGGTCGGTCGGTCGGTCGGTCGGTCGGTCGGTCGGTCGGTCGGTCGGTCGGTCGGTCGGTCGGTCGGTCGGTCGGTCGGTCGGTCGGTCGGTCGGTCGGTCGGTCGGTCGGTCGGTCGGTCGGTCGGTCGGTCGGTCGGTCGGTCGGTCGGTCGGTCGGTCGGTCGGTCGGTCGGTCGGTCGGTCGGTCGGTCGGTCGGTCGGTCGGTCGGTCGGTCGGTCGGTCGGTCGGTCGTCGGTCGGTCGGTCGGTCGGTCGGTCGGTCGGTCGGTCGGTCGGTCGGTCGGTCGGTCGGTCGGTCGGTCGGTCGGTCGCTCGGTCGCTAGATAGATAGATAGATAGATAGATAGATAGATAGATAGATAGATAGATAGATAGATAGATAGATAGATAGATAGATAGATAGATAGATAGATAGATAGATAGATAGATAGATAGATAGATAGATAGATAGATAGATAGATAGATAGATAGATAGATAGATAGATAGATAGATAGATAGATAGATAGATAGATAGATAGATAGATAGATAGATAGATAGATAGATAGATAGATAGATAGATAGATAGATAGATAGATAGATAGATAGATAGATAGATAGATAGATAGATAGATAGATAGATAGATAGATAGATAGATAGATAGATAGATAGATAGATAGATAGATAGATAGATAGATAGATAGATAGATAGATAGATAGATAGATAGATAGATAGATAGATAGATAGATAGATAGATAGATAGATAGATAGATAGATAGATAGATAGATAGATAGATAGATAGATAGATAGATAGATAGATAGATAGATAGATAGATAGATAGATAGATAGATAGATAGATAGATAGATAGATAGATAGATAGATAGATAGATAGATAGATAGATAGATAGATAGATAGATAGATAGATAGATAGATAGATAGATAGATAGATAGATAGATAGATAGATAGATAGATAGATAGATAGATAGATAGATAGATAGATAGATAGATAGATAGATAGATAGATAGATAGATAGATAGATAGATAGATAGATAGATAGATAGATAGATAGATAGATAGATAGATAGATAGATAGATAGATAGATAGATAGATAGATAGATAGATAGATAGATAGATAGATAGATAGATAGATAGATAGATAGATAGATAGAAACGGCTTGCCCTATAACTGTTCCGTGCCTGCGTCTGTGGAAATCACACAAAATTTCCGTCACTGTCGCATTTGAAAACTAGTGAAAAACATGTCAGTCCCAGCAAAATCCTGTAGTTAGCACACGTAAGGTAGCTGTCAGATGTGCCAATCCTAACATCCCTGACCAGAATTTCAGTAACAACCATAGATGCATGACGTCAGTTACGAAAACCGGCAATGTAGGCACAAAACTGCATCAGTACCAGCCATTGAGAATGAAATCTGGAAACCATAAACAGTAAGTGCAAGACTCAACATAAAACCGTCAGGGTCCACACTAAATATGCCACGTGAAATCCAAAGCTCACAGTGATGCACCAAGCACTCAGCTCATTAGCTGGGCGACTGATTATTTTGACTCCCAGTCCAGAAAAGGGGAATTAGCACCAGAAAAACTCTGCTGGAGCAAATAACTTTGAAATATAGTAAGCCGGCGATCTGTCTTATTGGACCAGAAGTAAGATAGATAGACAGACAGACAGATGGACGGACGGACAAGAAACCATACAAACACCAGACATGATAAGAAAGCGTAAGTTCATGTAGAAAGAAAAATTATTAACAAACATAGGAGAGTTGAACTCACCAAGATCCCAACTAGAATCACCGCCACAAAGTATCCTGCGATAACTATCCAATCGCCGTAATGTAGACGTTCTTGTGCCATCGATCTAACCAATGAAGGGAACAGGCTCTGCTTTGTGTCCGACTCCTAACAATCAGTTCAAAAAATGTCTCATAGGTCGCTTAGGAAAAACAATTAATTAATAGTTTTTTAAGCCGGTTTAAGAAAGATGCTTTAAAACCACAACGTACGGCTAATCCCAGTGGCACGGGGTTACACTCTAGTCACTGAGGGACTGGATTAAATCTTGTGGAGTGTTAACCAATCAAGAGAGAAGCCTACAACAACACGACTTTCCAGCAAGACACAGGTCATGCCATCAACAGCTGGTTAGGGCACGCTACCGGTATCAGGTTATGTCCCCTGTTTTTCGAGGGCGGGTAAGCCAAGCTACCAAATGTCAGTGACACGGATTTCGCCACGAGTGTGATCGGCTTGTGTGAAGCCAGCATCATCAGGCTTTTCTTTACAAGTCCAAATTAGGAACGCTAGTACAATGAGCTGAAACGAACTCTGAAATTCTTCCATGTGTCCCATGTAAATAGATAGGTCAACTTTTTAAAAAATGATTATTGACAATTCTGTGTTTTTGGCCACCTGTACGGCAGGTAAAGTTTTTAATGGTTGGGTACTTGACTAGTCGTCGTTTCTGGCTTTTAAGTTACTTAGTTAATCCGAGATACCTGGTTCGTTTCTAGCTGCAGCCGATTTAGCAGCAGAGCGCTCTGCTTTCGTTTCGACAATCATATCCAGAGCTGACTGTTAGGAATAGAAAAAAAAAAGATCCCTTTTCACGCCTTAGGCGCATCGGGCATATGAGACGAGCATCCCATGTTTTACAGACCAATCGACCCTAGGTGGGTTATTTGGTCAGCATTTCGCCAGCCGTCTTTACTTTCACAGAACAGCCACCCTGGTACCCATTTGAGGCTGGGTCGACCTGCGACGCTCCATACCATGATAAAAATCCACGCAGCCAGCAGTGGGCTTCGATCGTGTTAGGGTTGCAATGGCAAAAAACATCTAGTAAAAAAATCATAGGCCTTACAACCCCCCCCCCCCACCCCAAATTTTGGGGTTCTTCTTCAACGTCCTGTACACTGTAAAGCAAACCCAGGTAACCAGTGTTTAACTTCTTAATTGGAGAGCTGCTGTAGTATATATATGATTTCACTTTTCACCTGTAGAGGACTGCATGTCTCACCAGCCAGAGGGTATTCTAATTACGGCTTTAGCAGGGGTGCGGGTTGAACGGTGTATCCAGGATTTATCCTGCAGCATAGGTCTGAGATTCTTGAAGTAACAGGGTGGATAAGACAATACGGGAGCAGCCTGGAGAGGAGAACACATAACAGCGATAGTGACATTTTAAATTCGTCTAGATCTTTTACACACACAGCATGGACAGTTGTTTGTAAATGTTTGCACGCCCCAGTTTAACTACTTTATAAAAATGAACTGGATATCTGACCTGTATATAATATATATATATATATATATATATATATATATATATATATATATATATATATATATATATATATATTCACTGGCATTCAAAAAGTGACTCCTTGAGTCACTGGGCGTCAAAGTTTCAGGTCGCAGTCCCAGAAGGGGATGCTGAAAAATGGGAGTGGAGGATAAACCAACTATTTGGCACGAACAGGACAGGACATATCCGGGCAATGCCTGGTGTACTTTGTGTTTTCTTCCTTTCATTATCTCCTCCTCTCGGCTGTTACCTGAAAGTTTAACCACTCTGAAATGATATTTCACACACTATTTCAGTCGCACAAAGCGACTAATTAGGAATGTTTACTTTGAAGTCGGAATGCATCTGCCTCAGAGGCAAGGAACCGATATTCTGCATACAAATAAGTCAAATCTGTAAAACAATAGTGCACGCAAAAGTCAAGTTCTGGAACAGGACCAAAGTCCAGAAGTGGACGAACATCCAAAACTTTTCAGAATCGGAGTTTTAGCTGGTGAACGCTAAGCATAATAATAATATTAATAATAATAATAATAATAATAATAATAATAATAATAATAATAATAATAATAATAATAGTAATAATAATAATAATAATAATTTTCAGAATAATAAGAGTCATGTGGAGACTGGCACAGAATAATCCACGATCAAAGGCATGAAGAAGGGTCATTTACGCACCAGCGAATGTTAATTCAACTCACTACATTCTTGGAAATTGTTACTGTTATAAATACTTAACGCTGAATCTTCTCCTTCTTCTATCGTCTGTTTTGTCCCGTTAGCTTGCAGTTTAACAGATTACCAACAGTTGAGCCAGGACGCACTCGGGTACTTGGTATGCTGTGATGGTGGAAAGTCTTAAGCAAGTGACGCCATCAATCTATGTAACTCTAGACCTCCATCTACATCTTGGTGTTTCAATTTTATTAGTGTAGGCTCTCGCTGTCGGCTTCGTTGGATTCATTCTCATTAAGAGGCCGAATCATTTAAGTCCTTGTTTCTCAATAAATTTATCGAGGGCTTTTGTTTAAGTAGTTCTCCCAATGTCTTCATTTCTCACAAGACATCCTCTGGTTTTGTTTGTGACCTTTCTAAAACATCTTATCTTACAGGAGGTTAATTTTCTGACCTGTTCTTTTGTTTATGTCCAGGTCTGAACTGGTAACCTCAAGCTGGAATAAAGATTCCATGTATAGTTTGTCTTTTCATCTCTGCTGCGATAGCCGTGTGTTTCAAGTTTAGGGTAAGCTGATTGGTAATGTTGCTAACTTGTTGGATTCATTCTGTCATGCCGTTATGTGTCACAAGGAGTTTGCAGTCCAGTCCTACATTTCGCTATATCCTGTGCAATCCTCTGGATATCATGGATATAATCCAGTCCAGAACCTTTGGTATCCTACAGCAAAGTTTATCTTGGGTTAGTCTTGGGTTAGTCTTAGACGCCCTCGTTTCCTTATCATACTTGTTTCTAATTTCAGTGCCTGTTTGATGAGTCTCAGCCTTTTTTTCTTCATGATGTGCCCAATGTATTCTTGCCTTCTTATTCGTATCAGTGATGATACTGGCGATTTTCCGGGCATTCATCTTATTTCTTCGTTTTTCTTCAGTTCATCAAATTTAGAGTTCGTCAACTTCTATAGACGTTTGTTTCTGAATGCATTTAACTTTCGTTCCGCATTTTTAGAGGTTCTTCAACTTTCATTGAGAAATGTTAAAATGGAAATAACCTTATAATTAAAACATCTTAATGAGACAACAGGGACTACATAAATGTTTGGAACAGTATCTTTTAGTACAGCAGTAGGGCAGGGCACAATGAGTACATATTTGGAACAGTATCTGTTAGTACAGCAGTAGGACAGGGCACAATGAGTACATATTTGGAACAGTATCTGTTAGTACAGCAGTAGGACAGGGCACAATGAGTACATATTTGGAACAGTATCTGTTAGTACAGCAGTTGGGCAGGGCACAATGAGTACATATTGGGAACAGTATCTGTTACTACAGCAGTAGGACAGGGCACAATGAGTACATATTGGGAACAGTATCTATTAGTACAACGGTTGACCAGGGCACAATGAGTACATATTTGGAACAGTATCTGTTAGTACAACAGTTAACTAGGGCACAATGAGTACACATTTGGAACAGTATCTGTTAGTACAACGGTTAACTAGGGCACAATGAGTACACATTTGGAACAGTATCTGTTAGTACAACGGTTAACTAGGGCACAATGAGTACATATTTGGACCATCATCTGTTAGTACAACGGTTGACTAGGGCACAATGAGTACATATTTGGACCATCATCTGTTAGTACAACGGTTAACTAGGGCACAATGAGTACATATTTGGAACAGTATCTGTTAGTAAAACAGTTAACTAGGGCACAATGAGTACATATTTGGAACAGTATCTGTTAGTACAACAGTTAACCAGGGCACAATGAGTACATATTTGGAACAGTATCTGTTAGTACAACGGTTGACTAGGTCACAATGAGTACATATTTGGACCATTATCTGTTAGTACAACGGTTGACTAGGGCACAATGAGTACATATTTGGACCATTATCTGTTAGTACAACGGTTGACTATGGCACAATGAGTACATATTTGGAACAATATCTGTTAGTACAACGGTTGACTAGGGCACAGTGAGTACATGTTTGGAACAGTGTCGGAAAGTAAAACAATCGTCTAGGGCTCAGTAAGTACCTATTTGGAACAGTATATGTTAATACACCAGCTCGTTAGGGCATTCTAAGTAAGTAAATATTTGAAACAATATCTGTTAGTACAACAGTTAGGCAAGACACAATAAGATAAGAAAAAATGCCTTACGCATCTACGGAGAAAATCATAGCCAGTTGTTTAGTAATGAAAGATGGACCAAAGAAATAAAATGACTTAGTGCGAATTATTCAGACAGAAAGTTAATTAGCCACGTAGAGTGAGTCGCCTGGGACAGACCGAGTTAATACGCATTCATTTGTTTTAAAAGGACATTCAGATACGGGCTATAATTAAGTGTATCCAGCAGAAATGGTGTCAGGCAGGAGTGCGAGATATCCAGCCACTGACTGGGTGGATTGCCGACAATATAGGCCAAACAATTCTAGAATGTGACAGAGCAATCAACGAAGGGATTACAATGGATAAATCAGTTAGAAAGTCAGGAAGCGTGAAGCTACAGGTAACTGGGAGGAGGTGGTCCTGAAGAAAAGGCCCTGTCCAAATCCTAACTTGCTTGGCTGGTCACATCTCAAGGACAAGGGACGACTTCTGACTCAATACGTCAGTTTCTCGTGTCAGTTCCAGGGCCACATTGAGGAAGGTGTACGGGGGAGAATACACTCACCACCCCTCAGTAAGTATGCTGTATAAGGCGTTAATTCAGGATGTGCTGAAATAGGTGCAGATATCGCAGCCTAGCTTTAAACCACCGCACGTCATGTTAACCGAACTTTTAAAACGAACGCAGAAGAAGACGCTAGGTCAAACTAGTACGTTTGTCTACCAAGGCGGTGGCCACTAGTGCGAATTTCTTTCGAAGTGGAATTCATAGTCATGTATGTATGGTTTTTGACCTAGCTTCCCAAACTTGTTTGGCCCACCACCCTCTTTTCAACTTTTCAACTCTTTTCAGCACACCCTTCCCCCCTAAAACCGGAAATATCATCATTTTTATGTGTCATGCTAATAAGCAAAGGCGGTCGTGATTCACTATCCTTCATGATAAGCAGAATGACCGATTCTTGTCCCACCCTGTGCGTGTAGCCAAGCCATCACGGCAGTAATCTATTTGCCCCTCCCCCTCCACCACCCACAGCCCCGCATTTTTTCTATCAGTCTTGCCAGTTGTCATCAAGTTGTGATGTCTATTTTTTGCTTTCAAATAAACTTTCTTTCCTGTGTGGGATTCGGGGCCCTGTTATACGGAAAACAAGAATAGACTCACTGCCTACCCAAAAGCATGTCGTAAGAGTCGACTAATTGGGAGCTTCCTTCGAAGTCGGAGTGCGTCTGTCTGAGAGGCAATGAACCAGCAGTCTGCAAACAAATGAGTCAGATCTGTAAAACGGATACACACGCAACACGCAGGTTCTAAAACAGGACTGCAGACAAGAAGTGGAGGGAACAACCAGAACTTTCTACCAGAGTTTACAGCTGGTGAACGCGAAGGAGGAGAAGAAGAAGAAATATACTTTCTATCATCAAAGTACTTTCTATCATTCAATTTTTATTTGGTATTGACTTTCTTCTCCTACTTCTACCAACATGCTCTGGTCTGTAATTTGTGTGGTCATCAGTGGCTTTGGTATTTGAACCCTTTAGAGGCGGAGCATTTTAGAGTTTCAATTCCAAAAAAGACTGAGCTTTTAGAAGGCGATTCTCTTAATAAAATTCACTGGGGACCCCCCCCCCCCCCCCCCAGATGAGTCGCTGCCATCTTAAAAAAAAAAAAAGCGGTTTGGTGCCCCCTTTAATCGGTGCCCATGGCATCTGCTCTGGCTGCCATACCCTAGTTACACCACTTGTTGCCATGTCTGCTTCCATGCCTCAATTAAGCTTGTGCCTATGTTGCTATTTGGGTGTGTAGTGTAGATTAATCACTTCGTTTTGTGAAACTTCTTTAGCAAAACCGGTAAAAGTAAAGAAAGTCCCCCACACTCAAACAATGCTACACACTACCTCACTTCTGATTGGTCGACCATCAGCACAGCTCACTTCTGATTGGTCGACCTTAAGCCATCTGAACCTTCACACAAGGTGACGGGGGTGTTCCGCAATGCCGTTGACATCGCGTGTTGTTTATTTCAGCACGCCAGGGCTTTTAACACTCCAAAAACACCGACATACTGGGTCTAACACCCCCCCCCCCCCCAAGGCAGCTGCAACCTATGTGACCTACTTTCTGGTGGAAGACTAACGTTTGTTTAAATGCAAAACCATATGTGAACATACATATTTGAAGACCACTGATTAATGAGTATATAGTGTCCCTAAATATATATTTGTTAAGAAATTCAAATTTTGTATCATTTCATTCAACTGGAAAATTAAATTGCATGTTCAATATGATTTCCATCATTTGCGATGCAAAGGTGGATGTGCCTCGCAATTAAGTGTGTCACATTTATGATTTTCATTGAGCGCACATTCTCCTTTACCTTAGAGCAATATATTAGGTCAATGGTGTCAATGTCACGTGATCGAGGAGACTTCTCTTCATGACCACGTCTTCCAATGTGTTCTTCTTCTGTCTCGCTCTAGCCCCCAGTGGAGCATAGACACTCAACATCTCACGCCGAGTAGTTTCATGCTTTGCTATCGCATGACCTCCTCGTCTTTTTAACCCCACTCTCTAGCTCCCTTCTCGAAGTTTTTTTGGGGTGGGGGTATGGGGGTGGGGTTTTCTTCCTTTATTTCTATGCCTATGTTGATTCCAGTGCAAAAACATTCTAGTTTTTTCTGTTCCCAGTTTTCTTAACGTGCGTCCTATCGAACGCCAGCTTCTGTCCTTCACCTCTTAGCTCACTGATAGTTGTTTATCTCTATCAGTTCCCCCATCTTTATCTACACTACTGTCCAAATTGGTGTACGACTCCATGCTTTGGAGTTGGATATCATACTTTACTGTATGCCTGATTTATTCTTATTATCGTTGTCTTTCCTTTTCGGAATTTCAGACCTAGATGATGTGGTCTTGCTTCAAGTGTATTTACTTTATCTAGTACCTGATTCGATGCTTTGGACAGAAAAGAAAGAAAGGTCGAGCCATATGCATAAAATCCTGTGCAGTGAAGTCGATCCTCTTTTAACCTTTACCAGACCAGCAACAGCTTTGAGACACTATTTATAGGCTGCGTGCCCTGGTCAATTTTATTCTTCTTCTTATTGTCTATTGACCATTGAAACATAAGTTTTCATGTTTTCTTATGGTTTACAGCTAGGCTGCGATATCTGCTCCATTTGGCCAGTACATCAAATTTCAGCAAATTATTAATTAATGTTTTTTTTTCTACCACATTCTTATTGAGAGGGCCGGGGGTGGATTCCTTATCCTCCAGAATAAGCCACTTCAACTGTGCAGAGTGGTCGGTCATTGCTATCCATCAGAACAGGACCGGCGCCCATAGCTCTGCTGTGTTCCCCTACGTAAAGTTACCTGGAACCGTGCCGAGCTGTCTGGAAAGGGAGGGAGGGGAAGGACCTCAGGAAATGTCATGGAAAGTAAAGTCGGTAGTTGGCAAATTGGCCACATCATTTATTAAGGTGGTCTATAAAAGTATGAAACGCATCATATACCAGATGGGCAGGTTTTACTTTGACTAAAGCTACTGGAAACCAAATTTAGCATCAAATTAAAGGGTACATAACTCTGGACAAATCACGTTGAGCGTGAGAAAAGTGCAAGTTCAGTCCCTTCGTCTGGCGTTAGTAGAGCATCCTTACGGACGTTGAAGAGTCCACTACAACAGTTTTTGGCTGTTTCGTTTTTTAAGACAGTGGTTTCCTTCGCTCATTTAACGGTCGGTTCTTCATCCCAATGTCGCAATCAAGGCAAAACGTTTTGCTGCCAAATCGCGAGACCGGGTGTTTCGCAACCAGTGACAGACATGGACAGTCCAAGAAACACTAAACGCAAAAATCACATTATGTGAGATGAGCCACCATTACTACTAAAACAACAACAACATGATCAGCATCAACAACAGCAACTACTACTACTACTGTGACTACTACTACTACTGCTGTTGATGCTGCTGCTGCTGCTGTTGATGATGCTGCTGCTGCTACTACACCCACTACCGCCATCGCCACCACAAGGAACATGCGGGAGATTTTTTCAGTAAGATACAAGTCTTGGAAATAAGTGAACAAGTAAGTAGGTAAAGGAGCCTTTTAGGCGTGTTAGGCAAATAGGACTAGACCTATATTTTTATAGACCGGGTGGGTGATGTGGTCAGCATCACGCCGGCCGCCTATACTTTCCAGGACTGGGAGTCAAGGTCAGTAAAAAAAGCCGGCTTTGTCAGGCCGCAAACCCACGACCTTACGATCCGCAGGCGGGCGTCTAGCCGCCATGGCCACGACGAATCCCAAAAAATTAGCTGCGTATCCTTTACAGGAGTCACATTTGATGACAGGTCGACATGGAGAAAACATATCAACAAGGCAGCAACCAAAGCCAGGAGGAAGACAGCAATTCTAAGAAAACTAAGTGGAACCACATGGGGAGCAGATGGGAAAATACTCAATAAAGTGTACAAGCAGAGCATACTTCCACACTTGGAATATGGGTCAACTGCATGGTGTTCAGCATCTAGTACTACATTAAAGGAGTTAGACAAAGTGCAAAGTCAAGCGCTCAGAGTCATCACAGGAGGGATGAAATCAACTCCCATATTAGAAATGGAGAAAGCTGGGAAAACACAGGCACTGAGAGAACGCAGAGATACAAAGTTGCAAATACAAGCTGAAAAGTTCCTCAGTATGCCAGATCACCCGATGGAAAATAGATTTAAGAACCTAGCCTTGGGACGGTTAAAAAGAAGCAGCTTTATACACCAAGCAAAAAGAATATGTAGACAAACTCCTGACCTTCCAGAAATTGGCTGCCCACTTAAAAGTATTCCGGAACAAACCCCATGGAGAGAAAAATGTAAACTAACGGTACAAATCCAGACAAATGTGAAAGGGATATTTGACAAGAAAGAGCAAGATAGTGTACAACGCAGAATGGCCACCCTCAGTTATATTGATGAAGAATACCCACAAGAACAATGGGTCAGAGTCTATACAGATGGGTCCGCAGAAAGTGCAGTTAGAAATGGTGGTGCTGGAGTGTACATCGAATTCCCAGATGATACTAGGGATAAGTCCAGCGTACCAACCGGGAAGTACTGCCATAACTATGATGCAGAAACCCAGGCTATTAAGATAGCTACAGAGAAACTGCTAAATACCAACCTTGGCTTACAGTATGTGGTAATGCTCACAGATGCTAAATCAGTACTTGAAGCACTCCAGTTTAGGAAACTACCAGAATTGCAAACACTGCTGACACAACTCAGCGCTCAGCGAAGAGTCGTAATGCAGTGGATACCGTCTCATTGTGGAGTGCCTGGAAATGAGAAAGCTGATCAACTGGCAGGGAAAGGTGCGAAAAAAGAGCAGCCAGATGTACCAGTCACATACCACCAAAAGAAAAGAATCATTAAATCGATCAGGAAACCACCAGCCCCAGCACAAGACGACTATTTTATTATGGACAGACCAGAACAAGTCATTATCTTCCGCCTCAGAACAGGGCACAACCGATTACGTAACCACATGTACACAAAATTCAATATAGGTGTATCAGCCATGTGCACCTGTGGAAATGTGCCCCAGACCGCAGAGCATGTACTCCAGGACTGCACCGATTTTAACACATTAAGGCAAACCTTTTGGCCAGAAAGAACAACAGTGGAACGTAAACTCTATGGACCACTGAATGAACTAACAACGACAGTGAAATTTATACAAGAGACAAAACTGCTGATATAGATAACTTATTTCAGGCGAACGAAAGAAGAAGAAGAACAGGACGTTTCAGAACCCACCCCAGCACTGTTTGGCTATTGTGGTTTTTCTAGGCAAATTTACGTCCAGTAGTTTGCCATTGCTATCTAGACGGTCAGCTCTCGTTACAACTGTCAAAACAACTGTCAAAACCAACGCAAGGCCCAAGGCCTGCAACTGGGACTGAATATATTGAAAATATAAACTGCTTTAAAGAAACGATAACAACAGCCTGCTACATTTCCACCCTTGTAACTTTAACTTGAGCAAATTCGTTAATTAGGCATGTTGATTAAGTGTTGACTGGAGACTCGTACACTAATTTTGTAGCGTCTTATCATCAATTTTATTTTTGAGTTTTTAAATTTCATTGACAAAACTGAACATTTTTGCTATGGGTTTCGGAAGTGGGGGTTTCTTACTTTAAGAATTATGGGCAACGTTCAGAATATAATCAAATTTATTTTTCTCTGTTAGGAGTTCATTAACAACTTCTTCATAATCAAACTGACGCCTTTTCCTTCCAGCTCTTACAATTTCGGCAGGAAATTCTGTTCATTAGCAGCAATTTTCATTTGATCATATCCAGATTGTCTATAACATTTTTTTATGGGTCTGACAGTAATCCTTACACAGTCTGACACATTTGTACTTAACATATTGTATAAAATATAATTACAAAGAATTACACTACATAAAAAACTTATAACTGAGCTCCCCCCGCCCCCCTCGCAAATTTTTTTAAACCCTCTTGTTTTATCTTTAGTGTCTTTATCTATGTTGTCTTCTGTTATTTGGAACAATGCGTTATAGATTTCGTAAGCTTGAAATCATAAAGGCTTCAACACATATACTCTGCTTGCTCACCTAGAAGGAATAAATGTTGAAAGATACCTTTTTTTAAAGGACATCCGATGCTTTGTAGAACCAGAAAAAGAAAAAAAAAAAAATTAAAAAATCTTCTGGTAGAAAAAAAAAAAAAAAAAAAGGCGCCGCATCATTCACACCTTCTGCTTTTGGAAGGATGAGGAAAATCTTGAAATCCAAAAAAGATGTACACAAGCTGTCCACCTTCCACCACACATGTCTACGTAGAATTATCAAAATGTTCTGGCCAGATACAATCTCAAACACTAAACTACTTCAAGTCACAAACCAAGAAACTCTAGACAGTATGATAACCAAGAGAAGATGGAAATGGCTTGGCCACGTTATGAGAATGAATCCTGATATACCTGCCAAAACAGCTCTCGCATGGATACCGCATGGATACCAGAGGGAAAGAGAAAAAGGGGCGCCCAAAAACAACATGGAGACGAACGACGGAAAGTGACCTGAGTGTGGCATCTTTGATATGGAAAACTGCATTGAAGATTGCACAGGACAGGAACGCATGGAAAGTCCTCTCTGAAGCCTCATGTGCCACTAGGCATGACAAGAACTGATATAATGATCATTCACACCTAGGTTTAAATAATAACATGCGCAGGGCACATACAACGCCCCTGGATGTTTTTTCAAGCTTTCTGTTTTGTGCACCCTTTCATTCTTCTTCATAATGGCTCCCTTGATCATTGTACCAGACATCCCTGATGTGTGAGAAGACATTTGTTCCAGTGGACCAGACCTAGCGGCAGATAAGTGAAGTAACAGCAGTTGCGGTTAATCTTACTCCTAAGTGCCTGTTCCAGGAATCCAACGTTCCACATCGTAGCAGTGATGATGATGGATGCTACTAGGAGCAACTCATGTGCTATTTAGTCATAACTTGTATTCTTTTCCTCAGTCATATTAATTCTATTAAATTCCTATTGCCTTATTCCTTCATTTATTATAATGATTACATAATTTGTGATTTTTACATCTTGGGGTAATGTCAATCCTTCATTGTTCCTAATTGTCTGGAGTGTTTGTAGTATTGGTATATTACATGTATACATGTGTTATTGTGACTAGCATAGACTATCTAGTCTGGGGGCTTAATTGTAGTGAGGAAGTCAGGCCAAGTTGCGCCTAGGGATATTTTATGTTCTGTAGTGCCATAATTTGAGTCGCTTCACCCCTGAAGTAGGTTGGATGTTCATTGGAACTGCGGGATTCCTCCTAGACCATTGCAAGCCAACATCTCAACATTTAAAAAATACTTCAGAGTGCCATTTGGTTCAGTCGGGAAAACCCTCACCAAGGCACGTGACAGTATGTGACAATGTCTATGCTTCATAAGAAGGCTGTCAAGAGTAATTGCTTGTCTTCTCCTATCCCAAAGCCTACCGCTAGAATAAAGTGAGTACTCTAGTACCTCTTCTCCCAGCGCCTGATATTGTCTTGAAATCCTAACACTAATGCTATCTAATAATCATTGCGGACAGCAACAGCTAATCTATAAGGATAGAATAAAATAAAAACAACACAAACTGTGCCTAGGAAACTGAATATGGATAAGAAAACACATATACGCTGTATAACAGAACGTTACCACAAAATCCTTTGTCATACAGTATACAGGAATTCTTAACCACAGCATTGAATGTGATAGTCACCAAGGGAAACAAAAAGAATGGACCCCCCCCCCCCCCCCCCCCAAAAAAAAAAAAAAAAATATGGTATGTGGTTTTCAAGTTGTCTTCGGTCTCTCGCCTGTTTCATAACATCTGAGTTCTTCATTTAGAATACTGAGCAAACATTGTGAAATCTGAACTATCTATGTTGCTTGCTGGGGCCTTATGGAGATGAAATGTCAGAATGACTGCTGTAAGAATGTGTAATAGCCGAGCCACTTTAATCGTTGATCCTGTTCCACCATTTTTGCCAATGTGCTTGCAAGAGGTGACGTTGATCTCTCTGGGTTCAGCTGGCCATAGCCAAATAATGAAGCTTGTATACAACTTAGTGACAATTATATAGGACTATAAAGATTCTATGGTTTGATTCTGCATGTTGTTCAGATCTGTTCTATAGTTCCATTATATCATTGCCTACTGAAACCAGTATCCTATCTTTATGTTAATAAATTTCAACTGTTCTTTGAAACTATCCAGTTCGCTATAGTCTGTTTAGTTAAGTTACATTGACAATGTTAATAGAGGAAATATTGATCAACGTAGTTATTATTATAAATATCTGGTTGATCATATTCAAGCAGTATGGGAGCAAGTAAGTGCAACGACAGAATGCACCTGGAGGGTACCTAATACTTCAGGGTAGAGGTGTCAGATGGTTATTGCTAACCCCGAGACATCCCTGTCAGGTCAATACACGAGCTACCAAGACGACTGTCTGCTTCTCTTGGACGGCCTGCGCCTCAGTTAAGGCGAGGAACAACTAGACGCCATGCAACAGCGGGGAAACAACTAGACACTATGCAACAGCGGGGAAACAACTAGACACTATGCAACAAAACAACAAGACACCATGCAACAGCGGGAAAACAACTAGACAACATGCAATGAAACAAAAAGACACCATGTAAAAGTGTGGAATTAACTAGACACCATGCAACGAAACAAGACGCCATGCAACAGCGTGAAAACAACTGAACACCATGCAACGAAACAACAGGACACCATTCAACAGCGTGAAAACAACTGAACACCATGCAACGAAACAACATGACACCATGTAACAGCGAGGAAACAGCTAGACACCATTTAACAACGTGGAAACAACTAGACACCATGCAACAGCGGGGAAACAACTAGACACCATGCAACAGAGGGGAAACAACTAGACACCATGCAACAGCGTAGAAACACATTGACACCATGCAACAGCGCGGAAACAGCTAGACACCATTTAACAACGTGGAAACAACTAGACACCATGCAACAGAGTAGAAACAACTAGACACCATGCAACAGCGTGGAAACACCTTGAAACCATGCAACAGCGCGGAAACAGCTAGACATTATGCAACAGAGTGGAAACAACTAGACACCATGCAACAGCGGGGAAACAACTAGACACCATGCAACAGCGTGGAAACACCTTGACACCATGCAACAGCGCGGAAACAGCTAGACATTATGCAACGAAACAACAAGACACCCAGTAAGAATCTTCGCCGTCAAGGTAGGCACAAGAGGTCTCGTTTCCACTTCAATGTACACCCATGCAACAACGTGGAAACAACCAGAAACCATACAACATCGGGAAATCAACTAGACACTATACAACAACGTGGAAACAGCTGGACACCATGTAACAGTGTGGAAACAACTAGACACCATGTAACAGTGTGGAAACAGCTGGACACCACGTAACAGTATGGAAACAGCTGGACACCATGTAACAGCGTGGAAACAGCTGGACACCATGTAACAGCGTGGAAACAGCTAGACACCATGTAACAGTGTGGAAACAGCTGGACACCATGTAACAGTATGGAAACAGCTGGACACCATGTAACAGCGTGGAAACAGCTGGACACCATGTAACAGCGTGGAAACAGCTAGACACCATGTAACAGTGTGGAAACAGCTGGACACCATGTAACAGCGTGGAAACAGCTAGACACCATGTAACAGTGTGGAAACAGCTGGACACCATGTAACAGTATGGAAACAGCTAGACACCATGTAACAGTGTGGAAACAGCTGGACACCATGTAACAGTGTGGAAACAGCTAGACACCATGTAACAGTGTGGAAACAGCTGGACACCACGTAACAGTATGGAAACAGCTAGACTCCATGTAACAGCGTGGAAACAGCTGGACACCATGTAACAGTGTGGAAACAGCTAGACACCATGTAACAGTGTGGAAACAGCTGGACACCATGTAACAGTGTGGAAACAACTAGACACCATGCAACAGTGTGGAAACAGCTAGACACCATGTAACAGCGTGGAAACAGCTGGACACCATGTAACAGTGTGGAAACAGCTGGACACCATGTAACAGTGTGGAAACAGCTGGACACCATGTAACAGCGTGGAAACAGCTAGACACCATGTAACAGTGTGGAAACAGCTGGACACCATGTAACAGTGTGGAAACAGCTTGACACCATGTAACAGCGTGGAAACAGCTAGACACCATGTAACAGTGGGGAAACAGCTGGACACCATGTAACAGTGTGGAAACAACTAGACACCATGCAACAGTGTGGAAACAGCTAGACACCATGTAACAGCGTGGAAACAGCTGGACACCATGTAACAGTGTGGAAACAGCTGGACACCATGTAACAGTGTGGAAACAGCTAGACACCATGTAACAGCGTGGAAACAGCTGGACACCATGTAACAGTGTGGAAACAGCTGGACACCATGTAACAGTGTGGAAACAGCTGGACACCATGTAACAGCGTGGAAACAGCTAGACACCATGTAACAGTGTGGAAACAGCTGGACACCATGTAACAGTGTGGAAACAGCTAGACACCATGTAACAGCGTGGAAACAGCTAGACACCATGTAACAGTGTGGAAACAGCTGGACACCATGTAACAGTGTGGAAACAGCTAGACACCATGTAACAGTGTGGAAACAGCTGGACACCATGTAACAGTGTGGAAACAGCTGGACACCATGTAACAGTGTGGAAACAGCTAGACACCATGTAACAGCGTGGAAACAGCTGGACACCATGTAACAGTGTGGAAACAGCTGGACACCATGTAACAGTGTGGAAACAGCTGGACACCATGTAACAGCGTGGAAACAGCTAGACACCATGTAACAGTGTGGAAACAGCTGGACACCATGTAACAGTGTGGAAACAGCTAGACACCATGAAACAGCGTGGAAACAGCTAGACACCATGTAACAGTGTGGAAACAGCTGGACACCATGTAACAGTGTGGAAACAGCTAGACACCATGTAACAGTGTGGAAACAGCTGGACACCATGTAACAGTGTGGAAACAGCTAGACACCATGTAACAAAGGGGAAAAAAACGGGAAAAGGAATGTTACAAAGATTATTCAAAAAGTATGGACTGTAATGACCATAATTCATAAAAAGCTTTGCGTTCAAGCATAAAGCGGTGTTAATTTATCAATCGATACATGACGTTGGAGATCACAAGTTGTGGAAATGCATGATTGGTCACGCCAGTCCGCTAGTCACTTGATGATGATGATGATTATGATGACGATGATGATTACCACGATAATAATAATAATGAAAAAAAAAAAGACTATAAGCGTGTTTAGTTGCTACAAGAACTGACAATGACATTTGAAACCGTCTACTGTCAACCAGGCACAAGTGATTTGGTGTGATTCCCCCCCCCCCCTCCCCATATCAACATTGCAATCTGTAGGATTCACATCTCAAGGACGAGAATCAAACAGGTAAATATACAGGAAACCCTGTAACCGTAAGTCATATAGCACAGTTATACTGAGTCACCATAAAAAGGTTACGAAGTGACATGTAGTCTGTTGTGGGCAGGTAAGCACGCTGTGTGTGCCAGCCTTAAAATATAATGCTGCTATTGAAATCAGAGTGGCATATTTGTCTATGCACCCTAGGAAAAACTCGCCAAACTCATTACAGACATGAATACAAAAGTTATCGACATGGCGAAGCAGAATACAAAGTGGATTAGGCATTGGATGTATTCACAATAAGAATGGCTATTGATTATAGAAAAAGCCCTAGGTCAAGGCAGGTATACTTGGCGCCACAACAAGGTGCTGAAAGAGTTAGCAGCCGTTGTGGACCAAGCAAGGATGAGGGTCAATGCGAGGGCCAGTCCTACCGTACGTTTCCTTAAGGCTGGGCAGATTCATAAAAGTAAATTCAACAAAGTCGCATAGGCTCCATCGATGCTAGACTGTGCGAGGGACTGGTTACTGGTGGTTGACCTGCCTGGTCATGAAAAAGTACCCCGAGTAAATCCGGAAGACTGGCCTGCGACCCGACATAGTCCTACACTCTGCAGAGAAACGTCAGCTCATCCTGATTGAGCTGACCGTGCCTATGAGTCGCGAACGGACGAAAGCCACATGCATAAGCTCGAGAAATACAGTGACTTAGCGGCTGGTCTGAGGAGAGACGAAGCGTACACAGTAAGAATCTTCGCCGTCGAGGTAGGCACAAGAGGTCTCGTTTCCACTTCAATGTACAATGTGATTAAACAACTAGGCTTACGAGGAAATGAACGCAAACGAACACTAAATAAACTGGGCGAGGTTGCTGAGAGGGCCTCGAGCTGGCTCTGGACACAACAGAACAGCGTGGGGGACGGGCCTCGGTGAGCTGGTGCGGGTGTCTAGTGGAAAAGAATGTCTTATCCCTTAAAGTCCATCGTGTCCGAATTGTCTGCCAGTGTCCCTCTGCGACCTGCCAACAAAGTCCAACATGTGTCCGGTGTCGTATGGCAGTTTTGTCGCGCACCTTACTTACAGGATATTTTCACAAATCCCTCAGGTGCTCTGAGACAGGAGAGTTTTGAATGGTGGCTCTCGTTCGTCTAGAGGCCTAACCCTCGGTTCAAACTTTCCATTCAACCTGTCTCAGGGATGAGGTGACACGAGCTCTGACTCCACAGGGTTATTATGAACACTTGGGTACCTCTCGGCCAGACGTCCTCACCACAGTTTGCCCCCAGACTGGACAAAACAAGTCCAGTCGAACAAATAATCAACAGTGAATACGATAAGACAAGCTTTCGTTTATAAATGCCACAATGAACTCCAATTAGACAAAACTCTCCTAAGAACTAGAAGGCGAATGAACTCGAAATTCAATGTAATAAGTTCCCTGTAACCAAGCTGAAGAAAAATAACTTGAAGAATTAACTGAAAGAATATTGAATACTTTAAAGAACAAAGTTAGTGTGAGAGTCTTCCTCCTACTCTACGTTCTGTCCAGTATCATCATAGCTGAGGAATCTGATGGATTGGAAAGGTCCACTTAGACTTAAGCCGTCATGAAGTGTCACTCTGACTTATCTGTTTAGATCTTATATCTCCTCTGGATGCTGGAGCGAAGTTTCCGACTGCCGTACTTTACGATAGGACTTCTCAGAAACGAGGCTGCTTCTCTGGATGCCGGAATAGATCTTCACGCCGCCAGATTTCCCAACATTATTTCACCAGCAGGAACAGTTTCTGGCGTTGATCGAGGAGAATCACCTTGAGCTCGGAAGACGACGACTCACGTATCGTCCACACGTTCAGGACACCCAATTCACCACATGTAAATTGCTTAATGGGTAGTGGCAGAAGGAACCAGTCTACAAGACACTGACACTTGTTGGATCTTCATAACCTGAAAAACACAAAGCAACACCCATGAGCGAACCGTATCTAATGCACCTGGTCAATCAACATCCTTACCATCTCCTCATGCTCAGATATACTTGAGGTTATTCCCAACCATGAAGGTTGGTCACCTCTATCTTAGAATCCATTTAGTTTCCTAGAGTGAGCACCAGATCATTAACTCGAATAATTCCTGGAACAGTTCTGTAGCAAAGGTTAGACAGATCTCCATTATTTACCCTTCCTTCTAACGTAGAAAATAAGGGATCGGCGATGAAGTCAAAACCAAGACCTACTGAAATATGTTATGAAAACAATACGACAGTCGAAGCTTGTTGTGGTTACGAAATCACCTAGCAACAGCGGACATGACGTCATGTCTGCCCATAAGCTTCTTGTCGTTCAAAACCATTCAGAGACTTACCAAGTTCTGATACCGAATACCAGCAAATAACTAATAATACAAAGTTATCAATACTACAAACCCACTCCAGATATGTAGATTGATTGAATTGAAGAGGTTTAAAAGACCATTTCGAAGCCTTCTGTGAGAAATGTCAGCCGAAAGTGCATTCCGATCCGGAGCTCCTTTCGCCGACTTCCATAGCAAGAATCGTATGCAAACAGATTCGCATTATCCAGCTGCTGATCTTACTTACCTACATCACAGACACTATGAACGCAAATATTCAATTAAAAAGTCCTTAAGAAAACTCACCCATGATAACAAAAAAAGAGAATAAGGAATCTTGTCTGTATAACGGTCAATTGGCGAGACACAAGGAAAAACGTCTGCCTCCAAGACCGGACTGTAGAGAAGTGACGCACACAAACACGTCCCCTAACAACAGCAGTTAGCGTACGAATCGCGCTCACTAATGCAGTGCAGTGGTCAGACAATTTATTTAGAATAGGCGTAGAAAATGTGTCCTAACATGTAATTAGACACTCAAAGCCTAAAAGAGTCATTATCAAAGGGTTTTATATGGATTTTTCCTATCAGGACTCCCCCACCACAAACGAACTATCTAACTATGCTTGGCCTATTCTATTACATAGTTACGATGACGAGTTTAGGGTGGTCAGCTTATAGACCCTCCTGCTGTGGCAGATGTGTGGATGCTGTCATGCGACATCCGGTAAACCAAACGTAAGCTTGCCACTTGGTCGTCTAGTTTAGCTGACTGCTCTAATTATGCTACCGCGACGACTTCGTATCTGACAGTACTTTTTGCAAAGTCACCAATTCATCTTGTCCCTGTCCGATAACATCCGGTAATACGTGCAGCTGGAGAAACTAACCCTGAGCCTCATGAACCCAGGTGGGCCCACTCTCTGAAAATGTCTAGGAGCTCGTGGGCCGAAACATTTGTCGACGAGAGGTTACTTCTTCTGACGATTGGTAGACTCCTGCTGTACATGCTCCCCTGTGGAGTCTCTTCTTCTCACACCTTCAGACATTCAGTTAATGACAGTCCAATCTTTAGTTAACGTTAGCTGCGTCTCATCTCCATGAGATTGAAAGTAAACCCACTCATAAATTGGCTGTTTGTGGTTTTACCAGGCGGGTTTAAATTCTGTAGTTTGTAACTGCTGACTGCACGGTCGACACTCCACACCAGTATGGAAATCAAGGCACAAGGGACCGCTGTCTAATAGCCTGACACCAAATAGGAGCGGTTATTTCGGAATTATGAACCGCACTCGCAACCCCTAAGTCATAACGCTGACGGAAAAAATAGCTACAACAATAATTTCACCGACATGAAGGATACAGTTGTGCAAGGAATAGATATCAGTCGCTTGCACCCTTCCGTCTTTGCAGACGATAGTATTATATTGTGCTTTGAAGAGGCATGGGATTTACAGCCCATGGTAAATAGTAATGACGTGGGTGAAGAACAAGACCGCCTCCGTTAGGAAAAGTCCGTCACAGTTATAGCGTAGATTTATAGGAACCATTGTTGCCATTGCGGGTATTGTGAAATCTCGTTACCAAGAACTCACATGAGGCGAACCCTTGGTTATAATGAACATAATTTTGGTCCTAGAGAAATAACAATAATACATCTGGAAATATTATTATTTCGGTGTTAGGATGAATATGTTTTAACATGGACTTTACTAGATTAAATTTGCTTTTTCATAGACGTTTAGCAGCCTAGAACCTATCTGCTGTTAGGTTGTTCTCGATTCCTATTCGTTGCAAGCAGGTTTTATAACACTAAAGATGGAACAAACGACACAAGCAATTACATGAGAATATACGTTGATGCAAATTAACATACATCAGCCTGAATAAACATTGTCTGCGTTTATTTTCTACAGTCTGTGTGCGACCCGTAGAACAGATCAATCTGTGTCAGGTATGGTTGCTATGACACGACCAGTCAGTTTACTTACTCAGAAATCAATGAAGACAACCGCGATATTGTGGACCAGGAAGGTTGTATGCAGTGCATAGTGATAGCTCAAACGTGGCCATGGGAACAACACCAGGTAAACATGTATATATAAATTAAATGTATTTGTTTCATAATTTAGTGTTCATGTGAGCTAGGCATGCCTTTAGTTTTAAAGTCAATGTATATGTGTTCTCTCTCTCTCTCTCTCTCTCTCTCTCTCTCTCTCTCTCTCTCTCTCTCTCTCTCTCTCTCTCTCTCTCTCTCTCTCTCTCTCTCTCTCTCTCTCTCTCTGTGTGTTTTTTTTTTAAAGTTGAAAAGGTACCAAATTTAAAAGTACGTATAAAACTCTCTGGAGAAAATATTTAGCTTTTTTGTCAGATCGGTACTGCTGTATAGAGTTGACACACGGGAAACAACTAAAACAATTACTTACAGACTATGAAAATTCATTTAGTGACACATCATATATACATAATTAAATGGTATTTAAACAATTTATATCAAGAATGTAGAGCTTTCGGAGAGAACTACAAACATTTATGTTAATCAAGAGGTGAGAGAGAGAGAGAGAGAGAGAGAGAGAGAGAGAGAGAGAGAGAGAGAGAGAGGGCGAGAAAGAGAGAGAAAGAGAGAGAGAATACTGGAGTAGGATAGGGCAGACACGTAGAGAATCTGATTAAAAAAAAAATAAGTGCTCACTGAAACTCAGATGAATGAAGGCAGATAGAACTAGGAGAACGAAAGTTTAGGGAAGCCAACAAGATGAGGAGGATGTAAGAGTGAGCTGCATGCGATACTAAAGGATAGAACCACAGGTGCGAGCTGACTGAGGGTCTATACGTCAGCTAGATTTCAGGGGCGAAAGAATAAAACAAGGAAGGCGTTGTTTATTTGATCTTCAGAAAAAAGTTCTTTTTTTTTTCTGCTACCCTTTGTCTCTCTCAACCAGCTCATGTCAAGTGACTTATTATAAATAAAAATTACATTCCTGTGTATGGGTGCCTGAGCCCATAGACAACAAAGTCATCATTTTTCGGCCACATTATGAGAAGGGTGAAAATGGAAGATCTGTGGAAGGAGGGAGAGAGGAAGACAAGGAGAAAAGATTCTTGACAGTCCTGTTGCATGGCATGGAGATTTGTCAGCACAAGAGCTGGTACATGCTGCAGGAAATCGCATAACCAGCCACGCCAGTCGGCAAGACACATAATGATGTTGCATGGGTGTCGTAGGGCCGCAGCACACTGGTTTGTCCAGGGGTCTATAATGCTGGTAAGACAGCTCTGGCGCAGGACAACACATTCTATCCTTTACTCTCCTTTACTAGTGGATCCTATAATGGTCTAACCATTCATGAATGCTTTTTCTACTTCTCGTTTCCGTAATATCTGTAAACATATCTTGGCACTCTTCCGAATACCGGTCCCAAATTATTCTCCATTAAAAAATCCTATTCAGGGCCTCAAGAGGTCATTTTTTAACCCTTAACAGGGCGGTTGGCACGTTGTGTTGTGGTTTACAGCTAGATGGCGAAATATGCGCCTTTCGCTTGTTCTTGTGGTTCACAGCTAGGCTGCGATAGCGGCGGCGAGATGTTCAATGATAATGTCACGGGTAGGTAAACTTCGTTCTTTTCGTTCACCCTTGAAAGTATGGTTCTCACGTTGTGTTGTGGTTTACAGCTAGGCTGCGATATCTGCGCCCTTTGCCCCAAAGCATCCGATTTCAGCAGTCCTATTTAGTCGCCTTTTACAACTTTTATGTGGCAGTGGATCTATTTTTTCTTTCCCCTAAAATATTTGGACCTGGACCCCCGCAAGGGCAGTAATGGGTAATGTAAACAATGGATCAAAAATCATTCACGTCGCTTCAATGGATCGAACTCTATTCCTCCCCAAGCCGCTTAAACAATGGATCTAAATCTATTCTTTTCCACGTCGCTTCTATGGATCGAAAACGATTCCTCCCCACGGCGCTTAACTTAACGTCTAAACATTGATATCCAGCGAGCAATAACGGCACAAATGGAAACTGATCTTGATGGCCTAAACGGTTTTACTACATAACCTCCTAAGAGACGTTTTTGGGCAGTGAATAATTTGGGACCGGTATTCGGAAGAGTGCCAGACGTTCTAACCAGCATGATATGTTTTTGTGTATGTTTATTCGACGGACCAACATCACGGAACACGGGTGTAACCCATAAGTGCTCTGTTATACCTCTAACTCAAGCCTGAATCTGAAGGTTCTCAGCGCAGTGCACGAATTCCGATCTGCCTTCTAATACACAATGTAGCATACATAGGTGACACCAACTCAAACCATATCATTCTTTCCTTTGCTATCGTATGCAGCTCTCCCCATGGCCTTCACATCTATTAAACTTTACTCTACAGCTCCCTTGTCCACGTGTGTTTTGGTCTTCCTTTATTTTTATGCCCCTGGGGGTTCCAGTGAAAATATATTCTAGTTGTATTGTTCTTTTCTTCACCTCTTGGTCCACAGGAACTTATTTAGTTTTCTCCCAAAGCTCTTCATTAGTGATTTTCTTATACCATTTAATTCCATGTATTCTGCGCATGCACCAGTTAATGAATGTTTGTAGTTTACTAGTAACTGTCTTAGTTGTTCTCCATATCGTAATTTTTGTGGAAATTATTGATACGTAGATTAATAAAGTAGGTATAGATAATGTTATGTTTACTTATTCGTACCGTTTGGCAAATAAGCTTTGACTGGGCGATGAACAGGCCATTAGAAATTCTGGGTCTCTGGAAAAGTACAAAGAAAACGGTCATAGTTCCTGAAAAAAAAAAAAATTAAATGCAGAGGTACTGGAAAGACAGAATTAAAATGTAATTATTGAAAAAAAAGTAAAGGTCCCTTTTCCACACCTTTAAGCTTACTGGGCATATAGGGCTAGATCTATATTTTATACACCAGTCGGTACTCGTTGGAGGTTGGGATCAACATCACACAGGTAAATTAGAACTACTGAAAGAAAAACAAGGAAACGGGACAATTGAAATTATTTCGCAATAATAAATGGACCCTCTTCCCCGCCCTTGGGCATATTGGGCATACATAGCAGATGCGTGCGTGCAGTTAATCCTTTCCGTTCTGCTACATGAAAGAGACCCTGTTCAGCCTCCTGTGAAGTTATAACTAGGCATCTGTAACTGCCACGCCATCCAGGCGTCACTTGTTCTCTTTTAGAAGTAAGGAACAAACGAATTGGGAACTTATTGTTTTCATCAGGTTCATCCGGAAATATACCCCACTATTCTCAAATACCAAATGTCAAAAAAACTATTTAAAAAAAAAAAAAAAAAATTATTTAAAATACTTCCACCCCCACCCCTGCGCTCCTCCCAGCCCTAATAATTTTGCAGCACATGACATTGTCACCCACAAAAAATACTGGCATAGCCCTCTTGCCAATTTTCTAGCGTATGGAGTTCAGCCTGTTTAAGAAATTTGGGGAGGGACTCAAGGCGCATGAGCTCCAGGATTGTAGCTCAGACGTTAACAAATCTAATATACGAAGCCAGAGCGCTGTTTCTTATAGATGAAGTCCAGTGTAGCCGCGATATCACTGGGAGATATTTTTGGAGGACAGCCAGGAAATGACCGACGCCTGTCTGTGTGTGAGCAATGCGAATTTTTTTCCCAGGGGGAGGGGGGGGGGGAATGAGAGGGTTGGCTCAGGGAGGGCGGGGAGGGGGGTGGTGAACATGAGAGGGTTGGCTCAGGGAGGGCGGGGGAGGGGGGGTGGGGAACATGAGAGGGTTGGTTCAGGGAGGGTGGGGGAGGGGGTGGGGAACATGAGAGGGTTGGCTCAGAGAGGGTGGGGTAGGGGGTGGGGAACATAAGAGGGTTGGCTCAGGGAGGGTGGGGGTCATATCATCGCATCCTTCACAGAGATGTGAATGCCGATTGCAAAAAAAAAATGTTTGTTGTTTGTAATTCGTCCTCTCCTGGATGGCAGACTGTAGGATACAAACCTCTAGAATGAGAATATCACACACACACACAAAACCCGATAAGCCCCGTTAAGCCCTATGGCTATACTGGGCGGGGGAGGGGAGGGGGGGGGGGGGGAGAAACATAGAAAGATAGAGAGAAAGCGAAAAAGGAACGAACTTCTTGCTCCAAAGGGTCACAAATTGAGCACACTGGTCCGTCTTACATTTGACTCTTTCAAACAGATAGAGTGGGGAGAGAGACACAGACAGACAGACCGACCGACAGACAGACAGACAGACAGACAGACAGACAGACAGACAGACAGACAGATAGATAGATAGATAGATAGATAGATAGACAGACAGACAGACAGACAGACAGACAGACAGACAGACAGACAGACAGACAGACAGACAGACAGACAGACAGACAGACAGATAGATAGATAGATAGATAGATAGATAGATAGATAGATAGATAGATAGATAGATAGATAGATAGATAGATAGATAGATAGATAGATAGATAGATAGATAGATAGATAGATTAGATAGATAGATAGATAGATAGATAGATAGATAGATAGATAGATAGATAGATAGATAGATAGATAGATAGATAGATAGATAGATAGATAGATAGATAGATAGATAGATAGATAGATAGATAGATAGATAGATAGATAGATAGATAGATAGATAGATAGATAGATAGATAGATAGATAGATAGATAGATAGATAGATAGATAGATAGATAGATAGAGAGAGAGAGAGAGAGAGAGAGAGATAGATAGATAGATAGATAGATAGATAGATAGATAGATAGATAGATAGATAGATAGATAGATAGATAGATAGATAGATAGATAGATAGATAGATAGATAGATAGATAGATAGATAGATAGATAGATAGATAGATAGATAGATAGATAGATAGATAGATAGATAGATAGATAGATAGATAGATAGATAGATAGATAGATAGATAGATAGATAGATAGATAGATAGATAGATATAACTTTGTTTTTAAAGGGTCACTAATTGGGTACGTAGAGGTGTCTTACATTCGGGCCTTCCGAACAGAGAGAGAGAGAGAGAGAGAGAGAGAGAGAGAGAGAGAGAGAGAGAGAGAGAGAGAGAGAGAGAGAGAGGGAGGGAGGGAGAAACAGAGTGACAGTACGAGGGAGAGAAAGAGTGTATGTTAGAGAACGAAACACCCATCTTTCATACAGTTAAAAAGTTAGTTGCGTATCCTTTACAGGACGTTGCAGAATTAACGCCAGCATTTTTATAGCTGTTGTGGTTTATCTAGGCCAAAGTACCGTCCAGTAGTTTGCCATTTTTTTTTACTGGACGGTCGACTACTGTAGAAACCAATGCAAGGCGCAAGGCCCGCAGCTGGGAACGAAACCCGCACCCCGACATTACGAAGCGCGCTCGCAACGCCGAAGCTAGGATGCCGACATAGTAGTTGTATGTTGTCAATAAAGCATGTTATGATCACATAATAATATGCATATTATCAATACAAGCAACAACACAAAAGCACGGGTGATAAAAAGCATGCGCACGGTCGCGCGCATCGCACACACACAAACACACGCAAACCCACTCACTTACACACGCATATGCACCTGCATACACACCCATCCACATACACACATACCTACTTACCTACCTACATGCATATACACATACATTCACACACATACATACAGACTCACATACAAACACACTCACATACATACAGACACACCTACATAGAGAGAGACAGAGAAAGAAAGAGAGAGAGAGAGAGAGAGAGAGAGAGAGAGAGAGAGAGAGAGAGAGGGGGGGGGGGGTGGCGTCCACGTATTAGACTAACTATTTTGCCTTCTACTGTGTAGTGGTTGACTAGTTGTGAACGCAATTTCACAATCCGAAAAAAAAAAATTTGGCAGTAAAGTGCATGTGATTTCAAATTGACCACTTTATGTCGATTTTCTCAACTCATGAGCATCATACCATTCAGAAAGTAACAGAAAACTACTGAACGCGCCAGCGGCTGTTGCTTTACACAAGTATTACAACACAATTATCGACATGTCCCACCCTTTAGAAAAGGCTTTGTGTGTACACTAAGGCTAAAGACGTAGTTCTGTCTTTATAGCAAACAAGTCAAATTGTAAAGCCTATTAAGGCGTAGACCTAAAACCGGATACGTCTCGATATCAGGAAAATAGCTGGCGACAGTAACTGTGTTTGGCCCCAATGATAACGTTTGACGCTTTGCACCAGTTTAGTTACCAGCGATTCTCAAACTGTATTTATTTGGTTTACATCTTGTTATATTGAGGCACACAGGCACACACATTATGTCTGTCTGTCTGTCTGTCTGTCTGTCGTTTTAATCTATCTATCTATCTATCTATCTATCTATCTATCTATCTATCTATCTATCTATCTATCTATCTATCTATCTATCTATCTATCTATCTATCTATCTATCTATCTATCTATCTATCTATCTATCTATCTATCTATCTATCTATCTATCTATCTATCTATCTATCTATCTATCTATCTATCTATCTATCTATCTATCTATCTATCTATCTATCTATCTATCTATCTATCTATCTATCTATCTATCTATCTATCTATCTATCTATCTATCTATCTATCTATCTATCTATCGATCGATCGATCGATCGATCGATCGATCGATCCATCCATCCATCCATCCATCCATCCATCCATCCATCCATCCATCCATCCATCCATCCATCCATCCATCCATCCATCCATCCATCCATCCATCCATCCATCCATCCATCCATCCATCCATCCATCCATCCATCCATCCATCCATCCATCCATCCATCCATCCATCCATCCATCCATCCATCCATCCATCCATCCATCCATCCATCCATCCATCCATCCATCCATCCATCCATCCATCCATCCATCCATCCATCCATCCATCCATCCATCCATCCATCCATCCATCCATCCATCCATCCATCCATCCATCCATCCATCCATCCATCCATCCATCCATCCATCCATCCATCCATCCATCCATCCATCCATCTATCTATCTATCTATCTATCTATCTATCTATCTATCTATCTATCTATCTATCTATCTATCTATCTATCTATCTATCTATCTATCTATCTATCTATCTATCTATCTATCTATCTATCTATCTATCTATCTATCTATCTATCTATCTAATCTACCAAGAACTGGCATCCCAGCACTTAGAGCATTTCCATAACCGCTCTGTACCTATCTCTAGCCGACAACGCAACTTTCCAGTACCAGTGGTGTCAGTGGCCATCTGATTATATGTCCGTCTTTCCTTTTCTCTGAGCGACGAATATCGGCCAGTTTCCCTCTTCACTCACCCTCACCAGAATGCGATAATAAATGTTATGTTCCCAACCGAACAGGTATTTTTATAAAGCCTTAATCACGCCTGCCCTAATATGCATCAGTATTCCACCAAGTTGTGCAGAGCCAGCAAGTCTGTCCACCTGTTCATTTTCCAACACACTGCCTTACACTGGAGAAAAGATCCGGACACTGCTCTTCACACTTGACCTTAGAAGCGAAGCATGCCACTCTGTACAAAGTTTCCTGTCATCACCTTCCTCGGTATGCTTTCAGAGTCAGTTACAATTACAATGTGAGCGCGCGCGTGTGTGTGTGTGTGTGTGTGTGTGTGTGTGTGTGTGTGTGTACTGTGTTTCTAGCCAGCGGAAACCTTCAGTGACCGCCTCCAACTCCCTTCTGACGCATGATGTTCTGGTATCATATGCTACGCTCTCCTGCACCAAGCGTCGACCACTAGCTTTTGTCAGGATCTACCAGGTACTTTTTTTGCCTTTTGACACTGAGCTATCTGTATAAATAATCACATCAAACAAGCCAGCATTATCTTGAATATTCATTGCTGAATTTTCACCTCTCTGGCACTTGCTGGGCACTCCCTGTTTACGCGCCTCAATGTGATTATGGCCCTACTTAAGTCTGGCTGCTTTGCTGGCACTTTGACCAACTCCCCTCCTCGCCTAATATTCTCCAGGATACAAACCTGTCTGATCGCTGCCTCTGCCTGGCCCACCCATGACTTCCCTCATATCAGCCGCAGACCCTTATCTGCATCGACAGAGAGTCTTAGCCTTAGTCTTAATCGAGGTTTAAATTTGCCTTAATCGGGTTGCCCCATACTTGCTCCGTTCCTGTGCCAGTGAATGTCTGCAACCGAAGTATGATGGGTGTGGTGTCATAGCGTTTCCTAAGTGAAATAATCTAAAGCGCATGCCAGGTGATATTCAGTAGCGATTTCAATGCCGGAGGAAGCCAGTGGGGAAACATCCACTCTAATTCACAAGGTGACGACCTGGAGGAGGCACTGGTAGACACTGATGTTGTATGTCTCAAAGATGGCAGAACTTACTCGACCAAGCCCTACGTCGTGGGGACACAGATTTTGGCACTTGTTACCCCAACTCTGACCTCCATATGTCAATAGGACGTCCTTTGCTACCATGGCACTGACCACCCACCATGTGTACTGCTGCTAAAGAAACGCAAACTGCTAACCCACTTGATGCAAGGAAACATTTTATATGACACTAGCTGTACCCGGCCACGCGTTGCTGTGGCATAGTTTGGCTAAATGAAAATGGAAAGCTATGAAATTTCAGTGTAACCGTGCAATCGAAAAGTTAAAAAATGCAATCATAAGTATGCGAAATTGTCAAATTTAATTATCAAATGGTTTAGCCATTTACTTGTCTTTTTTGTTTAGTATTAAGGGCAACACTGCTAGTGCTGTCACCACGACAGAGCAGATGAGGATATTATTTTAGTCCGGGGTAAAAAAAAAAATTAACTATTGCGTATTTGAACCCTGGTCTCCCGCACGGTAACCCAGTGTTCTAACCATTCGACCAAGCAGCCACTTAATCGGAGCACCGAAAAGAGAACTAAACTATTAGAGATGTGTGTCCCTACTACTGTGTCCCGATTATAACACAACTCAAAACCGCAGGCAATTGTTTTCTCGTAGACAGATACTCCAGATATATTAATGAAACGACACAACAATAGAAATAGCACGTGTCTAACACGGTTAATGAAGTTTATGTCGCAGTCAATGTCTGCGCCGACGTCGAGATAGTCCTTGATGCCCCACCCCCCTCGAAGGTTGTTTGAAAAAAAAAACAGAAAATAGAAATCGTGTTTAATATGGTTATTGTGGCAAATATAGAGATAGTCTTGTTTGCTGTACCACGACCTACTCTATGTATTAAAGAAGGCGTTGGCTGCACGTAACTCGCAGGCGAATGGTGGAAGCCTTGCGTTCTTACTACGGCGCATGCGCAATTACTAACGTGGCTATAATTAGAAATAACTAAAATTATAAATATTAGTTTCGAATATTATGGCATAAATTGTCGTAAACTATCTCTAACAATGACAGGTTGAATTTCAAACCATGATGGTTCAACATCCGGTATCAAAACAAACATATCCTGAAAATTTCAGCTAAATCGGTTCAGTAGTTTCCGAGTCTATAGGGGACAAACAAACACACAAACATTGATTTTTATATATATAGATTACTGGCAATGACGTTACTAACAGAGTCAGAAGAACAGCTGCCAAAATCATTCGATACAAGAATTCTAGATCACAACCTCTATAGTGGAATACGGAAGTGGAGAAATACTGGCAGGCAAAGAGGCAGCCAGTCAGAGAATGGCAAAAGAAAATAAAAATCGCGGAAGACCGGCAGCAAGCATGAGTTCAATACCCTAATTCAAACCATGCAAGAAACAACACATCTTTTCAAAACTGTAGCATGATAGAGCATAAAGGTAAAATGTGAAGAGTTCTGTGAGAGTTGGCGTTTACAAATCACTCAAGCTTTCGTGGCGGCTACATCAATCTATGACTGGTATACCAAGACAATATAATTTGCCTGACATTCAGGAACATGATGGTAATTGGCACAGAAAGGATGAAAGCAAAAGCCTATTACTTTTCGACTGGTGTTTGTAACAAACAAACCATACAGATACTGAGAAGACAGCATTAAAGGATCTTTGAAAGACTATTATTTCTGAACAAGAGATCTATATCACTGTAATTGAAATAATCGACATCCTTGAGGAAAAAAAAAAAAAAAAAAAAAAAAAGAAAAAAATTAAAAATAAAGCACAGCACCGGATCCAGACAAAGTCCGATATAAAGAATTTTCTAAACATACCAACGAGGAACTATCAGAACTTTGCAATGAATACTCTATAGCTTAAGTAAATGAAATATTTGTTCAAATTTTTTAATACCTTTACCTAAACCTGGCAAAGAACCAATTTATATAAGCGGCTACAAAATTATTAGAATGAACAGGCAGACTCAACACTGTAAGGATATCGACAACATAGAGTAATGCTGCCGTTTTTGCGTACGACGTCTTTGAAGGTTTCCATGCGCTGTGACATCAGACTTGGAAGATGCACACAACAAGGTTCCCTTTGAAAAACTAACACAGCAGCTTCTAAAGATCAGCATTTCCCCACACTCCAAGTGTTCAAGGTGGATCTCTGAGCTGAAAAACCATACACCCTGGATTACCCCAGGGATCACTTTTATCACCAGCCCTCTTCGATATTTTCACTATTGATGTGACAAATATCAAATCCCAGGTGAAGGAAGAACACTCTCATACGCTGATGACATACCGCCAAGGCACACACAAGGGCAGAATTATAGAAGAACTGGCAATCCTCGCCCTCAGCAAGATACAAATCGTTAACCTGGAAAAGGTGCAAAATGAAGCGATGCGCATCATACTTGGCTGCACCAAAGACACCTCACGTTGCGTAGTGAGATACCTACTAGATCTTCCAGATATAAACAGAAGGCTTGAAATGCGTCAACTGTGCCCCTGCCTCAGAATCACTGAGGTCTTTACACATCCACTGCACTATGAGCGAAATAGGCGTGAAGGCAAAAAAAAAAAAAAAAAAAATAAATGAGGCCAGTCTTGGTTGGACCGTGCAGAGGCAGTCCTTCAAGACATAAACCTTGGAGAGGTATGGATACCCATACCACATGAATACAAGCAGTAATTTGTGATGGTTATCACCTTGACAAGACTGTCGTGGTTTGGCGCCACCACTTGCTGATGCAGAAGTGAAAGCATTGGCAGAAAAGCACACATCACCGGATGATGCTGTGATATATACAGAAGGTTCTGTAATTAGTGATAAGCGAAGTACATGGGCTTTCAAGAATAAAAGGGAAAATCATGACAGAAGACAGTGGAGCCTTTGCTTCTACCACCAGCATTATGACAATAAAGGTCATGGCTGTGACAAAGGCCCTCCTAGTATGGCTAAAAAACTCAGAAGCACACCAATGCATGCTTTCTTAGCGACTCAACGAGCATGCTAAAGAAGTCAAGGCGGATAACATACAGAAACAGTGGCTTCATCTAATTCAGCACGCAGCATTTTGCTAAATCACCATCATGTTTATCCCAAGAAATGCTGATGTGAAAAACAGCGAGAGAGCAGAGGCTATAGCTGGCAGTGCGACTACCAGGAATGGGCCCTCTATGGATAATAAAGACATCATCAATGCCATACGAGGAACTAAAGGCTATGAGGCTATCAGTTTCGTGGAAAATCATTTTTAACTCAATTGACGACATATCCTGGGTATCGTAATTGGAGCCGCGAGACAGGAAAACCATGCGGGAGCCATCCATCGTTATATCGACCAGAACAGAATGGGAGTTGTTAGCCTAAAACACTGAGGGACTCAGGGGAAGATCGGAGCACTAATGGTCATGACAAAAAAAAAAAAAAAAACCAACAACAACAAAAAACTAGGGAACAAACAGTTATTTAGAGAACAATCCAGGAATAAGCGAACGCAATATATGCATATGGCAGTTGCTAGAGGCGCCAAAGCCAACAGTCGCCACTAGAAATGCAGGTTGGGGTTCATAGAAGTAGTTGGGCACGATACGCTGTCATACATACGTAGAATTATTACATATTTCAAGACAATTTGACCACTTCGTCAGGAGACTGAAAAATGAGTGGTGCCAAAACAAGGTGCAGTACAGTTTCGCATCTGTAAGGAACACGCAGAAATAACAAAAACAAAATGGATGGACAGGAAATATACCACCAACCTGTTGTAAGTATCGACAAGAGAAAGATAAAGAGAGAGAGAGCGAACGAACGACCAAACTTTATTTTTAAAGGGTTACAAATTGGGTACGCGGGCCTGTCTAACATTCGGCCCTTCCAAACACCCGTCTTTCACACTGAGAGAGAAAGAGAGAGAAAGAGAGAGAGAGACAGAGAGACAGAGAGAGACAGAGAGAGACAGAGAGAGACAGGCAGAGAGAGAGAAAGAAAGAAAAAAGAAAGAGAGAGAGAGACAGAGAGAGAGAAAGAGAGAGAGAGAGAGAGAGAGAGAGAGAGAGAGAGAGAGAGAGAGAGAGAGAGAGAGAGAGAGAGAGAAAGAGTGACAGAGGTGTAACGACACATGTACCTAAGGGAGTTAAGATACCATAACCCAAGCTAATAAACAGAACGAATTAACAGTGGCCCCTAACAACGATGGCACGTGAAGCCATGAGATTACCTGGGGGCGTGCCTGCTAGCAGTATAGATAGATAGTTAGTTAGTTGGGTTATCCTCATTGCACTCCGGACATGTCCATAGGTCCTCAGATCCTTTCCTCAGTATGAACCCCAACGTCCGATGGCTAATAGTACCAGTTCTATGTTGATTAACAAGTCTTCTGGCGTGTCTGGTGTGCGTCTCGTTTTTTTGCTGTGCCGATCTTAATTCCCAGGTCTGCCATTCTGGCGAGTGATGTGGATTCACTGCCACCAAAGTCCTCTGTCCTTCCCATTTCTCTGAGGGCATTGATAATATCAGCATGATCCATAGGCTGACCGTCGGTAGTGATAGCGGATCCAGCCAACCTGTCAGCTCTTTCATTTCCATCGACGCCTGCGGTCCCGGAACAAAAATAAAGGTGACTCCACGCACAGTGGACTTCTGTAATGATTCAAGCCATTGTCTTCGCACTGAACCTGCCTGAACCTTCCGGATCATACTCATTGAATCACTGAGTATACATACACGGGTGTATGTTTGTGTTTCAAGCCAGGCAAACGCTTGCGTCACTGCCATCACCTCCATCGTCATGCTGCTGGTTGTCATGGAGAAGGCGCCGTTGGCTTCTTTGACTGTTCTGCCCGCTGAGCGTGCTGTAAATGCCCATGCGCTTCTTCTTTGGCGTATAACGGATCCGTCTGTATAGATTATTGCATCTGCTTCGTCTGAATTTTCACCGATGAGAGCGTTGACCTCTGCATTAACAGCAACAGGATTCTCTTCTCTACATCGCCTGTTGAGTGTGACAATACAGGAAAATGTACAAATAAACGCCTGAGGCACAGGTATCCATTCTGCACCAGGTATGATAAAGATGTGTATCCTGAAAGATGCATTAGTTGGCTTTGCGATAATATTTTCATTCCCAGACCAAACTCAAACATAAAAACATTATTCCGATGATGTAGTCTGAACCGCTCTAACAACAGTCATCAGAGAAAAAAAAAACTGACGATATATTGAACACAGTCTGACACAGAGCGGATAAAGTATACCAAAAAGGGGCAAAGGGAAACAAATGGATTGAGAAAAAGAGAAATTCCAAGAGAAACTGTAGAACGAAAGTTGTAGAAAGAGAGCGCAGAAGTGCCGGACTAAATTCTCTTCAGGATATCGAAATGATTCAATAGGGTAGAGGGGAATGGGGCCGTTGGCCTCGAGCCCTTTACGACATACAAAGACACAACAACCAGATAACGATGATGTTGGTTATAAAGCGTGTGCGTATCGCGTAGATAAATATTTGACGTACAGACAAAAACAAGGCAAATTGACTCGTTTTACACGCATTCTACCTTCTCACAATGCAGAGGTCTCCAACTTTTTTCAAACAGCGCCCCCTAGAGTACTTGAGTATATGGCAAGACCTCCACGCCTCTCCCTCTTTTATTATGAGTGTATTCCAAGACAACCTCGCCCCCATCACTTTTGAGTGTATGACAAGACCCCTAAGTTTGTTTGAGTACATTGTAGGATTCCGGCGCCATATTGAGTATATGGCAGGACAACCCCGCTCGCCACCACTTTTGAGTGTATGACAAGACCCCGACGTCCGCTTGAGTATATTGTAGGATTCCCGCGCTCTATTGAAAAATGGCAGGACAACCTCGCCCCCCCCCCCCCCCCCAAACATATTTTAAAATTTGATTAAAAGGAGGACAATAGATTCCGCGAGAAGGGAGACATAAAGTATGGGGCTAGGTTTTGGTCAAAATGTGTTCCCAATCTATAATAAACGTGCATGTTAACATGGGTAAAATGCTCAAGAAAACAAAAATATTCTTGTTTTGTTTAAAAAGTGTAATTTTTTTTTTTTTTAATAATAAAACTAAAGCGAAATGTAAGTGTGCCGGTTTGTACGAAGCATAATTTTAGTGGAAGCTGTCTTGATATGTTAAGTTTGTGTTAACTATGTGTTCTTTTTCTCACCTTGTTTGTGCTGTTACCTGGATCTATTGAATACATTTCCATATCTATTACAATTTAACTCTTTCATTTTCAAAAGGTTATAGCTGACTCCAGGCAATAATGATAACTCGAAACGCCTAGGTATACAGCTTCAACTGGAGCCATTTACACAGCTGCTTTCATATGGGCCAATTACACAACTACTCTCACAGGGTTCAATTACACAGCTGCTTTCATATGGGCCAATTACACAACTACTCTCACATGGTTCAATTACACAGCTGCTTTCATATAGGGCCAATTACACAACTACTCTCACAGGGTTCAATTTCACATATGCTTTCATAAGGGCCTATTAAACAACTACTTTCACAGGGTCAATTACACAATTGCTTTCATAGGGGGTCAGCTCTGTGGCTAAGTCGATGCGAACGCTTCGTAATACTGGGTTGCCGGGTTCGATCACAGCTGTTTCTGTTTTCTTGTTTACAGATCTGGTTTTTGGTGTTGGGTGCAGACTGTTAGTTCATTGTCACTCAGGCAGATGCCCTCTGAATCTGAAGGAAATACCTCTAATTAGTAGTCACTTACGACAGACTTGTTATGGGATAATGGGTCTGGTATTTTTGTCGCCGACATTGGGACTCCCGGAAAAAGAATTAGGTAAACAACAGAGAGTGTTAGAGATCTAGTCGTTAGTCGAACTCACAACTTTAAGACACGGCAGGGACATCTTAACGTATGGGCCCGCTCGGCACTTGCCCATGGCCCCACGACCACAAGGTCCCAATGCTACTCTGTGTTTATGTTTAATATTACCTAGAATGACTTTGTATTCCTGTGAACGGTTGTCATAGGGACGTCAACATACTGTTTGCCCAGTGGACCTTAATGATGCTGAGACGGCTCTGTGACAGGTGCCGCATAACCGGTTAATATACATCTCTGCAACCTACGATGCCCTTATAATGGTTTGAGATTTCATAGTTGTAGATTTCCGGCTGACCAATAGACATGGCTAAAAACGAAAAAATTTGTATGGGTACCTAAGTGGTCATGTTCTTAGTACACTTGTTTCCATAGTGAGACGTCCGTGCTATTTGGAGGTGACAGGCTTGAGTTCCTGCATGGTAACTATAGCTGTTGTTGTGTCCTTCTATGTTTCTACTTCTTTCTAGGAGTGCCGATTAATACATTGTCTGTTTGTGTATTATATGTATAATAGTTCAACGGCCTTAACCGTTTCCTTTTTGATTATTTATGTGAATTACGCGTAAATGCTCTGTTCATGTGTTATTGGAGATCAGACAGACTAGTCATCACCGTCCCATTTTGAAAAACTTGAAAAAAAAAAGATACTAGTCTTACAAAAATATTTAAGTATTTAAGCTAAGCTCACACATGCAAAGTAAATACATAAGGCCGCGTGACATGTGCCAGTACTAACCGTCTCGCCTCGGGATTTCAGCTCAAATCAGAAGGGCCTACCACCGCGAAAGTATTCCAGCGTTTTGAGCCCTGTATGAATAATAGGACTTTTTGTCGTGACGTCAGTATCAACATCGAGATGAAACAAATTTAAAAGTCATTTCCTACTCCATTGGTAAGTCGCCCATGTGGTGTTTGACATACATTGTTTAAGATAACAGCCCTCTATGTTCAATATTACACCTACCGCCAATCGTATTTCGACATTAACATGTAACAAGGCACTTTTTTCTAGGGACAGAGGGAGAAAGTGCTCACCACAAAGTACCCGTTACAGTAGTAGGGAACCCTTTTCGGCGCCCCCAGGCATATTGGCCACAATACTTGTTTTTAGACTATTACGTTGTAACTAGTGATTTTAAAAAGTGCGTGTCTTTAGACTGTACCAGTGTAACTAGTCACTGTAAAAATAATTGTTTCTAGATGGTTGCGTCGTAACTAGTAATAAGGCACTTTTTCTAAGGACAGAAGGTGAAAGTACTCGCCACAAAGCACCTGTGACAGTAATAGGGAAGCCTTTTCCGCGCTTCTAGGCGTATTGGCTATAGAGGGCTAGACCTATATTTATAGACCAATCAAACGTTGTGGGTGACATGGTTAGCATCCTGCCGGCCACCTTTACTTCCAAGGAATGCACCTGGCCAATTTAAGGTTGTGTCGACCTGAAAGCGAATGTTATTTTGTAAAAGTCTGACCCCGTCAGGATCCGAACCTACGATCTTCCGATCGGCAGCTGAGATTTTAAGCAAACCTTTCTTTAAACTGTTACGTTGCAACCAAAGTTAGTTGCGCGTCTTTTATATGACGTCGCAGAACCAACTACAACAATTTTTTTGACCGTATGTGGTTTTTGTAGGCACAATTTACGTTCAATGGTTTGCCATTTCTTTCTGCAAGGACAGCTCTCGGTTCCACTGTCTAAACCAGCGCAAGAGATTCTGCTGCCACATCGCCCGCAGCTGTTATCGAGGCCGGCAACATCGGCATTACGAAGCGCGTTCGCAGCACCTAAGCCACAGACGCTGACACATTGTAGCTAGTGGATCTAAACATACGTGTCTTTTGGCTGTTATGTTGTAACTAGCGATTCTCAAAATATTTGTCTTTACACTGTTACGTTGTAACTAGTTACTGTAAAAATACCCGTCTTCAGATGGTTTCGTTGCAACTAGTCACTGTAAAAATACCTATCTTTAGATGGTTATGTTGCAACTAGTCACTGTAAAAATACCTGTCTTAAGATGGTTATGTTGCAACTAGTCATTGTGAAAATACCTGTCTTTGTATGGTTTTGTTGCAACTAGTCATTGTGAAAATACCTGTCTTTATATGGTTTTGTTGCAACTAGTCATTGTGAAAATACCTGTCTTTAGATGGTTTTGTTGCAACTAGTCAGTGTAAAAATACCTCTCTTTAGATGGTTATGTTGCAACTAGTCAGTGTAAGAATACCTGTTTTTAGATGGTTATGTTGCAGCTAGTGATTCTAACAGTACATTTCTTTAGACTGTACTGGTGTAACCATGGCTGCAGAATAAGTGTGTGTGTGTGTGTGTGTGTGTGTGTGTGTGTGTGTGTGTGTGTGTGTGTGGTGGGGGGGTGTGTGTGTATGTGTGGGTATAGTACCAACTGTTTTTTGAAAAGTCATACAAACACACTATAAAGTGCCATACACGCACACACAAACACACGCATGCACTTACACACACGCACTTACACACACGCACGCACGCACACACACACATACACTCACTCACACTCACTCACTGACTCACTCACACACACATATATGTATGTAAACTGGCATACCTTATGTGTGATCAGAACTAATCTAAAATTGTGTGTCCACTCAATGTATTCGCTCAGTCACAAATCTATTATCGCGGCTTCCAGTAATCGCTGTTAATGTCCTAGAACAATAACTATGATTTCGTAAATGCATTTGTTGTTGTTGTTGAAGCCTATAAGGAATAGCGATTTTATATTGCACGATTAAAAAAAAAAAAAAAAAAATTACTGAAAAACTTCAGAGACACATAAATTAGTTTTTGTGCAGAATAAAGGAAGCATAGAATGACTGATTGCCTGGTATGGAGCTTTGTGTTAGAACTCAACAAATTGATGTGAATCAAGAGTCCAGGTAAAAGAAACATTAGCGTTGGATAAAAGAGACACTAAGAAGACTTGATAATAACAGATATGGAATGTTTTGACGAGGTTACTCACAAGAGCAATAGAACAAAAGAGAACTAGAAAATGGAGTGGGACAATAGCATAGAAACTCGATAAGGGCGTGAATTGGAGAAGAAGATAGAGGAGAAGGAGAAGAAGAAGAAGAACTTAAGAGGAAGAATTTGAAGAAAAAAAAGAAAAAGAGGAGAGAAAAGGGACTGGAGAAAAAGAAAAACTTCAAACACTCTACAGTTTCATACTTAGAAGTTTAACACACAAAGCAAAAGGGTCAAGGCATTGACAAATTACCCGCATAGAAAATGATACATTTGGTTCAACTAAGAACAAGAAGTGTGTCCCTCTTCCCTCTATTCTAGGCCGAACCCTGAGGGTTTGACCAACCCAGCGTCTTCAACAGTAGTACAGAAAGTGCGAAACCAATATTACAAATCCCAGATAACATGCTCCAGGATTTCTTACTAAGGACACCATTGACTGCTCCACGAAGTGGTGCACGAAGCAGATCTGAACGACTAAGGATTGTTGAACAGGAAGCCAAAAGGCAAACCTTATAAAACACGTCGCGAATGCGATGAATGAATAGTCAAGAAATTAGGATGCCAATCTTATTTACGTATAATTTTTTTCTTCCAATTCTCTGGTAGACAAAGAGGCTGTCAAAGCTATTTGACCTACTGTCCTATTTTAAGAAGATAAAAACCTATTACAAATCCCAGATAACTGGAAAATTTGTGTCCAGGATTGGCTAAGGCGTTGAGAACGCGCTTTGTAAAGCCGGGGTCCGGGTTTGATTCCCACTGATGCACTGACACAAAAGCTGGAGTCGAGAAGAATGACTTCATTAAACCGGGTTTTATCCTATACAGCTCAGTCGCTCTCTCTGCACGACGGCTGGCCGCCTGCCGAGAGTGTCGCAGGAAGTACATACTCTGCAACTTCGGCGACCATCCTCAGCGACCTCAGTGAACTGAACGACGCAGCTGAAAAACGAACTCACGACGTTCGGACGCGCCAGCAAACGGTAACCCCTACTCATACAAACGTCGCACAGTATTATTATTATTATTATCATTATTATTGATGGCAGTAATATTTGTTGTAGTAATTTTTATTATTATTTAGTAGTAATCGTAGTAGTAGTAGAAGTAGTAGTAGTAGTAGTAGTAGTAGTAGTAGTAGTAGTAGTAGTAGTAGTAGTAGTAGTAGTAGTAGTAGTAGTAGTAATGGTCGTAGTCGTAGTAGTAGTAGTAGCAGTAGCAGTATTAGTAGCAGTAGTAGTAGTAGCAGCAACAGCAGTGGTAATAGTAGTAGTAGTAGCAGCAGTAGCAGCAGTAGTAGTAGTAGTAGCAGCAGCAGCAGTAGTAGTAGTAGCCTTAGTAACCGTAATGGAAAAGATACATTAAGTACCCCAAATCAGAACAACAGTTCTACGCCAACCATGTATATTAAGGTATAGATCAGAACTCATCACTATGCGTAAAACAAAAGGAGACAACTGTCGCGCGCCCACTTGGGTAAATACACTGATATAGTGAGGGTGTGGGTTTGAACCTTAACAATGCCCACCCACGTGAGAAACTGGACTATTATCTAAGCTATGTTGATCCTAGACAGTCCTGGATAGCCAAGAAAACAGCGAGTGGCTCGTTCCATGAAATGAAAGTTGCTGTACTTGTATCCACAGGAGAAGGAGAAGGGATAGATAGATATCTGGATAAACCCACTGTGATATAATCCAGGTGCTCAGTTAACCCCTGCGACTGATCTCCTCTCCTGGCATTATTTAAAAAGCCCCCATCAAGTGATTTAAATATTTGTTAGCTGAAGTAAACTAATATGCACAAAGACACTTGAACCTAAGTACACAATTTACTTAACTCTGTGTAACAACATCAAAAAGATTTATTTAATAAATCAAAATTAAAATGAACTTGTTTAGACTCCTGTAATGATAGTCAAGTCTTCTACGTTAGGTGCCAGCTCTCGTACAGACTCAAAATGACAATCATCAGACAGAACCAGTTCTGGAATCTATGCTTGGAACAATCGAGCGCCAACATTCATGACACTATCAAATAGGATATAAAGCAATGTGACAGTGCCCTACGAGAATGAAGAAATGTCCGCCTAGGAGTATTACAAAGTGATGAAGACACACACTTGAGCAAAAAGACAGATCTCTATCATAAAATATAGATTTGAACCTAATTTCGATCTTACCTGGAAAAATGAAACCACGACGCCAAAAGTTCTGTCTCAAGCTTAGGTTAAGCCCAACAGATGGCATGTGCTAGACAGGATCTCATTTACCAGACCTTAAGTTCACCACTTTATAACTTTTATCAAGCTCCTCCTACATTACGCCTAAAATCATTCTCATTCAAGGATGTCATAGCTCCTCCCCTGTGGGCAAGTTTATTCGCTGTCAGTCAGTGACTGTACAACAATTGTTTGAATTCCCACGCTAGGATCTCCTGGTCAATTCATCTGACCAGAGCAAATAAGACAAGTCACACCTCTAGTCTACTTCACCTGTCATCACAATACAATCCGACTTTGTCAATTCTTCTGCCAACACTTTCCGCTCACTGTGTCAATAGTGACCGTCGGACCGGCACTCCAGTTTAGGTAACCTCAGGGGGAGATAATGGCAATTAGCCCTTGTTATCTGTTCCTGAAGGTCTGGCAGGGGGAATAACTATCTGACACCAACAAATGGTGTGCAAATCTCCAGTCAGTAAGTCTGCTTGGTCAGTCTTATCTCTGTACCTTAACACTTAACATCTGGGAAAAAGTTGTAGTGTTTGATATGACCAACGGTCCAAAAGAATTAAAGGTGTGATGTGGTCATCCTATTTAGATTAAGGATGTATCCAAATCCCTATTTGTCTGTATACTTCAAAATACATACAAATAAAAGTAGGTTGAGGAAAGTCATTCTGAAGTCACCGCGCGTATTGTCACACAACATAAACAAAAGACTACAGTCAAGTAGCTGTCTTAAAGTAATGTAAACAGAAGCACCGTGTGCATGTATGTAGACCCAGATGAAAAAAGAAAAACGAAACAAGGGCAGAGACTAAAGTCCTAAAAATAGAGGAAACTGAAAATATTCAGTCTAAAAAAATGGCGGAAAAGAAAAGGGGGTGTGGGGTTGGGGAAAGGGGGGGGGGGGGATCAGTGCGCCGAACTGTATCCAAAAAGCTGTCGTTTCCGTAGAGCAGCGCATAGGAGCTTTACCGAAAACACAAAGTCCCCAGCTTCAGCAATGATATCTTTGAATCTCTAAAACACACTTGTATTTGTGAGTCTTTAGCAAGTCTGTCTGTCTATCTGTCCTACTGTCTGTCTGTCTGTCTGTCTGTCTGACAAAGGTCATGGACTACCTGCGGTCTACATTGGCGTTGAAGAGCTGGAAACAGCTGACCATTTTACCTTTCTGGAATCAACAGTGAATTATAAACTATCACTGGACCAAGAAGTCATCATCAGGTTAGTTTATTTAGCAACAACAATGAGCAGATTAACAAAAGGCATGCGGGAGAACAGAAAGCTCACGATTAAAACCAAAAATCTTTTATATCAGGCTTGTGTTCTCAGTACTCTGCTTTATGGCAGCGAAACTTGATCAATGTATTCGCAACAGGAGAAACGGCTAAACACATGTTAGGTTTAAGAAGAATACTTTACTTTAAGTGGCATTACAAAACCACAAATGGTGAGGTATTGGGAAGCGTAGTTATTACAACAGTTTTCTTCATGCTCATGATAAAAAGGCTCAGGTGGCTGGGTCACACCTCGAGAATTGAGGATGGAGAGTCCCTAAGGACATCCTCTGTGGTAATGTGGCAGAACGCCAAAGGCTGTTTATTTTTTATTTGTTTAGCTGCATTTGAGAGAAAAATCTGGCAAGAGGTTATAAAAGGGGGTGTCCAGCACAAGAAGAGTCTATATATTTGGCTTTCCGCATTCTAATCCGTTAGTCGCTCAGGGGCAGGAGACTCCACTCTGCATTTGCAGCACCGCACATGGACTCAGCATCGTGGGTTCTAGAGACTGCGCTGAGCTAGACAGATTTACTGACTGCTTCCGTCGATGTATGTTTCAATAGTTAGATCTTGGGAATCGGAAGGTTGTGGGTTAGATTCCAAACGCAGTATGATTTTCTTCTTTTAAAATTAACCTTTGCATCCAGATTGACCCAGCCAGTTTAGTCTGGGTTGATACGTGACCATGACTTTTTCTGGTAGCAATTTTAGCCTGGGTTAACATGAGAGCTTAAAGTTTTCTGCTAGCCAGTTTAGCTAGGGTTGGTTGACATGGGACCTTGACGTTTGCTGCTAGCCAGTTTAGGGTGGATCGACATGAGACCTTGACGTTTTCTGGTAGCCAGTTTAGCCTGGATCGACATGAGACCTTGACGTTTTCTGGTAGCCAGTTTAGCCTGGATCGACATGAGACCTTGACGTTTTCTGGTAGCCAGTTTAGCCTGGCGTCGAAATGGGACCTAGACCTTTTCTGGTTGCCAGTTTAGCTGGGCTGACATGGGACCCTGATGATTTCTGCTAGCCAGTTTAGCCCAGGTTGACATTGGACCTTGACGTTCTCTGGTAGATTTTTTTAGCCTTGGTTGACATGAGACCTGGAGATTTTCTGCTAGCCAGTTTAGCCTGGATCGACATGAGACCTTTACGTTTTCTGGTAGCTTTTCTAGCCTGGGTTGTGGCGGGTAAATTGGCTTTAGTCTAGCGAATGCACTATGTGCAATCTACAGAGGGAATCACAAACATTGAACATCCCAAGAAATTATATTTTTCCCAGCCTTGCTGGTTAAAGGAGAGGATTCGGGGTTTACTCACAAATTATTCACAACTGTTAATAAATTGTATACTTAAATGTACTAAAGTTCACCGGCACAAATGGCTAGTTAAAATGAAATTCCATAAAACTGTAAGAACATTAAAACTATAACATTTATTTGGAATTGGAAAAGCCAACTAATAATCAGACTGGCTGTGGAGATAAAATTAGTTTCTGCTTTTATATGAGGAAAGTAAATCAATCTGTCCACTTAGCTGTAGCTCTGGTTCATTTGGTCAGCTTCTAGCTAAGCCTCAGAGACACCTCAGGCAGGCCGAATCTTAAAGACCAGTCCAGACAATCGGGCATCTGCAGCTACGCTGGGATTTACTTCTGGAACTCCCACCTGGAACTACCACCTGGAACTAGAACAATAGAATAGTCCCTATACAAACAGTTTGGAAAGTTCTCACTGGAGACAACAGTACCTCCAGTCCTCATATACTGTTACACTACACACACACACATGGAGTAGGGTAATCACAAGTGTTCACATTCTTTAATGGTACAGAATGGGAATGTTTACAGAACAGGGTCCATAATAATGATGGGGAAATATTTAGGAAACATCAGTTTCATGAATACTCTCAAGCACAAGAGTTTACATCACACAATAAAAAAGAACAATCATCAGTGTCAATTGTTCTGATGTCTTTACATTAATACTCCGTTGAGGGGTTAACATGCTTAAATACACAGTCACATTTCACAATAGGCTCTCATTTCAACTACATAGATTCACATAACAAAGAATGAGAATCTAGGGAACTCATAACAGGTGCTTTGCACGGTTTGAAAATAAATAGGATTGACACATCTCCATCAATATAACTGGGTGCTGAAATAGATGTCATTATACAATCATAGATGACAATGGGCTTTCCATCTGTCACAGTATTCACATAAAATATACAACACTCACTCACTCCAGTTTAAATCTAAATCCATACGTGTGTTAAATCTTATTCAGTAGAGTTTAGAAGTTGGAACGGGTGAAATATAATTACTAAAATTGCAAGGTCATCTGCTGTGGTACTGAAAATATATTCCTAGTAATAGGAATATATATATATATATATATATATATATATATATATATATATATATATATATATATATATATATATATATATATATACAACAATAATCATTACAAGCATGGGCCATACACCTCTCTTCTTCTTCTCCGACTGTGTGAATATTAAATTTAGCAACCCTGTGTTATTCACTTTCTCAAGTCTTAAACCAGTCTCAGAAAAATCTGGACTAAATCTAAATTAAAGCAAGACAGTAATTTTCAAGCTAATATCACCATGAGGTCAAATCAACGTAGTAACGATTAGGTATAATGAATATACACTTCATTCCTTTATTAACTGTCTCACCATGCTGTAAATCGGAACTGGCCGAGATTTCACATGAGGACATAAATTCCCACTTAATTAATATAATTATAATAATTAAAAATACCAATGCACGTTTCTAGTATCAAATAAACATTATTTCAATCATCAAATAGATAATATGTTTGCATACATGTACATACTAGATCATAAACGCGGTTAGTTAGAATAAAGAAATTTATCATGGTTTCTAAGCCATGTGGGCATCAAATTTCATAGTGTTTAACATGTTAAAGTAATTCAGAGGAATTAGCAGCAATAGATCAAATTTAACTAATTATATTCACTCACCCCTGGTAGGGAATTCAAACAGACACTACGACTACAGTACTGACTAATAACTTTAGTATTACTGAGTCAATTGAGGAGAGCAGACTCTTGCCTCTCTTCTCCCAATCGTGCCTGGTATGAAAATGAAAGTAGTAAGTCCTAGAAAGAGGGAAGTAACTCTTAAGTTTTTCCTTGCACTACTCATCATTCGTCTTTTATACCTTTTAACTCTTTAATTATAATTTTGCTATAATGAACCAATAAGAAAAAAGTACGAAAATTTAATAATATTAATCACACAAAGCAATACTTCAAAGGAAAGAAACAGCTGTCCAGACCAGCTCGTCATGTGGGTTGACATGGGAGTCAGTTGAAGTAGTGGCTCCTTTACATAAAAGTAGCGCTTCGGGCATATGGGAGTAGACACATATTGTTTTCACATTACAGTGATGGTTGATGTGGTCAATATCACGCTGGCCGCCTTTACTGTCCAGGATTTTACCTGGTACTCATTAGGGCTAGGTCGACTTGGGAGCTAAGGTCATGAATGAACTAAATCCGGCGCTGTGCAGTTTTGAACCACCGATCCTCACATTCGCAGGTGACCGTCTAACCGCTACATGAAGATAAGAGTATTTTGTAAAAAAAAAAAAAAAAGTACTTTTATGCAGATGTAAACCTAGAATCAAAATTTTACAGAAATTCTGCTTTTGGTTCAATCCAACATAAACTGGGTCCCATGTAATAATGTGGAGTACTTTATTTTTAATTCACCCCAACAAGGACAATCTCGGAGTTCCCGAGAAAGTCAAATATTCTAGGGGTTGGGGTTAGGGCTAGGATCTTTGTCAGCCTTGACCGCCTCAGAGACACCAACTAACCATAATTCTAACGCTAACCTCAACCCCTAACCCAACCCATAACTCTCCTTGAATTTTTGAGTTTACAGGAACTCCATAATTTTCTTTGTATGGGGTAATTTAGCAATAAAATACCGTTCTGGGATGTAAGGATGACCACGGCACCCCTCCTCTACCCATTTGCGAGTTAAAATCAATTAGATTAAGACGGTATTTTGCTAACACACAGATCAAGTGCGTATCGTGTCGCTATTAATACGGCCCTGAACTCCCATGTGGGCTCTAGTACCCTATTTTGGGGGATGGGGTGGGGAGGATGGGAAAGGGGGGGGGGGAGGGTGGAAGAACAGACCAACTACTCCTTATTTGCCTATCGCGAAAGGCGAGTAATTAGGAATTCGCTGAAGTGAGATGTGTTGAACCGGGAGGCGCAAATATCACAGCTATAAACCACTAAAAAACCTGCCAGGCATCCTTTTCAATGCAGAAACAGACAATCGTCGCGTTCAACCAACATCCCCGAAAGGGGAGCTTTAGATAATAATTGTGACTAAGTTATGTGCGCCACATAAAATGGTTAAGCATTGCTCGCCACCAAATAGCTGTGAAAAGGACTCCTGCAATGTTAATGCGATCAAAGAAGACAGAGACACAAAAAAGGTCTCGACCGGGGACAAAGTCGTCTACTGGCCAGCCAGTGGGCGACCCGGTGGCCGATGTGTCATCCGAACAGGATAATTACTTAACCCACAGCCGCCTTGCCGTCCAATCACATACTTACAATACAGTTGTCATGGCGACTGTCGTCATAGTAACCACAGCCGTGTCATTTGATCAAGAAAACACGAGGACCGAAAAAATTGCATCTTACGCATAATCACCAGATCTTTAAAAACTTAGTAATGTATTTTATCTTTTAACCTGACTATATCTACACGACCTATTTTAACCGGGCGAGTCTCGTTCCCGGGCCAATACTTTAAGGACGTGATCTTGCACAGGAAGATAATGAAAAACACGACTACAGGATACGCCAGTAATGGGCTCTGTGTAAACGGGCAATGGCCATCAGATTTCTGGACTCTAGGTAGCAATAACATATTCAAATGTTGTGTTTTCGTGAAACAGGTATTTTAACATTTCCAATATTTCATTAAAAGTGTAAGTAAGGGATTTCTTTCTTTCACTTCAGCGATGATTCGATCATGTAGTGTTGGATCCGTTTTTTAAACGCTTGAACAAAATAAAGGACCCTTTTCCACGCCTTTGGGCGTTTTTGTATATATCCTCTTCTTTTGTCAAAATCTGCTTAAGCCGCTATGCGTCGAAGTTCATCGGATGATCGGCAGAAGAGCCAGGGAGGGCTCAGTCGCTTTTTTTGGTGTGATGTTATGCAATTCAAGGTGTCAGTGATTCCTTCAATCCATTTTCTTAACGGTCTTCCCCTGCCTCTTGCTCTTGCTGCTGGCATCGTTGCCTTCATTCTCATTTCAGGTTTTAAACAACGGATCAACATCATGGCACACGTATAGTAACCCCTAAGCGCTCCATTTTTCTTCTAGCTCAAGTCTGAGTACGAAGAAGCTCAGCACAGTGCACAGGCTCTGAAGCCCCGACGAGGATCCTGAAATGCTTTAGGTAGATTTTTAATTCCAAATTTTGCCCGGACAGCGCCTTTAGGCTACTCTTTTCGATTTCCAACTGCCAAGGAATGTTTTACGTTCGCAACAGTGCACACGGGCGTCCGATCTCACTACCCAGAGACCAAGGGGAATTACTAGAAGTCCAAGTCCACGTGAAAAAATCCCAGCCCTTATCAAGGATTGAACCCGGATCCTCTAGCACTCGAGGCGGACACCATGCGGAGACCACGCTGCCCCTACTTTCCTTCTCATTAAATGGCTAAACCATTTCATTCTTTGTTTCTCAAAAAATTTGACGATGGGTGTTGTTCCAACAGTTGTTGTGATTACCTTGTTTCTCACTTGATCTCTTCTGGTTTTATTCACAGCCAATCTCAAACATCTCATCTCACAGGTGGTTAGTTTTTCTTTCGTGTTCTTTTGTCAATGTCCAAGTCTGAGATTGGTAACCCAAATTCGGTATAAATATTGTATTTATAATTTGTCCATTTGTCTATTTTGGGATAGCAAGTTGTTTTAAAATTTGAGCAAGTTGGTACGTGACACTGCTGGCTTGTTGGATTCTCGTTTATATCTATCTATTTTACCATTGTGTGTAAAGATGCTTCCCGAGTATTTACATTCTTGCACCTGACTTTGATTTTGTTGTTGTTGTTGTTGTTGTTGATGGTTTGTTGCTCTCTACTTATTCTCATGACTTTTTTTTTTCAGTATTGATCTTCATGTGATGTTTAAGGCAACTGTCGTGTTTTTGGTTTATGTTGTCATGCAGCTGTTTATTTTCACTGTGGAATATGCACTGAACGTCGGCAAAGAGCAGCTCATTGAAGTCTTCCTGTTTATCGCTTTCACTTTCTCTGTAAACAGCATTTACATAATTTAGTATTGTTCCATTTATACCATAGTTTTCAAGAACATTCCATAGTTAATCTCTGTTCACTCAGTCAAAAGCCTTTTCTTGATCTATAAAAGCGATGTTCCTTTGGTGTCAGTGTTCTATTATCTTTTGGCTTTTTTTTTTGCCTTAGGGTAAAAATAGCGTCAGTAGACCCTCTTCATTTCCTCAGTCCGACTTGTACTAGGCCCAGAATCAGTTCTACAAAAGATTTAATTTGTTGTTCCGGAATCCTAGCAAACATTCTACCTACGTGACTTAAAAGGGAGATGCCTCTATAAGTGTTACAGTCTTGCTTATTGAACATTCTTTTCCATATTAGTACTATAATGGCTCTTTTTTTTTTTTGGTATTTCTCCTTGAGCGGGATCTTAACAATTTTTTTTTGTATTTCTCCTTGAACGGGATCTTAGCCATTTTTTTTTTCTATTTTCTATTTCTCCTTGAGCGGCATCTTAGCCATTTTTTTGTATTTCTCCTTGAGGGGGATCTTAGCAATTTCTTATGTTTCTCATTTTTAATTTTCACTGTTTTACGTTATCATCCCACCTTGCTGTTCTTTATCTCTGTGTTCCTCCTATCTATCTGATACCACATTGTGATGTTGTTAAAGGGTTTAGGAGCGTGCTCTGAAATGTTTCCCATGTTGTTTCTATACTTGTTGTTGTTAGCTCACCCATCTTCACCGTCATTTCTGCCCTAACCTTTGCTAGGTTGTCTATCTCGCTTTTTTTAAAATGTCAGTCATTGTTGTACGTATTACTGTCTTTGGGTTTTTGCTTATTGTTGCTTCGTTTAGATATAAAACCAGTGGTCAATGGTCAGTATTTAACGTGATGTTTGGAATTACTCTTGCGTCTTAAAAAATTTTCTATTGGAAATATATAACTATACCTATATTTTATATACCGAACGGCACTTGGTGGTTGATGTTTTAGCATCACGCCGGTCACCTTTACTTCCGAGGACTGCACCTGGTACCCCATTCAAGGCTGGATCGATTTGGGAGCCGAAGTCATTTAAAAAAAAAAAAAAAGTCTGGCCACCGTCAGAACCTGACCTCGCGACCTTCCGATCCGCAGCGTCTGCCACTGTACCACGGCGGCTTTCTTGAACCAAATACAGAACTCTAAATAACCATACGCAGTTATAGAACCACGTTATATATTATCAGTTCTAATGTTTTTTTCAGTTTTAACATGTGCCAGTGAAAGTCGAACCACAAAAGTTATGGAACGAAAGTTAAATGCGTTCCAAAAGAAATGCCTAAGGAAAAGGATGAACATACAAGAGGACGAATGCAAGCAAAGTGAAAAAATAAGAGAACAAGCGAACGAACTTCATTGACAAAGGGTCACATTTTGGACAGGCAGGTCCGTCTTACATTTGGTCCTTTCACACACTTACTTTTCACACGGCAACTGTATATTATATTTCTAGCTATCTAGAATTAGAACTAGTCAGTTTCACATTGTGAGAATTGCAAACGACAAGTGAACGCTAAGAGAGACTTCATCAGCGTGTGTCTCAAACATACAAGATTCCTAGACCATTCTCCTTTATTTTTTCTCCCAACCCCCGCACCCCTCTCCTTTTTTCTTTTCTTTTTAGTAAAACAATCTATAACTCACATCCGTATGTTGCTACAGGAACGATGCATGCTCTAAGGATTCTCATTCAAAGCTGTGCTATAGTAGATTCTTCACACGATTTAACATCGGAATTGCCATAGTAAGTCTGCCGTTAATTTCTAGCGAGCAGTTTCCAGGGCCGTTTATTGCTGAGAAATTGTGTTTTAAACAGTTCACTAAATTTTCGATTTCTTTATCTTTAATTATGTGTTCGGTTCAAACACAGTTTTTAATTGCATTATCACAGTGTGGGTTCCGTGGCCCCATTGTAGGGAGAAAATAAAAGACCCCATGCCCTTAAAAGAATGTCGTAAGAGTCTACTAATTAGGAGTGTTTCCTTTCAACAGTACACCTGCCTGAGAGGTGAGAAATCAGTAGTCTGCATACAAACAAGACAGACCTGTAAAATGGACGTGAACGCAAAAACTCGGGTTCTGAAATAATACTAAAGACCAGATGTAGACATTATCTTCAAATGTAAGTTTCATTAAATATGCGAGGTTGTGAAACCAGTCTTTAACTTTATTGATTTGATTTCTTTATGAAATGTATCGAGATGTCTTCTTCTTCTTGTTTTTCTCCTTCTTATTCTTGTTCTTCGCGTTCGCCGGCTGTAAATTACGCTGCAAGTTCTGGGTCTTCTCTGACTTCTGGACTTCGATCTTGTTCCACAAGTGGGTCTAATATATTCTCCCCACAATGGGGCCACGGAACCCACATTGGGATATTGAAATTTGTGTAATTAAATATTTGAAGAAGTTTTTGGTAGGTTCTTTTGCCTGATTAAAAAAAAAAAAAAAAAAATGCTTATCTGAAGCAGTGAAATACTCACAATCCGTGTAACCTTTTAGAAGTCACTGACGGAGTCATATACACGTGGCTAATCCCACATTTCTGTGGACCAACCAGTGCTCAATGGGTAATGCTTTCAACCACATACAGTCATCTTTACCTCCCATGACATTTTCTGGTACGCATTATACTGGTTTCTCTAAGAGTCCTAGATCAAATCAACACACACCCCAATGTAGATTCGAATGCAATAATTTTTGAGCTAGCGTGAAATAAGTTTCCAGGTAGGGCAAATGACTCTTTCTCCCATCCGTTAAGAAACAGCAAATGACTGAGTACGACTTTTAAGCCCAATACGGGTCCTGAAGAATTGAGGGCTATAGGGGTAGGGACAATGTCGGTAGGGCCTTTCTAACCTGTCTTCGCTGTTCAGCTGCTTTCATAATATCATCATCATCAATCAGCAAGTCCTTTCCAGAACGTCGCTCTCTTCACGGTACGCTTGAAAGTATCCCTTTTTTTCTAGCCAGCTCTCCAGCCCCACGCGCTTTCAATGCCAATGCATCCTCAATGTCTTGTATTCATCTTCACCGTAGTCGACTCCTGCCTCGCCTTCCACAAACTGCACTTTCCATCACCGTCTTTTCCAAGCCACCATGACGCTTGATGTAGCCAAAATTCTTTAACTTTCAGGACAGGATGCTGTTTACGTGCCAGTTCTCCTTGATGTTCAACTCGTTCAGAATGTCGATGTTTTTCCTTTCTCTAATCCATGTTATTCTAAGAATGTTTCTATAAGATATATATAATATAGGTTTCTTATTATGACAGTCTTGTAATACAAAAACTTCAAACGAATGGCCAGTGAGAAGTCAATAGATGCTAGTTTAAAGTAGAGCCAGGAAACTGATAAGGTCATGAAGGTTAAGACTCGTCCGCTTTCACAGAGACGTGGCTGAAAGATATAATCGCTTGTGTGGCAGAGGCGCTCATTTTGGGCTCCTCTTCGATCTTGAGGGACTTTGTTATTGTTTAAAAAAGGAACAAAATCTGAAGTTTGAAAATGTATGTGAAGTTTATAGATTAGATAAGGGCTAGGCTATAAAAAGAGACTTTGGATTGCAGAATGCTGCTGTCAAGTCGTACCAACACAAAGATAACACAACCTGACAAACTTTGCAAGTTCATTGTTCTTTATGGAGATTAGAGTGTCTTCTTAATTTTGGCATCTCTGTTCAGATAATGCCAACCATTGCAGTTTCTTTTACCAGCTGCGGAAGGTCGTTGAGTAAAATGAAACTAATTATGGATTATTTAGGGGCATCTATGGGATAAGGCAGACTGTGATCTTGCGCTATTTAACGTAGAAAGACAAACTGAGAAAACTATCGTTAAGTGCATCATAGACCAGTTCGCATCGGAAACAAACAAACAAACAATAAAAGTCAGTTTCTAGCTTTACTATTGTATCAGTAAAATGGCATGACTTAATTAGGTAAAAATATGATGAACTGCTAATTTAATTTAATGTGAAAAGATATTAAAATAATTTATTACATATTCAAAATTATGATATGTTTAAAAAAAAGTGTTTTTTATTTTTTTTAAATAAAATTTGTTTTCGTTCGGTTGAAAGTTGAATTAAAAATTGACCTCATGTCATTCGGGGCCCCCCTCTGAAGCGCTCCGCCCCCATCTTCATCAGCAAACGAGGAGTTCCAATTCTTATGGCACCTGTAACTGTCCGATTGTTTATTAGTCTCGCATTCCCTTGAGTGTTGAGCATCAGCCAGATCCCCTAGTAACTTCTCGCAGCGCCATTCTCCTCAGACCGTAATGATCTGTTTGCGCTTCCGCACTGTTCACTCGCTCCCAAAGGGTGCTCACTACATCTAGCTTGTCGTACGTCAGTTTACCTTCAAGTGGTGCAGAATCGGCCAGTCTATCTGCCTGCTCATGTTCCAACTCAACGGCATTGTTGGAGAGAATATCCAAAAGATGCTAACTACCCAGGACCTCTGAAGATATGCTTGCCACTCTGCACAAAACATACCCGTCTCCACCTTTCCCAACATGCTCTGTGAGTCAGTTACAATCACGGCATATCTGTACAGCTGATTCCCAGCGAAATGCAGCAGGGACTGCCTCCACCTCCATTTTCAAACTAGACGTTGTGATATCATATGCCTGGCTTTTTTGCACTAAGCTTCGTCCATTCACTTAGGCAGGAATTGTTATGAATCATTTGTTGAACTTCTGATTCTGCAGCGCCACCTGGCCAGCCCCTCCACACACGACCCAAAGTAAAGTCTGTAAGGAACAACACCATGCAGCAAATTCATTGAGAAACAGAAGCTCAAATGGTTTGATCAATTAGTAAGAATGCATCCAGAACAACTAATAACACAGGCGCTACACATGAAACGATCCAAAGTGAAAGCGAGAGGACATTCTAGAAGATGGACTGATGACATTATAGAGCTTCTACATAGACACAGAATGACAATAGCCATTGCTGCCCATCAAGCAGTGGTTCGCAAACTGTTCCTCCCTATAACGCTTAACGGCACAAGTGGAAACTGATGATGATGATTTTGTGAGTTCATGTTTTTAATAATCATGTGAAGTTCTGAATCCAGAAACCTATTTGTTTGCTTAAGATTTAAATTCCCTGACCATAAACAGCAATCTTTGGAATTCCCAATAATAACCTGCTGTTATCGTCGTTAATTCACTAATAATTCAGAAGCCTGAGAGTTTACTGTCAGAGTTTACTCTGAGAGTTTACTGTCAGAGTTTACTCTGAGAGTTTACGCTGCGCAGATTACACACTTTAACAGTATACACCCAGTAATATTTTATTATATCCTTAAAATTTTACTTGCAAAGGAATTCAACAAGCTTCCTAATTATATACTAAAAGTATTAAAAAGTAATCCCAAACTCAGCAATGGCTAATGCAAATTACAAAAAATTTCTTGTCTCCCTGCCATGGACGCCAAATATCTTAAGTATGTTCTATTGATTGATTGATTTGATTCAAGAACCGACATCACAGCAGTTGTGGAATTCTCATAAGCGCTGAGTCCCCATCTTCAGCAGCTAGCGAAGAGTTCCGATTCTAATAGTGACAGTAGCATTCTGATTAAACGTCTGTCTTGCCTTTTCTCGGAGCCTCGAGCATCTGCCAGAACCTCTCGCCCCCCACCCCCCGCATCAATCTCACCACACTGTGGTAATCCATCTGCTCCTCCGAACTGTACACGCGCTCTCACAAGGCACCGACCACGTCTGCCTTATCACGCATCAGTATTCCACCAAGTTATGCAAAACCGGCCAGTCTGTCCGCCTGTTCATTTCCCAACACACCTGCGAGACCCGGGAAAAAAATCCCGACAATACTCCTCATCTGTGTCTTCCGCAACTCAGCATGCCACTCTGCACGAAGCATGCCTGTCCTAATCTTCCTCAACATGCTTTCTGAGACAGTTACAATCACGATGTGTGTGTTTGTCGTGTTCTTTAACCAGCGGACAGCTGCAGTGACCGCCTCAACATCCATTCTTGAGCTGGATGTTGTGGTATCATATGCTAGGCTCTCCTGCACAAACTTCGACCATTAACTTTTGCTAAGAAACCCCAAATACTTCTTTAGCCCCTTGACACTGCACCGTCTGTGTAAATGATCAAATTCTCTGAGCGAGCATTATCTTAAATTAACTGCAGAATTTTTACCTCAGTGCCACCTGCTAGCTGGTCTCTGCATTCCCGGCTCAGTGTGATTATGACCCTTTACAAATCTGACTGTTCAGATGGCACTTTGTCCCACTCCTTTCCTCGCCCAATGTTCTTAAGGATGCAAACCTTTCTGATTGTGTCTTCTGCCTGAGCCATCCATGACTTTCCTCTTATCAGCCGCTGACCCTTAACTGTACATAGAACAGCAAAGGGTGGTCTGTGTCTGCAGCTACCCTGAGATATGACATCGCCTGCAGCACCTTGTGCCTATCTGCAACTACTGGGGTGTCTCTGGTGCAAACCAGAATGACTCGCATAGCTGCGTTCTGTATGCGCTCTGGTAATCTGGTAATCTGGTAATCCTAGTTTCAGCTTCATAGCAAACGGGTCACCCTACAAATGCTCCGCTCCTGTGCCAACGAAAAACAAACGCAGCTCTAGTTTGTCCATCTGACTTTTTGATACGGTAAGCAGTCTCAGGCCACAATCAACCACTGACAGGATCTGGTTTTGATATAGTGTGAAAAGCATTCTCTGCTCTATGTCAATTGCAGCCATAATCTTTAGCGCACCAAGTTCTTTTGGCATCTTGTCACAACACTCTCCACATGGTCCTTAAAAGACAGGCTTCTGTCAAATGTAATTCCCAGATACTTCAGTTTGCTCTCTCTGCTGACGCTTCTACCATCTATCGTGAGACTTTGGACATTAGCTCTAATGATCCTGTTGTCCAGAGAACACCACAAAACAGACGCCTTTTCCGGGTGGACGACAGACCTGATTTCTGTACACCACTCAGTCACATTGTCTACTGTCGCTTGTAGATCCCGGGCTGTAAGTTCCCTCTCTTTCCCCTGCTTATATGCAAGTATATCATCCGCAAAAGTCAGTATCCTTCCAACTCCTGGTGCTTCTAGGCTTGCAATCTTTCTCATATACACGTTAAAGAGCACAGGCGAGATGGCGGATCCCTGTGGCAGTCCCGGGGCCAAAGTACATGGTTCTGAGGTCCATGAGCCCACTCGGAGAACAACCGACGTGAATAAAGGACAGCTGCAACCAAATTCACCAGCTATGGACTGACCTACTTTTCCTTTAGTGCAGTCATTAAGATGTCGTATCTTACTCTGTTATAAGCATCCTCGAGATCCAGTGCTACCGCCATAGTTTCCTGTCTGTTCTGGAACCCTTCAAAGACGTCAAAAGCAAAAGTGGCTGCATTTGCCTATGTGTATTTTTCTGGCCTGTAGCTTTCCAGACATCTCGGGAGAAGCTTCCTCCTTTCCAAAAATTATTGCAGAATTACAGTAACTATCTTTTCCAAGACCTTCCCAAATGTGTTTTGTAAAGTGATGACCAGGCTCTCCAAGATGCGTTAACTTCATGCTAACATTCAAAATACGTTTATAATCGTATTCCTTTCCTTAGTACTGTATCAGATAAGGGAACGACATGAATATGAACTTTTACAAACAAATCAGGCAGGTACTCTGTCCACAATGCAGGTTGGCCGCTATGGATCTCAAATACTCTTTAGTTCAGGTGGTATGCTTTCCCAGACTGCTGTTCGCTTGTCTCATAACGCTGTTGTCTCATGTGACAACCTCTTGTTCTCTTACACTTAATGTTTCCATCTAGTATGGTTTTTAAAAGGGTGTTACATCTTTTCCTTTGACTGAAATATTTCACCGCCCACGTTTTGATTTCTGTCAACGACTCCCTTTTCATTACCATGTCTTCTGAACCTCTGCATTTTATTGTGTTTGTTTCCAATCAACACAATAAATATTATGTTTGTTTTTATGAAACACCACACGTTCTTTTTTGTGTATGTATGCAAGTCTATGGAGCCTCATGTCTGTTTTTTTAATTACGTGTTCATTGTCCTGGTCATTGCGCTGAATTGTAGGATTAGTATACATAATAGATGACATTTCTCATTTTTAATGTTTTGCTTGTTAACCCTCAAATGTTTATGATTTGTTTTTTTAGGACTCCTGAAAGAGATGTTGAATAAGAAAAGATTCCGCCTGCTTGGAGGAGCTATTTTGATTAATTTGCTGCTTGTTGCAGGTGTCCTAAGATAGTAAGTATGTGTGTTGTTAGCAACAGTGTTTATACAGTTGCTTGCGTTGTGTGTAGTTTGCTTTGGTATTCATACAGTAGCTTGCATTGTATGTAGTTTGCGTTGAGTGTATTTTGCTGTGGTGTTCCTACAGCAGCTTGCATTGTGTGTAGTTTGCATTGTGTGTAGTTTGCTGGGGTGTTCATACAGTAGCTTGCATTGTATGTAGTTTGCTGTGGTGTTCATACAGTAGCTTGCATTGTGTGTAGTTTGCTCTGGTGTTCATACAGTAGCTTGCATTGTGTGTAGTTTGCTGTGGTGTTCATACAGTAGCGTGCATTGTGTGTAGTTTGCTGTGGTGTTCATACAGTAGCGTGCATTGTGTGTAGTTTGCTGGGGTGTTCATACAGTTGCTTGCATTGTATGTAGTTTGCGTTGCGTGTATTTTGCTGTGGTGTTCCTACAGCAGCTTGCATTGTGTGTAGTTTGCATTGTGTGTAGTTTGCTGGGGTGTTCATACAGTAGCTTGCATTGTATATAGTTTGCTGTGGTGTTCATACAGTAGCTTGCATTGTGTGTAGTTTGCTCTGGTGTTCATACAGTAGCTTGCATTGTGTGTAGTTTGCTGTGGTGTTCATACAGTAGCGTGCATTGTGTGTAGTTTGCTGTGGTGTTCATACAGTAGCGTGCATTGTGTGTAGTTTGCTGTGGTGTTCATACAGTAGCTTGCATTGTGTGTAGTTTGCTGGGGTGTTCATACAGTTGCTTGCATTGTGTGTTGTTTGCTGTGGTGTTCATACAGTAGCGTGCATTGTATGTAATTTGCTGGGGTGTTCATACAGTTGATTGCATTGTATGTAGTTTGCTGGGGTGTTCATACAGTTGCTTGCATTGTATGTAGTTTGCTGGGGTGTTCATACAGTAGCTTGCATTGTATGTAGTTTGCTGGGGTGTTCATACAGTAGCTTGCATTGTATGTAGTTTGCTGGGGTGTTCATACAGTAGCTTGCATCGTATGTAGTTTGCTGGGGTGTTCATACAGTAGCTTGCATTGTATGTAGTTTGCGTTGTGTGTAGTTTGCTGTGGTGTTCATACAGTTGCTTGCATTGTGTGTAGTTTGCTGTGGTGTTCATACAGTAGCTTGCATTGTGTGTAGTTTGCGTTGTGTGTAGTTTGCTGTGGTGTTCATACAGTAGCTTGCATTGTGTGTAGTTTGCGTTGTGTGTAGTTTGCTGTGGTGTTCATACAGTAGCTTGCATTGTGTGTTGTTTGCGTTGTGTGTAGTTTGCTGTGTTGTTCATACAGTAGCTTGCATTGTGTGTAGTTTGCTGTGGTGTTCATACAGTAGCTTGCATTGTGTGTAGTTTGCTGTGGTGTTCATACAGTAGCTTGCATTGTATGTAGTTTGCGTTGTGTGTAGTTTGCTGTGGTGTTCATACAGTAGCTTTCATTGTATGTAGTTTGCGTTGTGTGTAGTTTGTTGTGGTGTTCATACTGTAGCTTGCATTGTGTGTTGTTTGCTGTGGTGTTCATACAGTAGCTTGCATTGTGTGTAGTTTGCGTTGTATGTAGTCTGCGTTGTGTGTAGTTTGCTGGGGAAGATGTTGTAATAAAGGAAATAATGATATTCATCATTTATGATTTTTATAGTGGGAGTAGCTGGCACACATTGTGAAAGCCTGATAACTATATAACTAGGATGTCTTTGTACTGAACCCAGGCGTCAAAGGAATAATACCACCCCGTCCCTCCCCCTCAGAGAACAAAACAAAACAAAAAAAAACACATAATGAATGGAACTTGTGAGTGAGGTTAGCAAGACTGGAAAGCCACGGAGTGAGCTGTATGCAATAGCACACTATAGGATGACCTAATTATACCGACACCTTTTATTGATTGAGTATCCACTCGATCAAACAACCGTCTATCGATTAAATTCTGCAGCACTGGATGCCATTGATTTTTGTGAACGTCTCTGAAACTGAACCTGGAACATTTGTAGTTTTTTCTTTGTTCTACAACCCGGATGGAAACTAACACCCGACCCTAGTCTGCATCAATATTGTTTACAAATCTGACCGAAATAACGTATACAAGTAAATTGTGTTTTGCGATCATTCATGAATACTGTATTTTACATAGTATAATCATAGTATAATCCCTGTATAAGTTCAAAAGTCCCTTGGGAAAGGGGGTTGGCAAAAAGTTCCACAAGATTTTAGAAAATATTTTCCTATCATCATCACCATATGGCAGGGCCTTTACAGAACGCTGTTTCTGTATGAAAGAAACAGTTCCTTACCGGCTTCTTCACCACACAAAGTTTCCTGCCCAGGGTGTCTGCTATGTCCTGTGTCCACCTTTATGCTGGTCGTCCCCTGCCTCTATGTGCCAGTGTTGTTTGGTACTGGTTGTTCGTAGTGACATCATAGTATATCGGTCTAACCCATTTATGCTCTGCAGCAGCCATCTCAGTGTCATGCTAACAGCCAATAGGAGTTGACTAGCATATATCTTCTTTATTTTCCAAGCAACAGTTTGCTACACGCTTTTTTTCCTGTTTAATACTAGTTTCCAACAGGCTGTTTATCATCTATGACTCACCTAAACCAACATCTCTGGAATGCAGCGCATTCAGAATGTCTGCTGTAGCCTTACCTGTCCCTCCAGTAAACACTGCAGGCCCAACCAATCTGTCGGCTATTTCATTCCCTTCTCTCCGACGCTTCCTGGTGGGTGCAGCCGAGATAGTTTCTTTAGGTGGGCCTTCTGGATGCTGTCAACCCATTTTAGTCGGAGTTTGCCAATGTGGACTTTTCTTAAGCAGTGAGTCTGTCACTACTGTTTGCCTGGAACCCACTATGCTTATTCATATTGTACTGTATGTTTAATTATTGGTGTGGAACATTCCGTCTTTCCAGAAGGGAAGCTTGGAAATCAAAGCCCTTCTTTATGGCGAGTGTGACTAGCAAGACTCGTCCGCATTAGGAAAAGTCTTCTTCAGTAGGATTTCAGGACTGTTGTTGGCAAACATGAATTTAGTTTGCCTTTTCTCAGTTGCTCAGCTCTCAAGCTATCTGCAACTATTTGTTTTCTTTATTCCCAATTCTTCTCTGATTTTCAATCTCCACGCAAAACACAGTCCATGGCATTTAAACTGTCTAATTAAGATCTTTTCCATTGCAGCAATTCCTGGCACTGGACAATTGTGGTCGACCAAGAGGTCTCAAACAAAACAGACGAATGGAGGAGGCCACATGTAATACAAACCAAAATAATCTGCTTCATCAATGTTTAATCCACATCATCATCAACATCACTATCATCCTCATCATTGTAATCATCACTACCAACATTCTCATCAGCATCTTCATCAAAGAACCATGACACGACCTATCGCTGGGTCACCAGTTGCCGATAAGGAGTGTGATCAAATGTCAAATTTTGTGAAGAGATATGATTCCATTCCTGGCTGTTTCATTTTTCAGAACAGCTTAGTCGCCAATAAGTAATTATTCATGGACTAGTGTGCTAAATTTATGGAGTGACAGATTTTATTTCATATAATTTTATGACATCAAGGAACTATAGCGAACAAGTGTGGTGACCTAAAATGTGTTTCCTTATTGTGTGTGACTGGAAGGCGTAAACACGACATTCAAGGAAGTCTATAAGAAAATGATCGATTGACGAGGGGGAAGGATTTAAACACGTAGAAACAGATTCGGATTCTTGGACAGGAGATTGACACCTCCAAGCAATAATATTTTTCAGAGAAAGCTTGAGATGTGCCAAAGCTAATCAAGAACTATTTTTTTGACCAGCACTATGAAATTAGTACTAAACATCCTCTTTTGTTAGTTGCGAATCCTTTACGGGACGTTGCAGAACCAACCCCAACAGACCCTGGCTGTTGTGTGGTTTTTCTAGGTAAATTTACGTCAAGTAGTTTGCCATTGCTCCCTGGACAGTCGGCTTTCTTGATACCACTGTCGAAACCAACGCAAGGCCCATAGCCCGCAGCTGGGATTGAACCCGGTATCCCGGCATTACGAAGCGTTCGCATCGACTTAGCCACAGAGCCGACACTAATAAGCATAGTGGGTTCCTCTAATGAACATAAAATTGTGACAACAGAGAATGAAATGCCGTAGAAGAGCTGCAGGAGTTTCAAGGAAAGACACAATACGAAATCACGAAATCAGACGAATGCTAGGAATAAAGCCAGACTTACAGGTCATCAAGGAACAACAAATGGAGTGGATTGGACATCTGACAAGAATGCCTTGGTACTATCTACCAAGCGAGCCACACTGAAACGTTACAACGGGTATAGAGCTATGGTAAGACCTTGTAAAAGATGGAGTAATGGCATTAGAACAGCCTTACAGAAAGGAACATCAATCTTAATAGTGCTGTTGACAGAGCTCATGAACAACCGTTAAATCACACCCCCCCCCCCCCTTGACTGTTCGCTGAGGTACAAGGTGAAAGAGAGTAAGACGCAGAAGAAGTAACAAACCGTTTGCACGTTGAAAAACGTGATGGATATTCGGCACAAGAACTTAACAGTTAAAACTTTGAAAAAATAGATCTAGGGAACACTGCTTTCTCAGTACAAGGAACGTAAGAACGTTGTATCATAGGGAAACAATTAAAGAATTAACTGACTCACTGACTTGAAAGATATACATGGGATGTACTTGGTCTAGCAGAAATTAGATGCACGGGAATGGATGAAACCACAACAGATGAGGGGCAAACGATTTGGTACAGCGGAGAGGAAAACAAACACCAGCACGGAGTGGGTTTTATTGTTCATAAAAACAGAACAGATACCATCATGAGCTGAACTGCTATAAATAGCGGACTTATCACCATACGTATTGCTGCGAAACCAAAGAACATCTCTGGTATTCAGGTATATGCCCTAAACATTGACAACGATGAAAAGGAAAGATAAATAACCGAACGAAAAGTATTTCAGTGAGTTTCGCCATATAACAAACACAAACAAAACATGAACGTTGCGGCTATAGAGCCTTCTTCAGCACATACATAGAATAGACAATCCTACACAAATAAACAATATCAATTATCTTCTTATCTAGTGGCAGCTAGGTCGGTGTCAAGACGATAGTCTGGTGAGGCACGTGGAGCCTGGAAATTAGATATCCGGGGATAAAGGAAATTGATACTTTTTAGGCTAAGCTAGAAGAAATAATAAATCAACGCCCCCCCCCCCTCACCCCCCCCCCCCAAAAAAAAAGATTTTATAACTGTCTTAGGGGATTGGAATGCGAAGAAAGGGACAGATGATCATGAACACTGGGCTGCTAGTGTGGACAGATTCGGGATAGGAGAAATGTATTCAAGGGAATGAGATCTGTAAAACTGATGCACACGCAACACTCAGGTTCTGGAGCAGGACTGCAGTTCAGTAGTGGACGAACAACCATAACTTTCCGCCAGAGTGTACAGCTGGTGAACTTGAAGAAGAAGAAGAAGAAGAAAATAAGTGAACTATCACCAACAAATGTAATACAGTACGTAATACATATTGTTTCCCCACAAAACATCCAGAAAAAAGAAAACATGGCATGCACAAAAGGCAGAAGTAAACAACCAGACTAATAATGTTAGTTAGTTGTGTATCTTTGAAAGATGTTGCAGAACCAACCCTAACATTATAGACGTGTGCAATCAAGAAACAGAGCCTGACACCACAGCCCCTGACAACGTATGGGAAAATAGAGAAATTGGCAACGCTGAAATATTGAAAGAAAAAGTTGAATACACACACTGAATGTAGTTTTTTTTCCAGTTTTTTCCGATGTTCTTCGTAAGCTATGACATCAATCTTCTGTTTTCTGAGCAATAAAATTTGTCGTTGCAGACACAAGCAGCAGTCAAGTATGACTTCAACAAACACGCCAGCTACCGCCTACAAGTGCTTCAGACCGAGAAGGAAAGACTGGCCAGAGACGCAACCTGTGCAAGTGTCATGGCCGATCCGGTATCATTTTGGCGGAGTCAACGTTCTAACTCCACAAATTTCACAGCTGACATTGATCTGAAACGCATACAATTGGCCAATAAGTACGTAATACATTTTGTGATGCGATAGTTGACTGTGGACCAGTTGACTTCAATAGTTCTTAATACCACGAAATCAATAATTAGGCTAATTCATTAATGATCTTTGGCAATATGAAAATAAATAGACTGAACTGGCTGGGGCATATTACGAGAATGGGATTTGAATAGGAGTAGAGCACATGGCATATGCAGAAGACCGTGGGGAGATAATAACCAGGCAGACCTACAAACATTTGGAGTCGCAAAACCTTTAAAGGGAAGGCCAGTCCCAGAGGTGAGTCTATGGGGAGGGGGGGGGGGGGATATCTGCATCGATTTTCCTGGCAACTCCTCGCAGCGTCATTCTTCTTAGAGTGTAATGATCTGTTTGTGGTTTCGCACTGTTAATTTGTTCCGAAAGGGCCCTTACAACATCTAGTTTGTCATACATCAGTTCACCACCAAGTGGTGCAGAACCTGCCAGTCCATCTATCTGCTCATTTCCCAACACACCGGCATCACCTGGAAAAAAAAATCCAAACGACGCCACTACCCGGGACCTCCGAAGCGATGCTTGTCATTCTTCACAGAGTACGCCTTTCTCCATCTTTCTTAACATGCTCTGTGAGTCAGCAGGGTTCGTAGCCGACCGGGAAACTGGAATTTAGCCTGGAAATTGGGACCCTGGAATTTGACCTGGGAAAATACATATTGAACTTGATAAAGATGGAGACAGTGTGGGTAAAGAGGGAAAGGTAGGTAGAGATGGACAAACGAAGAGAGGGGTAAAAGGAAAAGAGAGACAGAGAGAGGGAGGAAAAAAGATGACAAAGAGGAAGGGATCAAGACATGGTGAGGGAGAGTAGGGGAGTTAAAGCGAAAGAAGTGAGGGAGACAAATACAGAAAGAGGGACATGCGGATAGACAGATGGGCAGATGAGAGGAGGAAGAAGGGAGAGAAATCGAGATATGGAACGAGGAAAAATGTGAAAGACAAAGAGAGTTAGAGGGAGGGAGAGAGAAGGGACAAGGAGATAGGGAGACGCAAGCTAAGAGATGCAGACAGAATGGTGGGAGAGAGAGGAACAGTATACAGAGCAAACATACAGAGGGGGAGAACCAAAGAGAGATACAAAATGCAGAGCAAGAGATTGGGAGTGAGATATACAAAAAGGAAGTGATGGAGACAGGCAAAACTACACAAAGCAAAAGAGAGAGAGATAGAGAGAGAGATGGGGAGGAAGGCAGTACACTCTTGAATCTAAATACTTTCAAAAAGACCTTGAAAAACCTTAAAATTTATTGGTAAATTTGGCTGTGAACCCTGAGTCAGTCACAATTAGGACATATGTGTAGAGCTGATGTGAAAGGTAGCAGTGACTGCCTTCACCTCCATTCTCAGACTAGACGTTGTGATATCATATGCCACGCTATGCCGCACTAAGCGACGTTCATTGACCTTTGCGATGAACCCGCTTGCACGTCGTCTGCCTCTCAACATAGAGCAATCTGTAAAGACAATTCTATCACCTGGGCGGGAATTGTCATGAATCATTTGTTGAACTAATTCAGCAGCGCCAGCTGGCAAGTCTCTGCACCGATGGCCTAAAGTGATTAGAACCCTACACAAATCTGATTCTTGCTTGGACACTTTGACTCACTCCTCTCCTCGCCCAAATTGATCAAGCTTACCCACAAGTCTAAGTGTGTTTTCAGCCTGCCTCATTCAAGAAATAATAATAAAAAAATCTAAAAAAATAATATCAAGAAGAAGAAGAAGAGGAATAAGAATAAGAAGAAGAAGAATAAGAAGAAGAATAAGAAGAAGAAGAAGAAGAAGAAGAAGAAGAAGAAGAAGAAGAAAAAGAAGAAGAAGAAGAAGAAGAAGAAGAAGAAGAAGAAGAAGAAGAAGAAGAAGAAGAAGAAGAAGAGGAAAAGTTGATGTACTATAATAACAATTTCACCCAGGTCAATAGTTAACACATTGAAAGATTAAAACCATTACTGAAGAAATATGTCTAAGACAGTGAGAATCACAAGCGAGCAGATCACAGGAGAGGGGAAGACGTGATCGTACGCTGACGATGTGTTGGTGTATCGGCAGGGTAGAGACAGAGAGCAGTTTGCAGGAGAGCTACGAACAGAAAACTGCATCAGCAATTGGTGCGGTGAGGCTGGAGCATTGGCCAATCCAACAAAGGCAGCATTGGCTTGGTTCTCTTTCAATAATAATATTGTCAAAATGCCAATGCCAACTGCGCACAGGAAATGTGGAACAAATGCAGTAAATGAAATACCTGGGTATACGATTCAATCACAGCCTGGCTTATACTGAGTACGTAGACCAGGTGATAACAAAAGCCAAGCGGGGCTTGGCTGCGATGAGCGTGATGGCTGCAGAAAACAGTGATCAGCGTCGTTTATTTCTTTTATATCAGGGTCTGGTCCTTTCTGTTGAGTATGAAAAACAGTCCCGACTCTGGGCCATAAACAGTTGGAGGGGGTGGAAAGGACACAGAAGGAGGCTATCTCATTATACTTGGATGTACAATAGATACAACATGCAGAGCGATGGGCTACCTTCTCGATTTTCCAACCACGGAAAACAGAATACAAATTTGCTGAGTACGAGCCTACCTCACAGTCAACACAGACAGACACATGACAATTAAGAGAAAAAGTGCAGCAGGCACAAAATATGAAAATCGTGGATGGCGCATATCAGTTTTATATTCGTGCCATGGCACGGGGGCATGCAAGGAAAGGAGCAAGCTGATATGCTTGCAGATGAAGCTACTGTGGCGGGCGGACGTACCATCGCCCATGCTGATATACTGAACGCTCTACAAGAAGTAAGAGGTTTGTGAGAACCATGCGATGACTGTGGATCTGCAGCCATGAACAGACTACAAGAACACAGCGTGTTAAAAGAGGAGTGGCCAGACAAGATTCCTATGCAGGTAGCCAAAAATGAATAAGAAAACACCACACGGCTGTGTCGTCAGCCGCTACACGCTGCGGTATTCACTGAGTAGGGAATCCGAGCACTGATGGACTGAATGGTTTGATTTGCAATGAGGATAATCTGTCGCCTGACCAACTATAGAGTATTAATAAGTGCCATTAATTGTTCGACCTAGGGAAAAAGGAGGAGGAATCAATAGGATAATTTGAAGGAAACGGTTAACAGAAAACCCCGGAAACGATAAAGCGACTAATATTAAGTGCCGCTGATTTAAGTCAGTATGTTACTGTGTCCTTACCTACCGTGGGAATGTACTTATCTATTTACTGATTCATGACCACCCGCAGCAGTCAGAGGTTGTTCTCGTCTTGTTAATTAGAATGTTGTGCACTTTAGCTAACCTTTACAGGGAGCTGTGTTTGAGGTATGCTAACACAAAGAAAAGGGGTGCTCGGAGGCGAAATGTGTTCCGTCACGTTAAATTTTCTGAAACGGGAGTGGGTGCTAATAATAATAAAAACAGAAACAACATCACCAACATTAATGTAAGTAAAGAACAATTTTCTACGCCTTTATGCGTACTGGGCATATAGGGCTAGGCCATTATTTTATGGATCAACCGTTACACTGGGGGTGATGTGGTCAGCCTCATAGCGGCCGCATTTACCTCCAAGGACTGTACCTGGTACCCACATAGGGCTAAGTCAACCTGAGAGTCAAGATCATTTTTGAAAACAAGTTCGGCCAGGACACGAATCCCCACTACCCTCCGTTCCCCAGGCGAGTGTCTAGCCGCTTGAGCACGGCAGCTCCCAACAATCATGTACTGAAAGGTAAATAATTAGATAAATATACAGTATTAACTCTGTGTGTGTCGTTATTCCGCTCCAGACCAGTTGACGTGTATACAGTAGTAACTCTGTGTGTGTCGTTATCCCGCTCCAGACCCGTTGACGTGTATACAGTATTAACTCTGTGTGTGTCGTTATTCCGCTCCAGACCTGTTGACGTGTGTACAGTAGTAACTCTGTGTGTGTCGTTATTCCGCCCCAGACCCGCTGACGTGTATACAGTAGTAACTCTGTGTGTGTCGTTAACCCGCTCCAGACCCGTTGACGTGTATACAGTAGTAACTCTGTGTGTGTCGTTAACCCGTTCCAGACCAGTTGACGTGTATACAGTAGTAACTCAGTGTGTGTCGTTAACCCGCTCCAGACCAGTTGACGTGTATACAGTAGTAACTCAGTGTGTGTCGTTAACCTGCTCCAGACCTGTTGACGTGTATACAGTAGTAACTCAGTGTGTGTCGTTATCCCGCTCCAGACCCGTTGACGTGTATACAGTAGTAACTCAGTGTGTGTCGTTATCCCACTCCAGACCCGTTGACGTGTATACAGTAGTAACTCTGTGTGTGTCGTTAACCCGCTCCAGACCAGTTGACGTGTATACAGTAGTAACTCAGTGTGTGTCGTTAACCCGCTCCAGAACCATTGACGTGTGTATACAGTAGTAACTGTGTGTGTCGTTATCCCGCTCCAGACCCGTTGACGTGTATACAGTAGTAACTCTGTGTGTGTCGTTATCCCGCTCCAGACCCATTGACGTGTGTACAGTAGTAACTCTGTGTGTGTCGTTATTCCGCTCCAGACCCGCTGACGTGTATACAGTAGTAACTCTGTGTGTGTCGTTAACCCGCTCCAGACCCGTTGACGTGTATACAGTAGTAACTCTGTGTGTGTCGTTAACCCGCTCCAGACCCGTTGACGTGTATACAGTAGTAACTCTGTGTGTGTCGTTAACCCGTTCCAGACCAGTTGACGTGTATACAGTAGTAACTCAGTGTGTGTCGTTAACCCGCTCCAGACCAGTTGACGTGTATACAGTAGTAACTCAGTGTGTGTCGTTAACCTGCTCCAGACCTTATGACGTGTATACAGTAGTAACTCAGTGTGTGTCGTTATCCCGCTCCAGACCCGTTGACGTGTATACAGTAGTAACTCTGTGTGTGTCGTTAACCCGCTTCAGACCAGTTGACGTGTATACAGTAGTAACTCAGTGTGTGTCGTTAACCCGCTCCAGAACCGTTGACGTGTGTATACAGTAGTAACTGTGTGTGTCGTTATCCCGCTCCAGACCCGTTGACGTGTATACAGTAGTAACTCTGTGTGTGTCGTTATCCCGCTCCAGACCCATTGACGTGTGTACAGTAGTAACTCTGTGTGTGTCGTTAACCCGCTCCAGACCCGTTGACGTGTATACAGTAGTAACTCTGTGTGTGTCGTTATCCCGCTCCAGACCCGTTGACGTGTATACAGTATTAACTCTGTGTGTGTCGTTATTCCGCTCCAGACCCGTTGACGTGTATACAGTAGTAACTCTGTGTGTGTCGTTAACCCGCTCCAGACCCGTTGACGTGTATACCGTGGTAACTCTGTGTGTGTCGTTAACCCGCTCCAGATCCGTTGACGTGTATACCGTGGTAACTCTGTGTGTGTCGTTAACCCGCTCCAGACTCGTTGACGTGTATACAGTAGTAACTCTGTGTGTGTCGTTAACCCGCTCCAGACCAGTTGACGTGTATACAGTAGTAACTCAGTGTGTGTCGTTAACCCGCTCCAGACCCGTTGAGGTGTATATAGTAGTAACTCTGTGTGTGTCGTTATCCCGCACCAGACCCGTTGACGTATAGACAACTAATTTTCCCATACGAAATAAAAGGACAGTAATTAATGAGCCCCACCCACCCCACCCCCTAGAAAAAAAACAAAAAACAATTGTTAATGACACATTATGCAATGACGGGTTGTATGAACTAAATTTTATTGTGCCTGATACTAACATTTAAAAAATACAAAGGCAGTTAGACAAAGTAAATACAAATTTAACCTCCCTTTACCTTCCAAAGAAGGTGAGTGTCCAGTAGGACCGTGCGGAAGATGGAGGAAGGGGAAATGTTATTGTTTGGAAGGAACTTCCCATTCCAATATAACGGTGTGAGTGTGCAATTTTTCGTTTTTTCCCCCCTCATTCAGGTTTTGTTTTTTGTCTCTTTTCCCTACTTGGATCTGGTTGAGTCTCGTACTTAAAAAACTGTCTAAAGTACTTTGCTTTTACCTTCTTCTCAGGCTGTTTCGGAAATATGACATTGTCTGGTCATTCTGGTTAATGCTGTTATGGCTTGTTTGGGCTGTGTTAGGGTAGTACTTCTATGAAATGTCCTCCAGAGAGGTAAATAATGAGAGCGAGCTGCGTCTAACTGATTGTGAAACACACAAGTTTTAGCACGTGGGGCCTATTCCAAACAAAAGTCGTATACCAAGTAAACATGTTCGTCTGTAAAACGGACGTATAACAAGTTGAACGTATACCGGAGCTAACGCATACCTAGGTACCACTGAATATGACATTAAATTAACTATGTAAATAAATGCTTATGTAGAGAACTTCTCAATAAAGTTATTGGCTCCATTTACTCTGTTGACAATAATAAACATTGTCAAAGGCATCTAAGTAATAATTACCATCAGCGAAGTGTTCTCAAATCACGCCTATAATTATCATCATCATCATAAACCACTTCTGCCGTTAGGCGTCGTGGGGAGGAATAATTTGCGATCCAGTGTACGTTGGCTGCCACTGGCTATTGTCATGACGTGAAGGTGTAGAGTGTAGCCTTTATTTATAACCACAGTAAATCATAGTCAGTTATCAAAAAGCAATTAAAGGACCCTTTTCCACGCCTTTAGGCGTACTGGACACATAGGGCTATACCTATAATTTATAGACCAATCAGTACAAGGTGGTTGATGTGGTCAGCATAACACCGGCCATCTTTACATTCCAGGACTGCACATGGTACCCACTCAAGGCTGGGTCGATCTGGGAGCCAATGTCATTTTGGAAAAAAGTTTGGCTCTGCCGGGACCCAAACCAACGACCCTCCGAACCACAGGAGAGTGTCTAGCCGCTCCACCACTGCGACTCCTCACTAAATCATAGTTGTAATAAATCTAGGGGAAATATACACTATGTTTAAATTCCATACTAGATCAGGATGTGTCGATATTGATTTTCCACCCTAGTTCGGCACAAGTCAAAATGTGTGGCAGTAAATGTTATGGGAAGTAAACACGGGCGGCATTATATTGACCGCCTGACACACAAACAGCCGACGGACCTATTGAAAAGGCTGTTACTGTATCGCATAAGAATTTGAACTCTGAACCAACGAATTTGCCTTCACTGGGTGGAAAAGGGCAATTACCCTATTTACTTTCATGGCAAGCAAAAGGTTGGTTGTCACCCCTGCCTTTATTAAAAGTATTTATTTTGTCGGTTGATTACATTGCTCTGGAGTAAGTGTTAATATTTTATTATCAGGTTTGACAGCTCGTACCAGAAGCACGGCAAATGTTCTTGAGTTGAGACGGATGTTAGTGGCTCATGCCTTGTTTAACTAAGTGTGGAGCTTCGAGACAGGCAAAAACATTTTTTTGAGTTGAGGCGGATGGTAGTGGCTCAAGCCTTGTTTAACTAAGTGTGGAGCTTCGAGACAGGCAAAAACATGTTTTTGAGTTGAGGCGGATGGTAGTGGCTCATGCCTTGTTTAACTAAGTGGGGAGCTTCGAGACAGGCAAAAACATGTTTTTGAGTTGAGGCGGATGGTAATGGCTCAAGCCTTGTTTAACTAGGTGTGGAGCTTTGAGACAGACAAAAACATGTTCTTGAGTTGAGGCGGATGGTAGTGGCTCAAGCCTTGTTTAACTAAGTGGGGAGCTTCGAGACAGACAAAAAGAAACGCTGAGGCGTAATAATACTAGTATTCACAGTGTGTCCTAATGTCCTAATAGTGGAATGCACAATGCAAAAGAACTAGAAAAGCTAAAAAATGAACAGTGTTCTTATGGATAAGACGACGGTTTCTGGTCTATGTGCTTAGGAAGTGGTGGGTGGGGGGTGGGGGGAGGGCTTTAAGGACAAGAAGTAGAAGAAAAATACTAATTAGTTGTACTAGTATTTGAATCTGTTCTTGAATTTGAAGAGAACGAAAATAATACCCACATATAAAACTGGCTGTCACCCACAAATAACAATAAATTATGAAGAAATTGAAAATGTCCAAACTTTGAATATCTAGGCTCTACAATAAACAGCAATGGAGACTGTTTGACAGAAATTAAAAGGTGGATGGCCATTGCAATGCAAAGATTGAACAGCCTTAAAAGTCTATGGTTAAGCACCAGCAAGGAGATCAAAATTATAATTTTGAGAGCATGCATCTTCCCTGTGGCTACATACGGATGTGAGTCGTGGACTATCTCTCAGTCCCTGAGAAAGAGAATAGGGGCTTTTGAGCTGATATGCTATAGAACGATTCTCAGAATATCTTGGACAAAGAAGAAGAGAAATATTGACATCTTGAAAGACCTGAACATCAAGGAAGATTGGCTAATAAACAGCATCCTGTCATGGAAGCTGAAATATTTTGGTCATGTCAAACGCCACGATGGATTGGAAAAAATTATAACAGAAGGCAAGGTACCAGGAAGGAGGGGCAGGGTCACGAAGATGGGCACAGGATAAGTGAATCCTTGAGTATGCAAGAACATAAGGCGGGAGAACTGGCGAGAGACCGAGTTTCTTTCAGGCGGACTGTGATGAGAGCGACGTTCTGCAAAGTACCTGCTACATGATGATTATGATGAGTAGTCATAGCAGAAAATGAATTAATCTAGTAATAGGTTCGAGTAATTGTGAGTTTATGAAACAATTGCTGAACACATATAAAATAATTACTGAACACACAGACGCATGTATACATAAATCTGCTACACCCATTTAGAAATTTTGCCACAATTTAATTGCGATTACTTATGAACTTTTTAAACCGAACTGAATGACATTTTGCATGGAAACACATATTCCTAATGTCATTGAAATGATTTTTTAAATTTCTGAGGTATAATTTGCATTTTGGTTTCTTTTTTTTGTTTGCAGAATACTGTTTAAAGCGATACAGTATCTCGGTGCACGCTTCTGGATATTTGTTGAGTTGTGTGTTACGAAGAATAAATTTAACAAGAAGAAATATAATAGGAAATGTGGATAACAGGAGATTAGTAAGGTCGGAACTAGTGCTAAACTACACAAAGGCGCAAGACATCAAATGGTTAGTTCATGTCATCCCGTGCATGACTGACAACCCTGTCACTTCGACACAACAGAAGCATGTGGTTAGTTCATGTCATCCCGTGCATGACTGAGAACCCTGTCACTTCGACACAACAGAAGCATGTGGTTAGTTCATGTCATCCCGTGCATGACTGAGAACCCTGTCACTTCGACACAACAGAAGCATGTGGTTAGTTGATGTCATCCCGTGCATGACTGAGAACCCTGTCACTTCGACACAACAGAAGCATGTGGTTAGTTGATGTCATCCCGTGCATGACTGAGAACCCTGTCACTTCGACACAACAGAAGCATGTGGTTAGTTCATGTCATCCCGTGCATGATTGAGAACCGTGTCACTTCGACACAACAGAAGCATGTGGTTAGTTCATGTCATCCCGTGCATGACTGAGAACCCTGTCACTTCGACACAACAGAAGCATGTGGTTAGTTCATGTCATCCCGTGCATGACTGAGAACCATGTCACTTCGACACAACAGAAGCATGTGGTTAGTTCATGTCATCCCGTGCATGACTGAGAACCCTGTCACTTCGACACAACAGAAGCATGTGGTTAGTTCATGTCATCCCGTGCATGATTGAGAACCGTGTCACTTCGACACAACAGAAGCATGTGGTTAGTTCATGTCATCCCGTGCATGACTGAGAACCCTGTCACTTCGACACAACAGAAGCATGTGGTTAGTTCATATCATTCCGTGCATAACTGAGAACCCTGTCACTTCGACACAACAGAAGCATGCCTTGACGCTCCTATGCAAACGATGGATAGATGGAATATCTGAGGCCGTGAATTCCAGCTTCAAGGAATCATATACCAACATTTAGATTACAACCCGAGACCTTTGGGCCGGCAGACAAGTGTCTTGTGTTCATTATACCTTATAGTTACCTGCATACGTCATCGAGCAAATTAGAAGACATTTCACAATGAATCCTAGTTTTACACGGGTTGTGTCCCCTTACAGTCTTAACCGTCAAAATATGGTTTCTAAAGCATAATTGGCGGTGTTGTATGACCACTGTTGTATCTTTGTTGAATGGTTATTGTTCTAAAAATTCAGATGCGAAACGATCCCCATAGCCGACTTCCTTATAACGCCACCAGTGCCAGAGTTGTACAGTTTTGAAATACCCTACCTGGAGGACCCGCCTGTTACGGACATTTTGAAAGTGTCCAATGAAAGCACATCTGCCGTAGTTCTTGTCAACAGCAGGTATGTGCGTGTGTGTCTGCATGTGTTTGCTTATGTGCGTTACAAATTTTTTGAAATTCTTGTATAATACTTTTATTATTATTGTGTCATGTGTAAATCTCACACTTTCATGCCTATGTTTAAGCTTTTCTTCTTCTTCGCATTCACCGGTTCTAATCTCTGTAAGTTCTGGTTGTTTATCCACTTCTGGACTCTAGTCCTGTTCCAGAACCTGAGTGTTGATTGCACATCCGTTTTGCAGTCTGACTTTTGTGTATGTAGACTAATGGTTTCCTGCATCTCGGGCAGATGCACTTAGACTTTGAAGGAAGCCCCCACTTAGTTGACTTTTAACGACGTGCTTGTTAGGGAGGCAGTGGGTCTGTTCCTGTTTTTCCCACACGGGAAATAATTCAAGGGCATATAATACATGAGCTGCAACATACAGTCTATGGAGTGTCGATTGGTCTCTAAAATATAGGTCTAGCCCTATATGCCAATGCGTCTAAAGGCAGGGTAAAAAGGTCCTTTACTTTGCCTACTTTTACATCGTCTCTTACGATAAATGTGACTTAGGAAACACCCTCTTTCACCCTCCCTCCTCCCCCCGCCTCCATCCCCGGAAATGATGACTAGAGGGTACACAAATTTATGTGTACAAATATATATATATATATATATATATATATATATATATATATATATATATATATATATATATATATATATATATATATATATATATATATATATATATATATATATATATATATATATTCCCTTTTTGAAACAAACATATATTGCATTTTCTTTTTTGTTTTTATGTAAATTTGTGTAACCTGCTTGGAAAAAATAATAGTGTTGAACAATTTACATTCATTTACCACCACTTCGTCTTAGGACTTTTTGTCCGAAAGGAACTGGGTGGTAAGTCAAAGACAAGTATTATATCATTACCTGTCAGATAGTGACAGGTTTGTATCACTTTGCAAAGAGGTGGAGAAGTTCAGTCTTGAGAGGTTATGAAATTTGACAGCCTGTTGCCAGAGCTTGGAAAACTGCAAGGCATGTCAAAAACAGGTGTGACTACACTCCAGTTGATTTACACATTCTTCTTGTTCCCTTTTTCCTTAAGTTGGAGCAAAGGTCCTCAACGAACTCACTTCAAGTCGCCCTATCCCTTGCATTCAAACCCTGTGGGTTCCAGTGCAAAGATATTATAGTTATACTGCTCTCAGGTTTTCTCAACGCGTGTCTAATCCAATGGCAGCATCTTTTCTTCACCTATCGACTTACTGGAAGATATCAAGAAGTACCTCTCCACAAACTATAGCTAGAAAGAGAGAAAGGAAAAGACGTGTACATATATAACAGAACGTTAAAACATGACTTATAAAGGTTGATAAACATGGGAAATTTGGCTGTTTTTGTACGTACCTTCCGCTTTATCCCCATTGAGCTGTTTAGTCACTGTGTGTGTTGTGTCTAGTTATTTCACGGTAAACTATGTCGTTCTTTAATAGAAACATTTTATAACTGCACTTGTACAAACTTCATCAGGGTGTTTACTATATTTTTGTTTTACCTTTTCTTATTAAGTTCCACTTTTTTCATCGGAGACACCGTAGCATTATTGATAACAGCAAGAGATAGAGTAGGAAATCCTAAAACCAAGGGTGGTGACGATGTTCGAGCGTTGTTCATTGATGTGTCATCCTCCAACTCCACGCTTCCGGCCAAGATCACAGACTACGGCAATGGGACATACTTAGCCACAGCTGTGTTAGCTTTTGTTGGGACTTTTAGGTAAATACACACAAGTTTCTCTTTGTTGGTGTATTTCAGATAATATCAGACTGTCTTCCACAGAATATTAATAAATATCCGTACAAATACACAAGAATAGGGGTGGAGTGGTAGGAACAGTTAACACTACCGTGTTGCATGGTTGGGGAAATTAGGAAGAAGATGTGGATAAAAGAGAAAATGATTGCAGATAGGTTAGCAACTGTACGTCTGAAAAGAAGCGTTCAAAGAAAATATGTGAAAAATCAACATTGGTCCTGAAATCCCATTCTCTAATTGTGGAAGACTTTTCCTAATGAGAAAAGTGTTGCTTTTCACACTCGCCATCGGCATGGGTTGTGATTTCCATGTTCTCCTATAGAACACTGAAACATGGTATTCAAGAGTTCACAAACGCGTGCATACTTAATGACACGATAAACATGCTTACATAACCCAGGCTAGTTTTATCAGACAAGAATGGATTACAACACTAAGAAAGCACTTCGTGAATGGCTGCTCGAACCTTCAACTTTGTATCAAGTCATGCGAGTGTTCAAGGGAACGAGCGTGAAGATAATTTTGCAGACACTGTATTGTGTATGGCTGGTTCAGTACTGGCCAGAAGTATCAATGCCATGTGCAGCACTTACCGTGGCGACAAGCACGCCAGAATGACATGACTTCGTATCCCTGTCTAGACGGTTGGACATGGAGGTGCAGTCTGGAGCTGCAAAAATGAACATTTTATTAAGGGGACAAGACGTTTCATTAGTCAACACAGAACAGTCGTCATCATTCATTTTACACTTCTGGAGCTCTTGAAGAGGAGATCGGAGCACCTATGGATCTGTTCAGAAGGCTGTGATGATAATCCCTACCAATCACCTGGCCCCTAGCTTTGCTAGACAGCTGGTCTGGGTAAAATCAGTAAGCCAGACTGAGTCAGGCATCCTCCTGCTGGGCAAAAAAAAAAAAAAAAGCTCAAATGAAGTATCAGTGGAAGGAGAACTTCATCGCTGGTTTCAGTTCATATCTCCATGGACTAATTCCCACGCCTCGCTATACAACAAAGAAGCACTATTATCTGGAAATGTGCCACCAGTCAACAGCATCCTATCGTCTATACAGCAAAAACATCAGAGGTCCAGGATCAGATATCAATATTTAACACTCAGCTGAAGATAATCAACAAAAGTAAAACATAAAATGCCTTTTCAACCAATGAAACTTCGGGTATAAGAGGCCAAAGACACTTTTATGGACCCACCGGCTCGCGATAGATGTCAAGAAATGACACATACATATGGTCAACATCATGCATTCCGGCTTGACTTCCCTGCCATTTTCTCCCTACCCATTTTCAGCTAGGTCGGTCTGGAAATTCTTTGTCCTTTAAAAAGTCCAAATCTAAACCTTGAATGCAGCAGGTGGGTCTAGCAGGTGTACTACAGCGGCCCCAAGTGACAATCAGTAGAAAATGTACTAGTACAAACACGTGTACTCTGTAATTTATATGAAAGGATGGATTTACAGGAACAAACAGCAAATATCCCCTATATTGGATTAAGCTCATCTTGTCTCATCTTGATCCTCTGGTAACTTGTGGTGTGGAGGTGAAGTATAATTTACGGGAAAGTGCCCGTTTCTGTGTTTCGTAAATAGGGATTTCCAGGAATTCTGTTATTCCCTCTGTCCATAATTTGCATGGTGGGCCTCGTCTTCGCTTTCCGCCTGGTCTATACATCATTGATTGCTGGAGTATACTGTTTGTTGTCACCCCTGTTATATGGCCATACCATTTCAAACCATTTGGCAAGAAGATTGTGTTACAGAGTACTCTTTTGGTATCTGCTGACACATGCTTGTTTATCAATAATAGTATAATTTGCCCGATTAGTTGGTTTGCTCTGTTACATCTGTCATCGATCTCATTGGGGGGGGGGAGGGGGGGGGGTTATGATATTATGCTTCCTAAGTGTTTACAGTTTTTGATTTATTCAGAGGGTATTCTGCAAGCTGGATGTTTGTTGTTTTCTTCTGCTTCAACTATGTTTATGATCGTTGTTTTTATGGCATTAGTGTGAATGGTATGCTCTGTGCACACATGGTTTCATGCATTTATGATATTTTACAGTTCTGTTTCTGAAGTAGCAATTAGTGCTTGGTCTTCTGCAAATAGTAATTTTTTAAAAGGAAGATACTTGTCTTTGGACCTTCTTCTCCTTGGGGAATTGTAGTGATGGTTTGGTTGGTTTCTTCACATATGTTAGTGATGTTAGTTATGAATAGAAGGGGAGGTAGGACACAACCCTGTGGTACTCCGGATTTACCTTCTGAATGTTTCTGAGTGTCTTCTGTTTGTTCTAACTATATATTCACAGTTGTTAAGTAAGCTTCTACATATATTTTTTAGATGCATGTTCGGTTCATAATTTTCAATATTCGCTAAGACTATTTATATCTACTCCGCCAAACACCTTGGTCAACAATCGCTTAATACAGTTTTTCATTAAATTCAGTTGATTCCTCTATCAGTTGTCTAGGAGCAAAGATGGCACCTTCTTCTTCTTCTTTTGTTCGCCTGAAATAAGTTGTCTATATCAGCAGTTTTGTCTCTTGTATAAATTTCACTGTCGTTGTTAGTTCATTCAGTGGTCCATAGAGTTTACGTTCCACTGTTATTCTTTCTGGCCAAAAGGTTTGCCTTAATGTGTCAAAATCGGTGCAGTCCTGGAGTACATTTCCACAGGTGCACATGGCTGATACACCTATCTAGAATTTTGTGTACATGTGGTTACGTAATCGGTTGTGCCCTGTTCTGAGGCGGAGGATAATGACTTTTGCTGGTCTGTCCATAATAAAATAGTCGTCTTGTGCTGAGCTGGTGGTTTCCTGATCGATTTAATGATTCTTTTCTTTTAGTGGTATGTGACTGGTACATCCGGCTGCTCTTTTGTTGCACCTTCCCCTGCCAGTTGATCAGCTTTCTCATTTCCAGGCACTCCACAATGAGACGGTATCCACTGCATTACGACTCTTCGCTGAACGCTGAGTTGTGTCAGCAGTGTTTGCAATTCTGGTAGTTTCTTAGACTGGAGTGCTTCAAGTACTGATTTAGCATCTGTCAGCATTACCACATACTGTGAGCCAAGGTTGGTATTTAGCAGTTTTTCTGTAGCTATCTTGATAGCCTGGGTTTCTGCATCGTAATTATGGCAGTATTTTCCGGTTTGTACGCTGGACTTATCCCTAGTACCATCTGGGAATTCGATGAACACTACAGCGCCACCATTTCTAACTGCACTTTCTGCAGACCCATCTGTATAGACTCTGACCCATTGTTCTTGTGGGTATTCTTCATTAATATAACTGAGGTTGGCCATTCTGCGTTGTACACTATCTGGCACCTATGGATCCTTTGTTTTTTTCCGAAATCCTAGTTGCGCGTCACTTAACTGAGGCTCAATTATGAGTCATAGTCTTTCTCGAGCATTTTGCAGAATATTTTCCCTAAGTGTGTCTGTACTGTGTGCAGTCTCTTTTACTGGCTTTATTTTCCCATACTGTGACAACTGCGGAATCTTTACCGAAACATGATAAAACATATTTTGCAACCACGATATTCCCACTTTTTATGCTGCTTTAATATTTCACTTGGTATTTCACCCAGTCCTTGATTAATGCTGAAAAAAAAAAAAAAAACATTATAAGAAAAAACAAATACGAATGTAATGGGCGATCGGTAAAGACAGGTGATTATATTTATATAATAAATAGTGAAAAATTAGATTAGGAATAAAAGTATGTAAGTATATATATATATATATATATATATATATATATATATATATATATATATATATATATAGGGAGTCGCCGTGGCGGAGTGGCTAGACGCTTGTCGTGGACTTTGGCTCACAGGTCGGCCCAGCCTTGAGTGGGTACCGGGTGCAGTACCATGGAAGCAAAGGCGGTCGGCGTGATGCTGACCACATCACCTTGTGCCTTCTGGTCTATAAAGTATAGGTGTAGCCATATATCCCCTATACGCCTAAAGGCGTGGAGAAGGGACCTTTTCTGTACTTTACTATGTGTGTGTGTATATATATATATATATATATATATATATATATATATATATATATACACACACACACACACACCTCACACACACCCCACACTCATACCTTGTATTTAGACTGAAGAAATATAATACAGATAATTAAACCAGTTTGATTACATCGTATCTGCATAGTAATTTCTAAAGACCTCAAAAGAAGGAATTGTTAAAGAATGACATCACGGGACATGTACGAAGATTACATGAAAATATGAACGAATTCCACAGATACTAATGTGCATCTCTTGTGGGTAACTCTAACGTATTATACTTGAGAATAGTGTGTAGGGAGTAATTCACAGCGATGTGCCCTTTACACGAACTGTGACGTATCCGGCATTTATTTAATTCTCAGCCCACACTTTTTATTGACCAGTCAGCTTACGAAGTGTGCGATAGCCAGAACCACTCTGGCCGCCTATGCCTCCAAGGTCAATTCATGGCATGTATATTATTTTGTGTCGACTTAGGAGACCCTTTATACTTAAAAATTCCTTGTTAGGAATTCGAATCTAAGACCATTAACTCTTGCAGCCCCAGAACTTTTCATAGCAGTTGCTCAAGTAGAGAAATAACCGTTTAATGACATACACACACAAAAAAAAATGTTTAATAGGCAACTGAGGACACTGGATAAAAAAAAAAAAAAAAGAAATTAGTCTCGGATATACTGCAGAGAGTAACAGAACATTTTGCTAAATGCTTGGGATTCATTTGAACAAGTTTTTTTTTTTCAGACACGATACACTGCATCGGACCAAAAGAGTTAACGAGCTAGCGGCAAGCGTCTAACTCAGTTTTTTCTACTTGAGTGTGAATGTGTGTGTGTATGTGTGTGTGTGTTGTGTGTGTGTGTGTGTGTGTGTGTGCCATAAAAACCACACAGTGAGCAAGAAACATCCGGTGACACAAAGTGCCACCATTCGAATGAGAATCACCCAGGCACAAGTCCTAGAAACCGTTTTTAAACCGTTAGGTTATATTAGGGTCTCCGACTACAGCCGGGGTTTGGATTTGTTTTTGTGCCATGCCCCACCTAGGAATCTATAAAATTCTTATGTCTCCTGTGTAACATATACATATATACATACTTTTTAATATTCAAAAACTAAATTGTTTATATTTATTACAAACCTGTTTCCTATTACTCCATAACAATCGGATATGGCAACCGTAATTTCATTATATTGGCAAACATGTTGAACAAATGTCAGTATGGTGACCGTGTTACAACAGATCGCGGCTTTGTTATACCGGCTGATTGCAGCACAACAATACAGTATGATTTAAAACTTTTTGGGGCCCTCTAATTTCCTCTTCTGGAAAAAAGGGAATGTACTCTAATATACTAGCGCTAACTAGGGCTAATTTGGCCAAGTACAAAACGAACGAATTAATTTAGCCTCTCTGGTGGGCTCTGGTGGCCATGATGTGAGTTAGGGCTATCTATTTTAATAAAAGTGGGTTCAAATTCGAACACTCCCAACGTGTAATAGTGAAGTGATGGCTACGAACATGGTGTAGTTACCTATACTGGACCTTTCTGTACCCAGCTCGAGTAGCGATGGAGCGTATACGGTTAACTTAAAACTTAAACTTGTACGAGTCCATTTCTAAATGCCCCACCCATATAGTCGAATTCCCTCCGCCCCCCCCCTTCCCCACTCATCCCCATTTTCAATTAAACATGCCCCCCCCTCCCCACATTCCCCCCGCCACCCATGGTTTGTGAAGAAGCATCGAGCCATAGAGCCGTGGTTACATCATTAGTAACACTTGTCACCTGTCTTAAGTTATGTGTATTTCATCAGGGATCACACGCACTGAGTATCAGTGACCTTTCCTAATGAACACTGAAATTTAAACAGGCTATAGAAGAGTGGAGATAACTAAACCACTGCAGCAGAAACTGGACAGACTGACCAGACGGTGTGAGGAATCAGGGGCTGAAGTAATCCTAGGTAAGGCTATAGTGACGCACTCTCACTAAACAACAGGATTGTCAAGATGTCCACATCTTTCATCAGTTTATGTGGAGATGATGTCGAAAAGTCAAAAGACCATATTATCTTGGTACGCACTTTGATAGATGTCTGTTCTTGCAAGATCATGTCACTGATGTCCTCATAAAGGACAACGAAGGCCTGGCGATGGTTAGGTGTTGGCAACAGCTAAAATATAACAAAAAATGCTGCTTAGGTTTTTTCGGGCTTGGTGCTCTCGATTGAAAATGGACTTGGCCTCCTCACTATCTGCAAAAATCAACTTGAAAAAAAAAAAAAGGGGAGAAAGTGCAAAGTGAAGTCAGTCACTGAAGTCACGAGACTGATCCTCCTGTGCACATATGCAGTATATCCTCGAACTGCCAGATATGACGACTAGACACAAGATGACCCAGGCAAGATATACCCCTCTGTTGCTGATGATATAAAACCTAGTTGCACAGCTGCCTACCAGTAAACAAAGATAACTTTCTAAATTAAGGGCGGTTATGGATGGCGAAATCAGAGGATAATATTAGTCAAATTTTCCCATTAGAACATTTCAAGCTCGGTGCTGACTGGATGAACCAGAACAATTGCAGGAACCCGTCGCGGTTAAAATCACCCCATGCAGGTGTTTCAGAGAATGGAGCCAAGCAACTGCTGATGCTGAAATGAAGGCCTTCATCTTTGAGCTGCCTCAGCCAGGCGACGTCATCATCTCTACAGGTGGCTCAGTGACTTTTGGGGTGTGATCTATGTGAACGTACACAGTGCAGGTGAATGGGAAAACAGTAAAAGAAGAAACTCGGGCATGAAGTTTAGCTACTTCTAGCATGACAATGCAGAAGGCCGCCTTGACATGAGCACCTGCATGACTGACAGAACAGAAAGCACTTGTCGCACTGATAGTGGCAGACTCAGTGAGCATTCTTAAGAATATTCAAACTAGCAAGCTCTGACTAGAATGGTTTAACAGCATCAAGAAACCATTTTGGCTGTACACACAGGAACCGCCGGGGAGAAAGGAAATGAAACAGCAGATTGGCCTTGTCTGCTGTGGTTGATCGAGGAAGAAGTATGGGCAGGGCAGACATACTAGAAAAACTGCACTGCAGAGACGTTAAGGCACATGACCCAAAGACGTTGAACCGCCTGCTCGAAATGGGTATCAATCAAGCACAAGAATGCAGAAGCCGGCTCCGAGACAAACAAAGAAGACATATCAGTCAACTACAATTAGGTACGGTAAGCACGTAAACACCGAATGGCTGCTGCTTCTAAGAACAGAGTACGAATGGGTCAGATCGTTGTGCTTTGTTGTGGCAGATAAGGACAAGTCACAAGTAAAAGGTAACATTGACCACATTTTGCTTATTTCTATCCCAGAGCATATGCAGCACTTGTCTACAGCAGAGAATATATACAGACAATAATGTTAACCCAGCTCATGATCAAATCGTCAACTATCTACCCCGGAGCTTTTAGGAACAAACTAGTGAGTTCTCTGTTAGGTTATGACAGTATGATTATCATCAACATCGTCAGCCTCATCGTCCTTCTCTGTACCAGTATCATCATCGTCGTCGTCGTCGCGTCATCATTAAGAAGCAAACTATTTTCGAAAATCGCTTTTTTCAATACAAAACAATATTGCATTACGTTAATTCTGTAATGTGTTCTGTTCGTAGTGTCATTAAATGTATTTTCTTCGTTGCAGAGTAGACATAAACTGATAAAAGATGTGGGCGTCTTGACAATCCTGTTGTTTAGTGAGAGTGCGTCAGTATAGCCTTACCTAGCATTACCTTGCAATATTGATCAATATTTCAATACAGCTGGTCGAAAAGAAACCATGGTAACGCTGTGGCTAAACACCTCCTGCCGACCTCAAAGTCTTAGGATCAAATTCATAAGGTATATGTTTATAAAATAGGCTGTACTCCCAGGTCAGCCTACGTTACAATAGGAGGCAAAAATATGTCCTGGAAAGTAAATGTGTCCACCATGATTGTAACAACAGCGTGTATCGAGTGCCGACTGGCCCATAAAAAATTGGTCAAGAAAGAGGAGAAGGCAGAGCAAAAAATTAAAGATTAGGATAGTGATGAAAAAGAAGAAATTGAAGCAGCAGAGGAAGAGAATTGGGATGGGGGATGACAAAGAAAATTAAGAAAAAGCAGAAGAAGAACGTTTAGAAGGATGAGCAGAAAAATGTTTCTTTGGCTCACCGCCTCCTTTTTAGTGGAAAGTCTACTTTGAATATCGTCATCATGATGTGACACGGCAAAGAGCATAGGCGGCCATCCCATTCAACCTACACGTTCAGGTGGTGCTCCTGCCCTAGAACATGCATGTGGCCAGTGCCATCCAGGTATTCATCTATTTACTCTCTCTCTCTCTCTCTCTCTCTCTCTCTCTCTCTCTCTCTCTCTCTCTCTCTCTCTCTCTCCATCCTCTTTCTGTCAATCCTATTAGTTGTCGCCACCATCTAGTCTATGTCTTGAAATATACCTTCTGTACTGGAGCAAAAAAAATGACATAATTGCATTAAAAAAATTTTTAAACTCTGAGACTGAAGGGGTTGCATGAGATTTCTGGTGGCCTTTGTAAGCTCTTTCTTGTCATCTCTAGGGATCCATAGTAGGCTAGAATTCTCTGCTAGACTATCTATGTTTTTGTGGAGAGCATCTGGGTGTATTTTTTCAAGAATATCATACACGATGCTGTCTGGCTTTTGGAACGGAAGATGGCATGCATGACTGATTGTGCCTATGGGAATATGACAGCCTTGTTTTTTTTAAACAGTTAAACTAGAGTCTACCCGGGTCAAAGAAGGAGTTTCCTCTTCTGTGAAGTTTGTAAAAGTTTCCCATGTTGATAAACTGTACTGGATAAGATTGGAAGTTAATCTATAGTTATAGTGTGATTGCACACATCAGAATGTGTTGTTGTTGTTGTTGTTCTTTTTGTTTTGTTTTTTGTTGTTGGGGGTTATATTTACATATTGTGTAATTGCAAGACAATTTATACTTTTTCCTCGTTAGTTTTTTCCTCTTAAAATCTACCGTTGGGTAGATAGTTGGGAAGCCTTTTAAGCCTTTTGAACTAAGTGAGGGATGTGTACTGTCTACTGGAGATGTTTCTTGTTGCTCCTTTGTAATTCATAAGTAAAGTAAAGTAAAGATCCCTTTACACGCCCTTAGGCGCATCGGGCATATGGGAAGAGCACCCATATTTTTACAGACCAATCGGCGCTCGGTGGGTAATTGGGTCAGCATTACGCCGGCCGTCTTTACTTTCCCAGGACAGCCCATCCTGGTACCCATTTGAGGCTGGGTCGACCTGCGACGTTCCATACCACGATAAAAATCCACGCAGCCCGCAGTGGGTTTCGATCGCGGTACGTTGGATTACGAGTCAGACTCGCAACGCCTTAGCCACGGACGCCGCTTTGTAATTCATAGGCCAGTATTTTAAAACTCGTGTAAGTTTCATTAAGTTCGTTTTCTCTGATTCAGCTGATGCGACTGAAGCGTATTCTATAACTGGCTTACCTGTTTCAGTGTAGACTGGCCTTCATGTTTTTCTGCGGGCCTTCCCAGTATGTTCCATCCAGTTTTGTGTATGTGTGTGTGTGTGTGTGTGTGTGTGTGTGTGTGCTACAGGGTGTATATGATTTTTGATTGAATTTTCTGCTTTTGTTGTTGTTGAAGTTTGACTTCCCGGGTGAGCATGGAGTCTAATGTACCCCCATTTCCCTAGCAAACACAAGGTCTATGATAGTGGTTGATTTTCTACAAGAGAATTATAATTTCTTTGTGTGGATGAAAGAAAATATACTGTTCCAGTTAGTTTTTTTTCCGTCTTAGACAGATATGACTGAGCTTCGGTATAACAGTAGTCTGTAGTATTGTTTTTCTATCACTACATAATATTCGACAGGGTAACCAAGCATGCCATTCCAAATTGTGCCAACAAATGCAGACAAAGAAGTTTATAGGGGAGGAGACTAACCTTGCTTATGCAAGGAGGAAAGTGATCTCAAAACGGCGTTATAGCAGAGTAGACCAGACCAATTGCCTTGGTTGGCAAATAGTCTGTAAAGGAAACTGACAGGTAGGCAGACAAATACTGCTCTTCGTATCCGGCAGCTTCTGCAACGTGCTTTGCTCCAAACGTAATATTGTTACTTTTCCTTTCTTATTAAACAAGGCTGACCGAGTAAGGGATCATGCTGCATGGGCAAAGCATTTCCTCTACAATAACGCCTAGGCTTTGTGGTCTTTAGAGGATGCATTTGATTCCTGGCCATCCTTCCACTCAATGTCGAAGTATGGGAATGTTAAAATAACACTAACGAATCACATTTTCTTTACTGAGAAGGATAAATCTGATAAGCTGCTGATTGGTTGTAACATTGCTGTTTCTTCAAAATTAAGCAGTCACGACGATTTTAATCTGGCACTCTATATTAAGAAAAGTACTAACAGTTTATCGACCCCCCCTCTCTCTCTCTCTCTCTCTTTCTCTTCTCTTCTCTCTCTCTCTACTGCTGACTTATTTCATTTAATGCTTAGCACCTGCATCCCAGCCTGCTATCGGTCCCTGGACCGTACTAGCCCCCCCCCCCCCACCCCTCACGGAGTGCGGTAGCGTCCACTTTAGGAAACACCTGTATGGAGTCTGAAGAATTACATTTCAAAATTAAAACATTGAAGACGTGAAAACGTATCCTTTACACTATACTTTCAGAACACAAAACTGACTACAAACCATTTAAAATACATTTGGCATGATAATTATTACAATGCAGTTATAACTATTTAGGGTGTATTTATCACACATCTACTGGTAAAAACATTGATTTTGCAGGCAAGTGAAAGTGTCATTTGTTTCCATGTGCCGGTCATCCCAGGAGCCAAGCAGTCTGAGATATGTAACCTGACGGAAATCAACGGCACCCCCTGGTTTTGTGGCCGCCCAGTCAAACCTTGGCTCAACTGTACAGATTATGTTCAAACCAGAAAGTTGGAGAATCTAATGGGCATGCCAATGAATGAGGCCGAGAGATTGCTAATGAGGCGGGAGAACAAGTAAGTCAATGATCATGTTGCTTGTTACCGTGGATCGAAAGGTTTTTCTTTTTATTGTCACTGTCAGACAGAGTTAGTTCTTCACATCTGTCCGGAGTCTTCCGTCTCGTTATGATACCTATCTGTCATTTCTGAGTCATTATAACCAGACTGTACAACAGCCTCACGTTTGGTATCTTTTTCCATCTCCTCATCTCTAAATTTCACGTAGTCACAGTTTCTCTCTTTTTTTAAATCTTCCGTCCTATTTCTTCACCATTAGTTATTTCTTTCCTTTCTTTTTTTTTCTTTCTCTCTTCTTCTTTTTTTTTTTAGCATCATCATTATCATCATCCTTCTCCTGCTCAGCCTCTTTCTGCTCATCCTCCTTTTCGTCGTCGATGTATTATACTTTTAATCTTTAAACTGAAAATCTTGTTTTTTTTTTATGGCTTCAAATAGATTACCTGTATCTGCTATATTGTCTCTATTATGGACTTCACTGTCTGTTGTAATTCTGCAAGCGACCCGTAAAGTTTTTCATCGATGTTTCTCTTGTCCAAAAGTTTTTCCTTGATATGTTGTATCTGAGACAGTTTTGCAGGACGTGGTCAGTTGTCTCAGGTGCCGATCACATTCTGCTCTTTCACCAATCTTTGATGTTTTTTTTACAAGTGGTTGCGAAGTCGATTGTGTCCTGTTCTAATGCAGAGAATAAAGACTTGCTCTGATCTGTCCATAACAGGGTGGTCATCTGTTAAACTGAATAACGTTTCCAAAAAAAACATCGGTAAATTTCGAGCCTGCTAATTCCTCCACAGTTTTGTCCTTCAAAATTTTTGATATTTGCTAAATTTACATGTGACCATTATTATAATACAAATTGGAAAGTTGACTGACATTGTAGCAGTAAGAACATGTTATTTTCTGCAATACCAAGCGATTTTATAACTCTGTATAGCAGTGAGAAAATTATGTTTATTACAGGTAACATTACTGACCCCATGTGTTAGTGAGGTAGGTAGGTAGGTAGTTGTACCTCACCAGGACATCACACAAGCGATAAATACCCGGTGACACAAAGTGTCACCATGCGCATGAGGATCACCCGTGGAGAGGTACCAGAAACCCCTTTCAGCCTTGTAGGCCATATCTATAGATAGGCAATATTTATGGCCCGCCTATATCCAGAGCTCCCAGCAAAAGCCAGGGTGGGGTTTCAAAAAATTGCATCCAACGAGGGGACCACATATATTGAAGTGTAATTGAATGTTCGTCTATTTCCGGACTGTGGTCCTATTCCAGAACGTGACTTTTGCATGCACATCCACTTTACAGATATGGCTTTTTTTTTTTAAGCACACTGTTAGTTCCTTGCCTCTCTTGCATGTAGATTCTGACGGTCACAAAAACAGCACCAGTTAGTCGCCATGAAAAGCTTGCTTCTTAGGGGCACAGTGAGTCTATTCTCTCGCTTTCCTATTTCCCGCAATGGGGCTCCGGAACCAAAGGAATTGTTTTTAACAACACTGAACCATACATTGTCTGAATGCCAAAGGAGACATACTGAACCATACATTGTCTGAATGCCAAGGGAGACATACTGAGCCACACATTGTCTGAATGCCAAGGGAGACATACTGAACCATACATTGTCTGAATGCCAAGGGAGACATACTGAACCATACATTGTCTGAATGCCAAGGGAGACATACTGAACCACACATTGTCTGAATGCCAAGGGAGACATACTGAACCATACAATGTCTGAATGCCAAGGGAGACATACTGAACCACACATTGTCCGAATGCCAAGGGAGACATACACTGAATGCCATGGGATACATATTGTCTGATTGCTGAATTCCAAGGGAGACATACTGAACCATACATTGTCTGAATGCCAAGGGGAGACATAAAAAACCATATCCCTTTTCATTGTCTGAATGCGCATCGGGAAGACATATTTTTACTGAACCATACATTGTCTGAATGCCTTTACTTTCCCAGGACAGCCCAGACCCATTTTAGGCTACCTGCGACGTCCCATACATTGTCAGTGGGTTTGAATGCCATGTTGGCTCGCGAGTCGGACTCGCAAGACATACTGAACCATACATTGTCTGAATGCCAAGGGAGACATACTAAACCATACATTGTCTGAATGCCAAGGGAGACATACTGAACCATACATTGTCTGAATGCCAAGGGAGACATACTGAACCATACATTGTCTGAATGCCAAGGGAGACATACTGAACCATACATTGTCTGAATGCCAAGGGAGACATACTGAACCATACATTGTCTGAATGCCAAGGTAGACATACTGAACCATACATTGTCTGAATGCCAAGGGAGACCTACTGAACCATACAGTGTCTGAATGCCAAGGGAGACAATAATGTCTATCATATTTGCCACAATAAATTTATGTAGATTCAGAAGATATACATGTAATGATAAGGGTTGGGTTTGTCTTCTTTGAGTATGAGATGGCGATCCT